>JASVER010000012.1:12701207-12712895 GCA_030449065.1 Oceanodroma leucorhoa
GATCGTGCCCCTGTACTCGGCACTGGTGAGGCCACACCTCGAATACTGTGTGCAGTTTTGGGCCCCTCACTACAAGAAGGACATTGAGGTGCTGGAGTGTGTCCAGAGAAGGCCGACGAGGCTGGTGAAGGGTCTGGAGCACAGGTCTTATGAGGAGCGGCTGAGGGAGCTGGTGTTGTTTAGCCTGGAGGAGAGGAGGCTGAGGGGAGACCTTATCGCACTTTGCAGCTACCTGAAAGGAGGCTGTAGAGAGGCGGGTGTTGGTCTCTTCTCCCAAGTAACAAGCGATAGGACGAGAGGAAATGGCCTCAAGTTGCGCCAGGGGAGGTTTAGACTGGATATTAGGAAAAATTTCTTCACTGAAAGGGTTGTCAAGCATTGGCACAGGCTGCCCAGGGAAGTGGTGGAGYCACCATCCCTGGAGATATTCAAAAAATGTGTGGATGTGGCACTTCGGGACATGGGTGCTGGGTTGACGGTTGGACTCGATGATCTTAGAGGTCTTTTCCAACSTTAATGATTCTATGATTCTATATGAAAATTCCTTCTATCAGTTTTATATGTATTTATCTATAAAACATATTCCCCAGCTCTTATCCCTACTGTTTCATCAGACCTGTGATGTCTTAAGATAGCCTAAAGATTGGTTTACCTCACCTGCTGATGATTCCTTAATCCCTGACTAGGTCCTTGGGTGAAAGAACAAAAGGAGGCAGAGCCAGAGCGTTATTGCATTACAGATATTCCCAGGATCTGAAATGGACATTTAGGGCCATGGCCAGAAGGCAAATGTGGAGTTGGTACTCTGAAGTTAAGGAAAATGAAAACCACACTATAATATGAATGAGAAAATGGTATAATCCTATTAARAGGACAGGTAATAGACACATAGAGTTACAGAAAAAAAAAATAAAGTAGAAAAGTAAGGAAACACTTAATTTCTTCCCAGACCTTGAGTGAGTCTGTGCTAAAATATATTCTGTAATTTTCAGCTGGAGTTCGTCCAGCAAGGTATGTTCCCAGAGTTAATGTCTTTTGATAGACAGATCAAGGATCATTTTCCTTTGGTGTTTACAGAGTTCAGGTCCTAAATTGACTAAACAAATCACTATGATTGGTTTGATACTTTAATACTTTTACAGTCTTAAAGAGATTTGTAATTATGTTATAAATCTGAAAGTAGCCACAGTACTAGTGTAGGTAGTCATTTATTTTTGATGGTTCTGCTTGGGTATTTCCTAGTGATTTCTCAAACTTAAGTTAGCAACCAGTAAACAAAAAAGCTAATTGATCATTTATAATCACAGCCACATGAAGCTGTCCTTCCTCAAAGAAGAAGATAAATAGGTATACCTATTACTGTATTTATAGTCCATCACTAGGAAATAAAACTCATCAATAAACTTTTTCTATAGACTCTGTAAAAAGGTCAGTAGCACATATATCTGGTAAGATGCAGATACATATCTGTGGTGAAGTAAAGGTGAGACGTATTTTACAGTTTTATTTATTACGTCATTAGTAAAGCTAATCAGAACTTGTGTTTTTCTACTGTGGATATGTGGTTTCCTTTTTAAGTTGATACCTTCTATGGAAAAATGTCAATTTTGACATGATTAATTTGTTTTCTTTTGTGTGAACTGAAGTTAAAAGTTCTGTCTGAGTCAGTTTCACTTGCAATTTCTACTTGTTGGAGCTGCCAGAGTGTCTCCAGTGAGCTGCTATTTAGGAGCCTCATGTCCATATGATTCTGCATAAGGTTTCTGGCTATGCTACATCTGTCCTCTGGCTGAGGGAAGTTAATCTGCCATAAAATGATGCAGCATAGGAGACGTCATTTGATCAAAGAGTCTAGCATATGAAGAAACATATGAGCACCAAACTCTTGATGTTCAATAAGTGGTACTGAAGTGATTCAGAACAAATTATTGTGACATAAAAGCTTTCTGAACTTTCAATTTTTTTAAAAAGCCTTTCTATTGGGACTTTTTGTCCCAAATTGGGAGTGTAAGAGAGAAATTCCTAACCTTGGCCAATTCTTCTTTAAGAGAAATCCAGAATAGTTCAGTTATCTCTGAGATAGAGGATGAAAGTGAGGCTACATGAGATAGTATTTGGTTAGCAATTTTTTTTTTAGTTATTTTTGACAAATAGGAAGATGATAACTCAGTACTGCATAAAAAGTTCACACTGTTGCARTACGGATCTATGCAAGCAAACTGTTTGTGCATTTAGAGTTTTCTTAAATTCATGATGATGGGTCATATTGTAGATGTATAATGTGTAAAAATTGCTTAGTCCAACTCAGCCCATTTTGTTTGGGAAAGACTATTGGGCTCCACCTGATCTGAAATGAGATTAAGATACTAGGAGCTGCTAGTGTCTATTAACGACTTTGTATTTTTTAAAAAGATGTGTTTTTATCAGTTAATTAACAGCCAATTAGTTTACTGTATACTATCAAGCATTAGAGGATTTCATATACAGGCTTTTCCTCATTCAGTCTCCTCCTCCTTACATCTCTGTTGCAGATGTGGAGTAGTAAGGGACCCACCTGATCACTACTCAGCCCTGCCAGCAAAGGAGTGAGTGGTGAGCAGGCCTGGCTTTGCTGCAGTATGAATGCTTTCTTCCTTTGGGAACTGGCAATTTCTAAAAGCTTTCATAGTTTTTAGATGTCCCTCAAGCCCTTATAAAACTGATTTTTACCCATCTCATAGTATGCTGATAGAAAACCTACTTTATGCAAACAATTCTCTTTTCARTCAGTGACAGATTATCACAGTGTTAATGAGCTCTCTGATGAAAGTGATAATGCCACCTCACACTCCCTGTTCCTGCCCGATGACCTCCACAGGGCTATATCTCTGGGCTTCCTAGAGATCACCAGCCTGTGTTAGTGGGGTTGTCCGTGAGTCCTGGCCTGTGGGAATCCCTCCTTTCCCAGCTGCCCCTGGATACCTGCTCCTGGGCAGGTGGCTCTGTCATACCTGAGCCTGGGCGACAGGGAAAATCAGAAGCTGACTCTCAGTGGGGCAGACCAATTTATTTCTTCCCCTTAAGGGGCATCTTTCCCTTGAGGAGCATCTTTGAATTTTAAATGTGAGTTAGGATTTTTTTTTCCCCAGGCTTTAATTTCTTTTTCCCAAAAATGTGTTTTCTAGATAGTTCTAGGTATAATCCTCCTTTTCAGCAGTGCTTTCTCCTCTGCTACTTCGCAGTCCTTTTCTGGCAGAGTGTGGCAAGAGTTTTTTGCAGTTAAACAGCCAAGAGTGAAATATTCCTGAAGTGGTCTTCATTATTCTTCTCATCACATCCCATGTTGTGACAGTTTTATTCAGACAACCTGAGCCTACCTGCAGTCCTTGTCTGTTGAAACACCAGAGGTAAAATAGACTCTAAATCAGCCATTCAAATATTTCTCCTCCTATATTGTTTTTCCCCATGTGAAAAAAAAAAACCACAAGCAGCAAACAAATATAAGTAGGAAAAAAGGTAACATTTCTGCTTTCTTAAATAATTTGATTCAGTAGAATCTCCAGACTCCAGTACTTTTTGCCCTGATTTTCTCAGTCTCTCTTGAAGAAAGCAGTGAATAAGTAGGATAACTGGAGTTTCCTTATATTTGTCTCATCATTTCCCTCGACATAAATGGACTATGGAAGAACCCATTTAATCTCTGCTGAAGTCAGTAGCAAGTTCCCATAGCATTACGTAGGGCCAGGATTTCATTCCCTGTGTGTTGCTGTAAGAAAGTAAAAATGGGTGGCATAAGTAGCGTATTTTTCAAAGGTTTGACCTAACAATCTTCTCCTGAAGTCACCTAGTCTGTTAGGCACTGCTGAATCCTTTTGAAAATGCTGTCCAAAGAATGTATTAGTTATTTTTCATTTTTCTATTACCGTATGAAGTAGAATTCTAATGAGAACTGTGTTTTCCATTATCTCAAATATTCTTACAATGGCTGAATGTTAATATTGCTGGAAAATTAAAAATCCGGTTCCACCAATTCTAAGGCTGATTTTTTTTCATTGATTCAAAGATCCTGAAGACGTAGGTAAACATACTGACCCTTTCTTTTTTGCCTTCAAATTCATACATATACATATATGTATGTATGTATATATTTAGTAGGTGTTGTATATGGGTGAATGGATCCGTGAAGTTCTTATGCTGTACTGTATTTTATCTGACAATAATCTCAAAAAACATAGGAAAGAGTTCACAGATAATTCTTCAGTTGGGCAACTCTTTAAAAAATCCACAGAGTCAGAGAGAATGTGTGTTTATAAAAATACATAGGTCCTAAATACTATGGGTAAATACATTGCCATTAAGTACTCAAAAGCAAGTAAGGGATATATGACAGGGGTTTCATATGTCTTGTTTGATTATGTTTGAAAATTTGTTTTCTTCTTGAGATAGGTGTTAGTTTTTAATGAAAAACAGAAAAAATTTTGGAGGTTTGGTTATCAAGAATGATAAAAAAGTGTTTGCCACGTAAAATAAACATTTTTTTTCAGTGACTAACAGTTTAAATGTAAAATTTTATTCTTGTCCTACAAATGGCCTGTAAATTGCTGAACCATCTCATATGGCCTTTATTTTGTCTACACTGGCATATCAAAGGAAAACAATTCGAGCATTTTGGAGACCTACTTATTTGTTCTTTTGATAATCTCATCATCTGCCTTCCTGGTTGATTTTCTTTAAGAAAGGAAGTTAGTCTTGGAAATTGAGATTCTCTTTTGATCACTGCATCTGTAGAAAAGTGAAGCTAAAGAAACACATGTGCTGGGGCTCCTATTAGGAATAAAATTAACATTCTGGCATGTACTTGGTAACCATCATTTGTTGATAGTGGGAGAGGCTGGAGAACATAAGGATCTTGTGCTGTGCTCTTCTTCTTCTGACAGCAATTCCAACATCTGCAGAAAGAAGTTTAACAAGAACTAGAAAAGTGGAATAAATAACAATAAAATTATACATATGGTGTGAAGGTGACAGAGACAAATGTATTTCCAGCTCTAGCTGTACTATTTCTGACCCCTCCTTTTGCTGACTAACTCAAGKGACAAGATACTGAGCAAGAGCATATGTGATTATTATGCACCATGTAGAGTTCAGAACAAAGCATAAATAATTGCCATGCAATATCAATTTGGTTGATCTAGAAATAAAATCTTCACCAGATTTTCTGGTGCCTGAGTGTAACTTTGAATGGTTTTATTAGTATATATTAACTGAAAAAGCCTCATCTGTCCAAAAGATTAGCCTTGGTTGGTGAAAAGCTGAGGCAGTAAAGGCTACTGCAGGAAGCAGCAGCAGGTACAAGTGATTTGGCTAGTAGGACTTAACGTGAGGCTGAGGCTATTCCTTTATATTTCACCTCTCTTACTGTAATGACCTGAAACTTCTACTCTCTCAGTATGAATTAGTCCCATTTCAGGAAAAGGTTTGTAAGATGCTCTTAAATTGAAATGATTCCCTGTRTATAGAATCTTCTGAGATGTTATCTTCTGTTGTATGTATTTATTGAAAATTGTACTAGCTGTCTTGACAAATTATCTACTTTGGTCGCTGGATGCTCTTGACAGACTTTTTACCACCCATTTCATCTGCATCAGGATCAACAATTTACCAGCCCATGTTACTTTAATGGCGGGAAGAAGAACAGAAGAAAAACATAAAAGGAAACCTGACTGGTTAATTTTCATCATCAGTTATATGAGAGCAAAATTKCTGTCTATGGTTTCCTGTCTTACTTTTTCACCTACATGTACTTTTCTCTCACTCTACTGCCAACAATGCATACAGTGATGTTTTCTCCTAGAGACGATATTTTGCAAACACTAATGCTTCTTAAGTGTTGACCTGTCAGCAGTTCACTGGCCACCCAGCAAAAAACAGTTCCAGTATCAGACTCACTCAGAGTATACACACAAACTAGAGATGGCTTTTCCAAAGTTTCTTTTTGTTTAATATTTCATGCCTTGTCACTAGCATTTGTTTGGGGCACAAGCATATTTTCCAGGACACAATAGTCTCAGGAAGGACTTGACAATAAAAACTCCACCAAGTTCTGAGTACTGCTTCATATAGCATTCACTTGAAATACAAGAGACTGCCTGAAGCCAAAGTAAACATACATTCACGTTCTTCTCACAAAATTTATTTACTGTGTCAGTCATGGCAAATCTCTCATTCCTGTCAAATTAGACAGTCCCTCTGGCAGGTCACAATAGCCGTGGTGGCATTATCAGTATTTTTAAAAGGTCATCTATCAGAGAATACGTGTTGCAGGTAATGAACAAGGAGGGAAAGAAGACTGCTTTGTATGCTCAGAGAAGTAAAAATGCTACAAAAAGCTGATATACCTTAAGAGCAAGAATTTTATTTATTTGCATTTTACAAACCATGTCAACATCTGCACAATTCTAATCTTGCCAAATAAGACAGTTATTCTTTATCTTATTTAGATCCAGGCCCCATTCAGAGTTACAAGACATTTTGCCACAGTCTTCTGTGGGACTGGAATTGTTCCCCACATGCAGGAAGGAGGAGTTCAAATAATTGGAAGCATTTTATTAAAAAAACAAACAAATAAACAAACAAACAAAACCCCTTTTGGTTTTAAAAAGCATTTTATTAAAATGTGTGTGTTTTGTTGTGAGAACATGCACTTTGTTATCTGGAAGCAATTCAGTTATTCTAGCTTTCAGTTGTTTTACGGTGATAGGGAAAAAACCTAACAAAACAAAACCATTCTTGTAAGTCCTCCAAAAGATCCCATTGCTACTTTGGTGTTTATAGAACATGGGAAGTATGTCTGGTGCTTTATAGATAAATGTGATCAATTCTTGGATCCAAGGAGCTTACAGTTTAAATCTCAGAGCTTGGCTTTATATATCAAATATATGATCTTTTATTTGTATGTATTAAGAACCAAAATGGAACTTTTGAAATTTTCCTTTTAAGATGAGTAATTTTTCTAGTAGATATAAAAAAGTGCTTGGGCTTTTTTTTTTTTTTTTTTTTTTTTCCCTAGGAAATGGAAGATAAGCCAGATGAAGCCAAAAGTTTTTTTCATACCTAGGGAATGGAATCTAAGTTAAAACCTGTGGGGTTTTTTTCAGTATGAAAATGGTGAAACCTTATCTAAATTTCAGTCCAGAAATTTTAGACATTTTTAGGAAATAAAAAAGGTATTGTCCTTTTAATTAAAAAATCCACATCTGACGTCAGCAGTTACCAGCTCTGTATGTGATCACTGTCAAAGTGTGTGGGGTGTTCCATGTGGTTGTAAAGAAAATGGGGAAGACTCTGGTTAATTTCTTTATGATGGGGCAAAAACTCACCATACAACCACTTTAATGCACAAAAGACTCATAGCTGAGAATCTTATGAATGAAAAACCTCTTACTGCCCAGTGTCGCTCCTTTAATGGTGGAGAGCTTGGTTTGTTGAGACTCCTTGCATGACCCAGAAAGACTGGGCACAGAGAAAATGTGAAATTTTGAACATGGCATGGGTCTGCGGCAGGGCAGCATGGGCTTCAGTCATTTTAGTAGTGTGTTGGCACAGCAGGAGGAAAGCACAACGGGGGCTTTGGCTCGCAGTTCAGGTTTACTCAGGCGGCAGCTCCAGGCCATTGCTGCTGATTGTGTAATTTCACTACTGAAGTTTGTGTTTTAAGCTACAGAGATGGTTCGTTAACAACAAATAACTCCAGCTCACAGTGTGCCTCTTACTTTGTCAATAGCTAGAATATAAAAAGACTTTGGCACTGCTTTCTTATACTGGGATTCCCTACTGACAGTCAAATTGCTGCTGTACTCCTTTTCTGTCATTGTCATYGGTGCATATTTAGGTGTTGACTTAATGTCCACTAAAGTTTATGGAGAGGCTCCACAGCGTTCGCTTGGCTTTACATCAGAGAAAAGAGAGCCAACAGTGGATCTTCATGAGCTAACAGAAAATCAATTTTAATTCCACAGGATGGAATTATTGGGGTAGAAATAGGAGTCATTAAATAGCCTTGCTTGCTCCAAGGCTAGCAATATGGAAGAAGAACCAAAAAGAAAAATTTTAACTTTGGATTGCTGTAATTGTTATACTCATCTACCTTACATTGGATTCCCTTGTTAACCTAATAGTCAGCTGGTATTTGTGAGTATCTATATTTTCTTGTGGAATTGAATGTAACTATTACTCTGGTAAACAAATGATGCTGCTACTTTCCTTCTCTAATTAAAACTAGTTGCCATAAAAGAAGGCAGTAGGGTACCACAGCACCATCTTTTAAAAGCTACTGTGAAATACAGGCCTGTAAAACTTTATGTAGTAACAATAAATGCATGTAAAATAAACGCTAAAATATAACTATAAGGCAGGAAGCAAAAAACAGGGAAGGCAGCCCAGAGGCTGGGCTGGGGTTGGGGACGGGGGTTGGGGACGGGGCTTGGCTCGGCTGTGGCCAGGGCTTGGACGGGGCCCTGACAGCCTCCCCAGGCTGGGGTTACCCCAGCCCTGGTTTTGTAACAGGGCTCTCCAGGGGTGCCTCCATGCAGGCTCCTTCCAGCTCTTTCTCCAGACTGAGGTGCCTCCAGTGGTCCTCTCCTCACCACCACTCTGACCAGAGAGCAGCCAGCATGCTGCGGTCCCTGACCAAAAAAAAAAAAAAACCAAAACCAAAAGCCTAGATCAATTTAAAGTGATTAAAGGACACATGAACAAATTTGGGTTTAATTCCAGATAATCTTTTATTACCTTGCACCTAACTGTGCACCTTGGATTTCGGTATTTGAAACCATTCCAAATTTGGGCTCCAAGAGTGTTTCTTGTATTTCTAATATTGATACTCTTGCCAAATATGCAAGCCTGCATCTTCCAGCAGACTCTTCAGATACTTACTTCTCATGTAAAGATATATTCATTTATGCAAAGACTTCTTATTATGAAATTTTCAGTAGAGCTC
The DNA here is from genome assembly GCA_030449065.1 of Oceanodroma leucorhoa. Classification (NCBI taxonomy): domain Eukaryota; kingdom Metazoa; phylum Chordata; class Aves; order Procellariiformes; genus Oceanodroma; species Oceanodroma leucorhoa. Next base: position 12,710,185 of record JASVER010000012.1, read on the forward strand.
AAAAGTCCTTAACTGAAGGAGTAACAAGCGCCTTACGGAACAAAGGGTTCATACTCTGCTCTTCTAAACCGACAACTTCTCGCTGTAGAAGTTCAGCTCAAAATCTGAAGACTTCTTGCGCTGAAGTCCCACAGGGTTGTACCTTAGCAGTTGTAATGCATGGATCTTACCAAAGGAAACTAGTAGACACATTTGGTCTTATTTTACTATTATTTAAGAAGAGGTAAACTATTAAAATATAAAGTATGTTTTTAGATACCATGTCAGCTTCCTACCTTTTAAATTGTTCAATCTCTGTACACACTCTAAATTAACCACAGTGGGTTATGAAAGGGCAGTAATCAATAAGACAGCTCATTATCTATGATACTTATAATTATCCTGATGCTAGTACTAATGTCTTGGTTTAACCAAAGCATATTAAAAAAAAAAAAAGTCCTAACAGGACATCTCATTATCACCCTTATTTTTGCTGTGGAGTTTTATTAGAAAATCATGCTACTCATCTGAACTGCCACAACAACAGCATTATCCCTAGGGCGTTTTTTCATATCAAGGTTAATTTAAAGTGATTAGCATAAGTGCTACAGATGTTGCTATGGGGATAGGAACCTCACATCTACTATCATGGACATCACATGATTGCTGTTACAGCTCCAGTATGATTGGATTATTTGTTTTAATGTCATGCGAAATAAGTCACATGATGAAGATCAGAATCTCCTTAATAGCATTTCATATTCTGGAAATCAATCATTTCCAGAATCATTCTCCATTTCTCAGTGTTAAAAGTGCCTGAAGAGCACATAAAACAGATGTCTTTGGTTTACTGCTACTTGTATCTGACTGTCTGGTAAAATCTACCACTAGCGACTAAACTATACACCTATTTGAAAACGGAAAAAAAATAATTAATTATATTTTACCATAATTACACATATTTTTTAATAACCTGGAATAAAGTCCTAGCATTAATGCAGTTAGATCACTTTTTATAATAAATCCCTATACTGAATGTGTGCAAAGTCATGTATTGATGGATAATCCCAATGCCATTAAAGTTAGTGAGAAGCAGCTTACTTGCCTCAGTAGGCGCCTTTGAGTTCTCCTCTCTCAATTCAGTCACAGGAGTATTTTAGTATGCAGTATTGCAGCTGGGAGAAAGAGAAGAACCTCTCCTAGGACTCAATAAGGACAATAATTAACATATAGAAATGTGGCATATTTAAAATATTAATTTTAATGCATTTCTTAATAACACTCATAACTGTGGACAAAAGACTATGATTAATAGAGTCATTAGCAATATAACTTTGGTGAAACGGGATGGCTGTGTCATCTACAGGATACTTGAGAGTCTACTGGATGCTATGTAATGCCTCTTGGAGAAGCTTTTCTCTCACCAGTGACTGCATAGGCAGTGAAAGCTCCTAAATTTGGTCTTCTAAATTACATCTAGAACACACTCTAAAGTAACTTCAGATATTATTGCTATGAGTAATGGTTGGATTTTATATCTACAATTTTCTTATTTCCAATAAAGTAGAAGCAGTTACATTCGGAAACTACTCTGAATACTGGCTTTACTTTCTAGATAATTTTATGTCTTTGTTATGTGATTTGGTTTTAAGCATGCTAGTGTTATTCTGTACAGTATGATGTTATACTGAAAATTGATAAGAAAAAGGAACAAGTAAAGAGGATTTTTGGACATACTGAGAATAACAAAGAATATCTGAAGCTCATACTTCGTTTTCTTGAACACTGACTTACAGAACTCTCACTTCTACTTTTAAGGTGGAATAAATTTGTGGTTTTAGATGGCACCTTTCATCCCTCAGAGAGTGTCAAAAAGTAATTAGAGATTGATATTATACTCTGATGTTGGGTGATAGGTAATCATAACATTAGCAGTTCTTTGCGCCCACGCTAACAATAGTGCTGGTTCATGGAATAGGATTTGTTTGTCATGTGAGCTGAAATTCTGTGGTATTATCGCCCTCTGTTCACAAGAGATATTCTGATCTTTAATTTTCAAAGAATAGTCACCTGCAAGGGGCAAGGATTCGGTTTTGTGATCACTGGAAGGGCAGAAACATCAGCAGCTCAGTGCTCAGAACCACCCTCAGCAGTCAAATAGAACAGAATATTTCAGTTGGAAGCAGTGGATTTAAAAGCTCATACCACTGCAAAAGTGTTGTGTCTGCTGAGCAGTTCGGTTCCCTGTTGAACAAGCCATACAATATTTGGCTACACAGAGAGCAAGTGCACGATAAAAAGAAAGATAGACAAATTGATGGGTTTCTTCACAGTTCTGGCCCTTTCTATTCACTCACACCTGTGCAAGGAGACTTAATACCCGGTTCTTCACTCATATTGATATTACTATTAGTTTTTTAAGTGTAAATGAATACACTATACAGTGATCTTCTTAAGAGATGAGGAAGTTGTGTCTATAACTGTAGTAAAGCRAAACAGTTGCTCTTGACTGGAATCTGAAACAACTTCTGCCCTGCCTGCAAAACAGAGGAATGACTTTGGGCCTCTTTATCCATATATCCATGTACAATCCCACTCCTCCGCAGACAAGTGGTAAGGATGTGGACCCATGTTCTTCTCCATTAGTAAAATTTGCTGTAGTATTTGAAGTAGCTGGAAACTATCAAGAAATGCTAGCACATGTAAGCCTTTTTTTTTTTTTTTTTKKTYMA
>JASVER010000012.1:12717119-12861125 GCA_030449065.1 Oceanodroma leucorhoa
AWWAAAAAAAAAAAGGCATTTAATTACTTTGGTGTCAAAAGCTTTGCTAATGCTAAACGAATTTGCATATTTTTTGTTGTTCACCTAAGGTAATTTTGTTCTATGTTAAAACACTTATCTAAAAAGACCTTGACTGTCTTTAGAGAAAAGAACAGATTAGAAAAACATAATCAGCCCTTTTTATTGGATTCACAAAAGGAAAACTGAACTATCTGATCTTCAGTAAAGTGTTCTTTGGATGTCAGTTTCCCAGATGACCTTTTTTTTCCCCTATTATTTATGCTGCTTATACATTTTAAAACTAAACTTCAGTCCAGCCATCAAGCCACAGCTAAAGCCCAGGGATAGGCAACTGTTAATTCAGAGTAGCAGAATAACTGTTATGAAAAAAACAGCTGAAAAATACAGTGCTTTGAAAAATAACATTATGAGAAATAAATTGTATTATACACTGAGTTTTAAATATTTTTTTCTTACCATCTTGACATTATCATAGCTATTCTTCCACTGCAAGTATTATCACAAATGCTGAATTTCTGACTGAGGTCTATTTGATTCATCGGTGGAAGAGACTGAGTACATATTGAGGCTGGATGGAGTTTGCTGCATGGTATTTTTATCTTTGCGTTGTCTTGTTAGGAAGTAGTGGCAAACTGACTTCTTTGGGGGAAGCTAGACCTCATCTGCAGTGCACTTTTTGTGCCATTAATAGATTGTGTTAATTACATGCCTCAGAGGCTTCTTTTTGTCATCTCTAGAAGCCGGAAAGCAATTTCTTTTCCCTTATTTTATGACAAATGGTAGAGGGAAGAATCAAACAGGGAAAAGGTGAAGAGATGAAACATCAGAGATGTACTTGGAGCTGGAGACAGCATGCATTGCTGCTAAAAATTCTCTGTTTGTTAGACAGTTAGGGTTAAACTTAATGATGGCAAATGATATTTATCTGCTTTAAATTGAGTATAATGGTATTTATCCTCTGCTTATGTTAACAGTTTTCTTCCCTCTACACAAATACCATAGAATTTTGAAGCCACGGCAGTCCATGCCAGATCATCCCACAAGAGAGTGGACCTKCTCCTGCTGGGAGAGACAGGGCCTGCCCATCGCAGGAGGATCCCATTGTGGGAGTGTTCAGGGATGTCCTGAGTGAAGATGATAGCAGTGATGGGCCAAATACTCACCCTTGAAAAGCTAAAAACATTGACAGTACAGCWTGGGTGTTCAGTTTCTTATAAAACATCAGTGCAATATATTTGTTATGACACAGAGGGAAAGTCAGGAAAAGGGTCTGTGTGACAGATGGTGTAGAAAAATCTGGAGTGTACTTTTCAACTTTATGACTTTTTGGTATTGGCAGCAGACAAATGTCTCAAGAGATTGTTAGTGGGGAAGACAAAGCATGTTCAGGAAAGAAATATTTTCCATTTCTCTGAAAGAAGCTGACATAACTGCTAAGTCATTATGCTCTGCTAAATCCCTTGGCAAGGGATATATTTTTCCTATAGAATTTAAAACAAGTACATAAGAATATGATATTTGTATGTTTGCACGCACACATCTAGAATTATTTATTTGATATAAATAAACATGACTGTCATAAAATCATTAAATACAGAGAGTTTAGACTACACTTAGAATCCTCCCATAATGTTTGCATGCCTATATATGAATAATATTTATCACTATGTAGTCTTGAGTATTTCATCATGATTTTGCATTTTTATATAATTGCATCCATTATTTACCAGAAAAAATTGAATCAACAAAAGCATGACAACTGAATTCTGGTGATGCAGTTAATTGCTGCTAGACCTTGTACCTCAAACTGCATCCCAATTAATTTATGGCTTGGATTTCTAGGTAGCCATCATCCAACTGTAAATACATACAAGTGTCTTAGATTTGATTTTTGGAAGACGATCCAAATAAACAATAACTTGAATGCCAAGCCATGCGTGATTAAACTTCTCTCTATTTTTTCTCAGGAAAAATTCTATTCTAGGATTTTTCTATCAGCGTTTTGGTTTATAGTCTCCTCTGATATTTTACATTATCTTGGAATATTGAAAAAAAAAAAGTACTATTTCACAGTACTGAAATAGATTTCTTTTTTTTTYCCCCCTTCTTTTTTCTCTGCTTAGTTATAGTTCTTCATGGACTCGTGTTACAGATTTCAATTTTTAAATGCTGGTGGAGCATGGATGCAGACTGCCAATATCAGTTAGCTCATCACTACAGCATGTTGTCTGTAGATCAGCTTGAGCATAAATATTATATACCTAAGCTCCCACACTCTCTGTTTTTCCACATGAATGGCTTTATTTTCACCACAGAAAGAACTGTGATGAGGCCATTAAGTGACACAGAACATACTCCTCTTTAGTCAAAACGAAGCATACAACTCTCTGTGCTACCTTTGTGTATTTTATTCTGAATGTACACAAATCTGAGAACTTGAGATAAAAATATTCAAGGAGACCACACATTTTTCTTTTTCTCTACTTTTCTTATAATATTTTAAAAATACTTCTCCTGTGCCACGTTACAAAATTCATTAATTTCTGTGTAGAATACTTGTGGCACCCTTGCTTCTCTCTCCAGGACAAACACTCATGGAAGCTAATTGTTCATAGACACATTAAAGTCAAGAAGCTATGATTATTTATCCCATATGGGTACCTGACTTACTGTATCTATTTTGTTCTTAGCACTGCTGTCATTGAAAACACTGTTTGCTGTGGCTATTTCTGAGTGGTGACAGAGCATCTGCTACGTGGAGCTGGTTGACTGAGAGATTTTGCCTGGACAACTAAAAAGCTTTCAGACCTGAATTGCTTTCTTTTCTACTCTAAGCATGTAAATCTCCATTGAAATAGGACTTASATTTCTATATACTTCTTTGTGTCAGGCTTTTATTGATCTAGATGTACATAACACTCCTACAGGTAAAACCAGCAAAATCCCTTACAAAAATCATAACTAGATATAGATATAGATATTCTGATGTGAAAAGCTTTATTTTTGAGAGAAGGACTGTATTTCCCAGTTGAAATTTATTTCTAAGCTCTGAACAGCTTAGAATCAAAGCAATCAAACCAACCAGGCTACACCGTTTCCTYGTATTTTCAAGAAATAAATCTTTGGTATGCCAAATGTGTATCTTCAGGGCAGCAATATGAGCGGAAAAACCTGATTCCAGCACTTTTAAAAATATTTGACTAAAGTACTTGGCATCTTCCACAGCAGGTAGAAAATCATGAAACATTTAAACCCAACTATCTTAATACCAATTTGTTAAAGCAGTTGTATCTTCAGACATACCGAAGGGAAAATTAAAACAACTACCTTTATAAAATRTATTAAACTAATTTATTTTACTGCACCTCAGCAGGAGGAATAAAATAAAATGAGGACAAACCTGCTACCAGTAATGAATAAAAAACACTCCACAGCAGGAAAGAAAAGAAACAGAAGGAGAAAAAAATAAAACCTAAGATTGAAGGCAGTTCATCATAAAGAGTACCATGTGCAACATGACAGCTGTGGTCAAAATAGCTGCACCTTTGTAACTGCATGCTGGTGTTCATTCAGATATGACAATCTCATCTCATTATTAGCATTGTCTTACAAAACTTCTCTTTGTGTACGTTAAAAGAAGCTAAAAAGGTGGCCCACCAAGACAGTTTACAGAAGTTAAAAATAATTAAGAAAAAAACATACCAAATGTCTCCCTAACTTATGTTCAGTGTAACACTGTTGATTTCCAGGAAGCTGTAAGATGGGGAAAATACAGCCATATTGGAAACACTATCCTTCAGGACTCTGAGGGTGATATTGTCTCTCTTTGGGTCATATCTCAACTGTCTTCAGAAAGGGATTTGCCTTGCTGTACTGTCAGTTTGAGCTTCTGAAGTATCTGTTAGAGCAGTCCCAAAGGGTCTGGTGGGACAGTGTCCATTCAGCAGAGGGTACTGGTGTACACACGCAGCAGCCCATCGTTTTCTTGTGTCTTGAAATTCTTTCTCTTTGAGAGATAAGAAAGAAAGGGAATGGCAGATATGCACAACTATTAACAGAATGTTTTTGAAAACGTATGTGAATATATGTCTGTGAGCAGAGATCTTCTTTAACTACACTAAACAGGATATAGAAATGTTAAACATGTATTTCACTGGGGTTTTTTTGCTGTAAACATACTAATTTCATCCATTTCCAGTTAATTCAGATGTCTCTGTTGTGCCTTAAAGTATGTATTTAGTGATTTACTAACTTCATTAAAGCAATTCTTGCTAAAATGTCATTAGCTGTCACAGGTTAATGTAACATTAAAGTTGTAACACGGGCAATATGCGTGCACATGTACCACGCAGCCACGGAGGTGCATACTCCTGTTCCACAGGAAGACAACTGGCAGAGGATACTAGCAATTTTATGGTAGTATCACTGGTGAAGAGCGGGCATCTGGATAGGAGTGGTGACATTGATGCAGGCTGCTGGTAGCACATATAACCTTGTTTGGGGAAGAAGAAAACTAACATGAAAGCCCTGGGGAATTGAGAGGAATAAGCCTGAATGGAAACTTTACTGAGAAGGCCTTTTTTAACATTATTTGGGCCACATGGGCTGATACTATGGGGTCAAGCCACAAAAGCAAAGTATGTTTGGGTGAGCATCCCTTGGTGTCTAGGGAAGAGAGTTTGGGTTTTTTTGTTGTGGTGGTTTTAAATGTGGAATGACCAGTCAGATTCATGTCATCCAGTGTCAAGATTACCTGCAGATAGTTAGAAATACTCTACCATTTCCATGTCTGTAACTTTCTCTCTGTTCTAGAACCTAACACGGGACCTGCTCCAGCTTTCTTTCCAACCTCCTCTTGTCTTCAAGACTGTTCAAACACCGCTTTCATTGCTATCAGTCCAGTACACTGAAATGGCTAAATTTGAGGTATTTTTGTGCCCAGCAAAGAAAGGTTCACCAAGTGTCAATATAAAATTTAAGTGAGAGATCTATGTCATCTTACTTCTAAAATACTAACCGTAGAAATGTCCATTTGCCGTAAGTGCAGAAAGAGGGAGCTGATGATAAAGCCTCAAGACTACCTAAGGGGAGGTGCAATGATAAAACTGTATGAAATCCATATGTTCCAAAATAAATTCTGCCAAAATGAAGATATTTTTAAAGATGGCTGAATTTTTTTTTACTTGATAAGTAATTTTGTATTGGTTATGGGCTTTCATCAAGTGGCCATAATATTTTTGACACACCTCTGGAAGCTATCTCATGGCAAAATGGTGGAAGAGCAACATTAAACTCTCCTATTGGAAGGTCAACACCCATGCAGAATAGGCAAAGTTGCAGACTGCTATTAATTAATTTCCAAAGAATTGTTCTCTCACACAGCTGTTGTTCTTCTAAAAGAAGCCAATATAAACTGTCTCCATATGACAGAATACTTGTAGCCACATGCAGTCCTACTGACTTCAGAAGATTTCCGTGCAGACATAAAGATTTTGGAATTAGAGCTAAATGCTACCAGGAAAATAAATAAATAAATAAATAAGCCCTTTTTTCTTATTGCTACAAATACTCTTTAACATTTTTCAAGAAAGGAATTCCCTGCTAAGAGATTGAGGATGCATGTAACAAACAATTAACTGAGGGTGATTTCTGGTCTTTTGGAGAAGAGGTGTGACTAAAAAGGAATCTATTGGCTATTTTACTTGGGTTCAGTGTTGAAAAAAAGAAATTAAAATTATTTGTGATGTAAAAGGGGAGACTATCAGTCTTCCCAGCTGAAAAAGCTATTTTTAATTTCCATTGTATTTCAAAGTTTACAGATGACAATATTTATTTCTTCCCAAGGAATCCTCAGTGGTACTTAAGGAAGTAAAGATGCTGGGAAGCCATTTTAGGACTAAAGCAAAAGAAAAGGAAACCAAAAAAGGTCCTTGGCAAAAAGGAAGCAGAGTGGTACGATAAATGAAACATTCTCAAATAAGAAAAAACATTAATGGCCGAACCTCATGGATTAGTTTTAGGGCCACTATCATTTCTTATAAACGACTCATAAGATGGGATGAAGAGCAGAATATAAATTTGCTTGTGTCATAAAATGAATTTAAGATCAAACAATCCAGATGACATTGATAGAATTCAATAGGATTTGAACAGATTAGAAACTAAGGATATAAGGGGGAGAGAGACAAAAAAATTTGCTACACAATGGAAATGCAATACATGACATTGATGTATTTTATCACTTCAGGTCCAAATAGCATAGCTTATAAAGTAGTGTCATAGTCCCACACATAATCTATTTTTCTAATAAAATATATATATCTTTATAACCCCTTAAGCTTGCAAAGCTCAACTACATAATGAACAGTTTATGTCTCTAATGTAGTTGCCACATAATTCAATGGTTTTAGATAATTAGAAGGTGGAATTTATGAAATGCATCATGCTGGGAGAATTACAGCATCCTACCCCATGTCATTCTTAATGTGTGCAAACAGGAATCTGCTCCCCAAAAGCTGTCACCCATTAATGCTCTGCTGCAGAGAGGGATAAAAAGTTAAACAGGTCTCACAGGTCCAGCTTGATGTGAGCCCAGCCAGCCATGGTGAGGGACATGAAAGTAATGCTGGGGAGGACCAGTGATTTTTGCTTTTGAGCAGCTGGAAGGCAGGCCTGTTCCCTCTTTCCCTTAATGTAGATGTTATTAAAGTCTTCAGAAAGCATCTGCTGGCATTTGCTGATCAGGAGATGAGGAAGAACCTACTTCTTTACACATGGTGAAAATCTTTCTTGTCTCCCTTTTCAAGGAAGCTCTCTCTTGTTAGGCATGGCTTTGGCAGAAGGACTGCTGTTTGGTCCCCTTGCTCTGTTTTCATGGCAGAACATTTTGCAGTCACGGTGGAAAAGCTATTCATGCTATTGCACAGAATACTTACCATCTTGTCTGGTCTTCATCTTGTATTTTTTCAAACTAGAACAATTCTGGATTGTAATAATTGCATGTTACATGTCAGAAAGTGCTTGGAAGTCATTTAAAAGCAGGATATGGTAACGAGCTGGTTCTACACATACTTCTAAAATCAGTGTTCACTGTGTAAAGTTAAGTGCATGCATACATTTTACTACGATAAAAACACTGAGGAGAAATTAGAAGTTAAATCTGACTTGGAAACATCCATCTTGTTTCTTCTTGCTATTGTTTAACAGTTTTGGTTAGAGAWTTTTCTTTTCCATGTTGGCCTTCTTTCTTGAACTTCCAAGGGCACGAAGGTACACATGCTTTTGAGACCTTCCTTTTAATAAAGATTGTAAACTTTTTTTCTTTCTCCCACCCCACCTCATTTTGTTTCTCCTGTGATTTTCTCACTTGGTCTTTCCTAGGTCACTGGTGTTCCTGCAAGGCTGGAAGAGCGAATGATGCGTGGACAAAACTAATATGGAGCCTGTTGTATGCCTAAAATGTTTGATTTACAGGCTTTCCTGAATCCATGAAAAGCCTGTAAATGAGGATTATTGGATGATAGCAATCTAGCTATGGTCCTGATGATAGAGAATTAAAGTATATGCTATTTTTCCTAATGTATGCAGATATACTTTGAAAAGATAGATTAACTCTGAGTCAATCACTGCGGAAAACATGATTCAGTGGATAAAAGCTCAGTTCTCTTTGGCTCTAAGTGCAGGAGTAGTAAGACTTCAAAGAAAGAAGTTATGTGAGATATTTCATATGAACAGTTAGACTGTTCTGAAATTCGGTTTTTCTCTCTAATACAGAGCAAGAAGCAAGCAGGCAATGTGGTGCCTGCAATTATCTTAGAGAGCTTCTCTCTGTGTAAAAGGAGCAGTGAGTATATCTTGAGACTATGTGCCAATTTGTAGAGTTTATAGCACTCCCATTCCCTTTGTGCTTTCTGGGTATTCTTAGGTTGCCAAGTTGCCTACATGATCTGATATAAAGTCATCTGAGCCCTACTTACTCCTTTGACATTTTGATAGTGGGTTATTATATTCCACTTTTGTTTCCTTGCTATTCATGCACTTTCTATTCTGTGGAGAGAGTATTTGATGCTTGCAGCCCCTCCTGCCCCCACTTCTCTACTGATGCTCTTCGTGTCAGTCTTTTGTGAGCAAGGGAGAGTCCATAGTATTCCCTTAAAGCTGCTGCAGGAGGAGGGATGAAGCCTCTAGATATGTTGAAAATCTGTTTGCTCAGTGTCTGCAGACTATGTATGTGGCAGCCAAACAGCTTACTAGCTGCAAGAGGGTGAGAAAGAAGCATGAGGTCATGATGAATGTTTTGGGCTTTCGCTGGGGGCTATGGTATATGTCTGTACTCACAGTTTATTTCGTTCTGTGTGAATGATTCGCTATTTCTAGTCTTTGTTTTTAACTGGAGGAGAGAAGCAGGGCATATTGTATGAAGGAGATGGAGCCCTGAGGCCAGGATAAGGACTGTGGATATACAAGGCAACAGAATTGCTGCCTGTCATTGCACCTTGAGAATGAACCCAAAATGAGAACCAAATAAAACTTCTAATATCAGGAGTAATACAAATCTATCAGAGTTGTATATGAAAGGTAGGGAGATAGATGTCCATTAGTTACTTTGCACTGATACTGACATCACATGATACTTGCTCTTCTCTGACAAGGCTATTCAAAAAGTACAGGATCATGTTTCACATTTAATGTACACAAAATGGTATTTGGGTGAAAGAGTAATTTATCAATGCTATAAATCTGATAATGCAAGATAAAAGCCAAAAGATTCAAGAATGTGATCACATATACTCTTGAAATGTAATTGAAATATCAGTTTTAATCTTATTTTAGCAGCTATCTGAGGCATCTCTGCACATTGCTTCAGAAAGCGTGCAGTATAAACATGAGTATGTGCTGGAGTTTTATTAGAATGTATTTTCATATGTAGTTATGAAAGGAGAGGTCAAGATGAATCAGTTTTACTATGGTGCCATGTGATGCTCTGCCATGAGTCTCATAAAACCCTGAAGCAGTTTTTACGTTGTTCAGGTTTTTACTGAAGATTAGAAGGAGAGAGGAGGATTTATCATTAACAGCAAAGTGATGAGATGTTTCTCGTTTGTGTTTGTTTTTCTTATTGAGATAGATGTTGCATAGGCTTCTCTCCTTAAGTAACTCAGTTGTTGTATCTGATACACAAAATGAATTAGGTCTATTCCATCTAAGTGGAAAAAATACGTGGATCAATTTAAATCTCATAACAATATGCTTTAAAAATAACCAGAAGCAAGAAAAGCAATTAATACTTTTTAAGTTAGAGGTAAGCCACAAAATTCATAACAAAGTTCCTAATCTATTGTAAATTTACTGTGAGATTACATCTTACTCAGTCATGAAAAGTAGCATTCCGAACATTGTTTTGCCTGAGAAATATCCAACTTTTATGCCTTTAAGAGGAAAACTCTCCTTGTCTAGTCTGGGGAGGGCAAAGAGTCCTCTCCGGACATATAATCTCAAAATGCAGCAAGTATCACTACACCTCATGCTCTTTCTGGAGAGCAGAGTTGGTCAGGCAGCAGCAGCTGAATGCTCGGCTGACAGAAGGGCCCATGGAGATAGGCTGGTAAACATCTACTTGTGGTGGCCCCAACTGTGCCTTACCTGCAGCAAACTAAAGGCTATTTTCTAGGGGCTGGAGTCATGCTTACTTCATTGGCTGTAAATTCTTCAGGGTTGTCCTGAAGCGTTGTCTCAGTAACAACAGGGTCACTCTAACCATATTCAATGTCAATTTTTGCTTGCAGGAATTCTAGAATGAGAATTATTGAGCTTCCCAGATCCACCTTTTTTTGTTTGCTTCTGTGTAATACCACAACTATGTAAGGGGTTAAATTTGCTTTAAAACTTAGCTGACAGGTGTAATGAAAAATTAATTGCTTAGGAAAACTGCTTTAAATGGAGTAGGCTTAGGTAGCCAGCTCAAGTTGGAGGCTTGATAGCACCCTTTGAAACTTGTTGGAAATGTGAAAACAGGTTTTGATGAGGATGAAGATCTAATCTCAGAAAATACTTATTGCATACAACTGAAAGTCTCCTCTTCTGATGAAAAGATTTTTAAAAACAATCAAAATCCATAATGCTTATAGTTTTGAAATGTGTCTGAGCTTGTTCATCACGCTGGGGAAAACTGGAAAACCAGAAGTGCTTTTGGGGGAGTATTATATATTATTGGAGGGTACTATTGTATTACTGTACATTTTAGACACTGTAGTCAATAATCAGAACACTATTCTTCAGGGGTTTGCACAAACACAGAATCAAAAGGTGGCCTGTATCCTTAGCAGTTGAAAGAAAAAGTAAGACAATAAATAAAGGAAGTAAAAAGAGGGGGAACCAAGGGAAACAATGGAATAATATTAGTCATGATGATAGGCAGTTGTATCAGTGGCCATGCTGTTTTCATGGCAAGAGGGAGTTATAAGGGAGAATTTTAATGAAGCAATCAAGAGGTTTATGGGAAGCTCCTCCCATGGACAGTGAAAGAGCCCCTGAAAGTGAACAACAAAAATTATTTCCATAATTTTTTTTGTTCCTTTTTTCTTCCTTCTCATTTTACAGTTTCAGTTAATCTGCAGAATATGCAACTTGACCCACTGGCTACAGCAGGCTATATGTTAACCCAGATGTCTTGTACCTGTATTTGGCATGGTCTGTGGAGTTTTTTTGCATCATGTTAAAAACGCAATTCAAAAAGCAAAAACATCTTCCTTGTTTTTCTAGCACCATTGTGTAATACCGCAATGGTTTGACCCTTATCTGTGTCTGCTCTGGAAAGCAGTTGATAAAGATGACTGAGGGAACAATTTTTTCTGTCAGTGCTAACGCTCCCTGGAATGATAAGCTCTGGCCAGTGAGACTGAGTGGGTAACTTCAACGGAATTGCTGTTACGTTACAGTAGAGAACAATCTTGCACTGGAAAATGAGTGAGGTAAATGATCTAATAAGTATTTTCCATCTGTAATCTCTTGCGTATTAAGTACTCTCTCCAAGCTTTTCCTTCCTTTTCCAGCTAAGTTGAAAGTTTTGGTGTTTCTAAAAGAAACAGCAGCAAACCTTGTTTTCCTGAAAGTGAAAGGCTCTTTCTTGCAAGGAGTAAATCTCAACTGCAGTTTTTCTTGGGAGGGTTTTTTATGAGGAGAGAAAGGTGCTACACGCTGCTTGCTATGGCAGCTGGATGTATGGGAAGAAAGGAATTTGCAATACTGTTTCAAGCCCTGCAGGAAAGTTTTCCCTTTTCCAGGATATAAACATTTATAGCAGGTTTTGTGTCATCTGGGATTCAATTTCTTTTCTAAATCAAGTGAACTGCTCTACAACAGTTCAGAGTCAGTTTAAAAGTATTCTCTCAGGTCGATTTTGGTCCCGATTGCAAAATTCTAACAAGTCTTTCTATTAGTCTATCCTGTTTCTGAGGATATTTTCTCTTCTCAGTCTATCCTTTTGTGAGCTTTTGGGGTTTTTTTTCCCCCTCTGCTGATCTTGAAGTGCAAACACTATTTGAGTAGTGACTTACAGCTAAAATCATAGGGAGAAAATGGAACTACTTTGAATTCAGTTAAAAAAAAAGGGTACATTTTCTTACCTCCCTTTCACTAGTTTCATGCAAAGGATAACAGAGGACCCAGTAAAAAATAGCTCTGAAGTGTAAGTTTGCAGAGGGCACCAGAGGAATCTGTGGTAGGACCTTTCCATGGCCCTGCTACTTTCTTAAATATACTTTGCAGCTGCAAAAGGAGTTCCTTTTATTGCTTTTCCCAAGGCTGGAAGATAGCTGAGGTCATTGGTGCTGTTATATTGCTTCTAATGTATTTTTTAGCTGCCTTCTCATGAGTATGTACCAGAAAACATACTGTACTTGTATAAGGTAAATTGAATATGCAAATATCCCAGTCAGAGGTGTTTAAAAATGCTTCTGGGAACAATATTCAGTAAAATAAATAAACAAAAAAATGGTAAATTTAGTCCAGTCCATTTATTGACAAGTGTAGTTAGTCTTTCACATTTCTGCGCAGAGAGTAAGTAACTGTGAACATAACAGCCTTTTGAGATATGCTGGCTGGCAAATATCATCCTGGTGGTAAAAATGAAATAAACCAATGCAAAAACACAAGTCAGACACAGATCCATTAAGAAGGTAAAACTGTCTTTCTTCTTCACACTCAAGGCTACCTCCTGCATGTGTGTGTATATGTATATATTGTATGTACATATATATAAGCTCAAGAAGATGTGCATGCTTTTTCCCCAGAGGAAAAAGGTGCATTCTCCCTGTTCTCCTTGATAAATCTGATAAATCTGGATGTGAAAGAAGATCCTGACAATTAGATACTCTCAGTAGCTGTGGAGCCTCTGGCTATTGGAGACAACTTTAATCCTTGACTCACCTGCAGCTGTACAGGGCTCATCCACTTTGTTTAAGACTATTGAATTGGCTTCTTTTTTTTCCCACTAGCACTCTTTCCTTGGTGCATGAAGCATGACCCCATGTAAAGTCCCATTCAACTTTCTTCAAAGATGTGGGTCAGGTTTTATTCCATGAGGTAATTGCACATTAAGTTGGTTTCGGTGTGTATTTAGACAGTTTTTTTTTCATATGCCACTAGGGTTCCAGCCCTGTTTAGCTTCCTCTTCCACTGCAGTCACTGCTTTTATTTCAAAACAGTTGTGCAATCAGATTTAACTGGGTTTTTATCATGTCTGGGAACAAAAAGATCAAAATGGGGCATAACTGTTAACGTACAGCTAAACAGAAGCCTACAGCTTGTAAGGGTTGTGAACAGGGGACAAAGTAAAGACAAACATTGATGTGTAGTCAGACAAGAACTTATGTCGATCTGTTTATAACCTGTTGTGTCAAAACAGTAAGTAAAGTGTGGAACAGAAAGAAGAGCACCTTGACATCATGATGGCTGTTGTGATGATTCACTCTCATGTTTATGGCATGCTCATGCAGTGCTAGGTACTTCCAGATGTTCAGRAAGATATAGATACTACCTGTTTCTCCAAGGACAAAGGAAGACTAAGTTTAGGACGACAAGAAATTGAGCATTTTTAGAAATGTCTTCTAGATGAATGGGAAATGAACTCAGGCAGATGGTAATAAGTTTGAAGGTTGTATCATAAAAGAAGGCATAGCAAGGTTGTGCAAGGATCGAACAGTTTGGAGAGAGTGACACTGGTAGCAGAAAACACRTGTAATGGAGTAGAGCAAACACAAATTGTGAGGCAATCTCATGTGGAAGGAGTGGCATAGCTGTTAAACAGGCTGCCTGCTGCAGAAAATTAGCTGTGCTCTGTGTTAACCCGGAGTTAATCCTACACTTTCTTAGGATTTGGTATGGGGTAGATAGAAGTTGAATAGGTCCAGGAGGCAAATAAAAGAGAAGTGATGGAGTGGCTGTGTGTTGTCAAAGAGAGGAAGATGAGAGGGTTATAGAGTTGATGTCCTGCACCAATGACTATACATGAGCATTGGATAACTTTCTGTTTAATAAGCTAGGCATAATTCAGGTCTTTGCTCTTAGTTTTTTAACCAGGTCAGCTCATTCAATCATTCAGAGGTCATTTATGATGCACTATATATGCTGCTTGTTTGTGGCTCTTTGTGGAACAAATTTGTGAGAAGCTTTCCCATATGTGTTTGCTGCTTCAGTTTTGATCACTCCTCTGACTTTAGATTAGGCATAATTTGAATGGTTCCTAAACGAATCTCTTGGATTAGAGTGCTTCCTATGCTAAAAGAACTCCAGTTCACATCCAGCCCTCAAAGTCAGAATAACTCTTATCCAGACCCAAAGACAGTGCTTAGTCTGAAAAACGTTACAATTTATTGAAGTTCAGGTCCAAGTCCAAACAGATGTCTCAGGACTACCTCTGSTATAGACCTAGATCCAGAGTCAACCTCAAAACATTTAGGGATTCTTTCATCACCCAGATATTTTGAATTAGTTCATGTTTTGCTAGAAAAGCATCTTGGATTTTTAGTGAGGGAAACTCCTTTTATTCCCTTCTGGGGCAATTATCATTTCATTAGACAGATTACTTAGGCAATACATTGTATTTCTGTTTCCCTTAGGCCTAGTTTCTCTCTCTTCTTCCACTGTCCTGTGGATCTACATGAAGATTGTTGATTAATTGCTAGTAAGACAGGAGACAAATTAGAATTTTCTTCTCCTGCCCAATTGCTCATTAGAAGACAAAATTCAAGAAGCAGGGCCAAATCTAGAACTGATTTAGTTCAGAGTGGCTCTTGTTCCAGTGGGGCTCAGCTGACTTAGTTCAAAGTAGAGTCTGACCATGATTTGTAAGGAATAGAGAAAAATTGCCACAGGAAGGAAAATACCATTTTTACTCTACAGGATTTTAATTTAGAACATAAATGAGGAAGTGATTCTCATCAATAATGTAAATTCCCATTTGCTTTCACAAATGAAATGGAACTCACATACTAAGTTTTCTTTAGGACTTCATGTTCTTGAGAGCTACTAGACAAGGGAAACCCCTTCAAATCAAGTGAAGTATGCACGGTTTTTAATAAAGGGACCTAATCTCTATTCATTTATTACCCAGGGTAACTCCTGACTGGCTCTTTTGGATTACAATCTGATTGTGTCTCTTCACTTCCTATGAAAATTAAGTGTGTTTAGTACCTGCCTGAAATGACCTCCTACAATATTTCAGGATGTTTGTTAACCTGACAATATCAAGCAATTTTTTTATAGCTTTAAATTTGTTTTTTACTCCCTTAAAAGCTTGCAGATACTTCTTTCCCTATCAAATTTTCCCTTTCTATTTACCAAGTCATTAACGTTTTACAATTTTCCCTATCTTTCTACACGGGATTTTTGCTGCCTTTTTCTTTTCTTTTTGTCCACATACCTCYGCAAATATTAACTGGGAATAATAGTCAGATTTGTGCTCTTTTCATACCAATTTCTGCTTGTTACATACAAGAATTATAAAGTAATCAGAAGTTAAAAACTTAATTCATTTAAACATTAATTTTGTCTGCTGGGCAGGATTCGAGTTTAGCTGCCGTATCTGCACATACTGATTTTMATTTATCTAAAGAAATGTCATTTACTTAGCCAAAGCTATTTGCCTTCCTTATATATATGTGTATATATACACATATATGCATATATTAATGTATACATAAGCATTTAGTCAAAGCGTTCTGTAAGCGTATGAGGCGCTTGACAGACACGTGATACGCACAGGTTGCAGGCTCTGGTTTGAATCTCTGTGGCTGGTGGCATCCCCTGCTGCAGCACCAGCCTGGGAACGCCATGTGTGGCTTTCTGCTGCCCTCCTTTGCGTCCCGATAGTACTGCTTGGGGCCCACAAGGTACAGGGGCTGCATATCCCCACTTCTGGCAATGCTAAAAGCCCATAGATAACCACTGAATTATAAATTGGAGTATGACTTCAGCTCCCTGAAAAACTAGCAACTCAGAGCTAGCGTTATTCCCTGCCCTCCTAAAGTGTTCTTTTAGGGTTGTGTCTCTTGTGGCTTTTATCTCAAAGAGCTGAAAGAGTCCAGTAGACTTCAATAGTCAATAGGGGTTCATTCCAAAGTGCCCATGGCACAAGAGAAAGCACGAGCAAACAGTGGGAGTCACTGAAGATGGATCATTTCAGAAAAACAGTACAGGAATTTTTCATCTTGACTGGCTCCAAAAGATCACAAACACTTTGGTGGGTTATTTTTGTGGGACTGTTCCTAGAATAACCTGAATAATCTGTGTATGTATGCTTAAATTTTTTCTTCTAACTTCTGAGTTTTCAGTTTCAAAAAGGACTTTTCTAAAGAACAATAGTTATAAAAAGTATAAAATAATAATCCAAAATTGCAARCAGTGAAGAACAAACATGGAAGAAAATACTACACTGCTTGATCTCCTGCTCACTCCCCAAGCTGATCRTGTAATACAGTAATATTTTGCAACTCTGTGACGAATCTTCCCTGTTTTATTGGCCCTAGCCTTGGCTGGCTCTGGTTTAATATAAAAGGAGTTATGCTTTTGAGCAGGAGAGTTTGCAGGCAGACACGTGGAATTATTGTACTCTTTTCAATAGAAAATAGCATTTAGAAATCTTTCTGCTATGAAGGGACAGAGTGGGCAGTGACCCACAACCATACTAGTAGTCATATACTAGGGAGGTGGGGAGCAGTCTGTCAGCTGTATGTATCCGGCTTTTACTTCTGACTCTGTTCCTTGTGGTGAGGTTCCTGCGAAGTAAATTAGGCGTACAGGTAAGTAGTATGATTACTATTCCTATCCAGAAGAGAAGTCTTACGGAAAGCTATGAAAACTGACTAAAAATACATTCCTGTCATACAATCAGTGAGAAGTAAAACTGTTACTGTGATCTGATTGTACTACCAGTGACTATAGGAGTACTCAAGTAAATCTTAATTTTAAACAGCTARAAGACAGTAGGCAAATAATAACAGTCACTGTTCCATGGCTTTCAATAGTGGTTGGACAAGCTAGTCTGACTAGTTGCTTGAATCTTTTGCGTGATTTACAGAAAGCCKGGGCATGATTCTTCACTTCCTTGCATGTTACACAGTGGTTTGTGTCTCTGTGGTTGAGGACCCCCACCAAGAATCAAGAACCCTTTTAGGTGGTGTTTCCAGCAGGTCTGTTTTAAAGTTTGGCAGTTCTAAATAATAACCGCTCTACAATAAGACTAGAGACAGAAGTGTTTCTTGGTTACAGCACTACCTTTTCAGGTTTGTTATTGGTTAAGGCAGTGTTTGAAAGTATCCCTGGGCAGGATAGGGAGGGCACAGCTTCGTGAGAATGGCTCTGATGGACTGCTGCTAACCTGGTGCTTTGGCACGTTGCAAAGAGAACCTTTAGATGCAGGAACTTTACCTTAAATTACTCCTGTGCTTCTAAAGGAGATCTTGCAGATGCATCTGCAAGTGTAAGCCATCTTGGTCAGAACATGTGATGTGACACACAGGCCAAAATCCAAAAAGCAGGGCCAAATCTGGAGCTGGTGTAATTCAGTATAGTTCTTGTGGCTGTAGGGCTTAGCTGATTTAGTTCAGCTGTGTATGGTATATGCATGGTGCAAGTGCATGAAGGCATTGGTGTAGTAATTATGAGTGACTGCTATCAGATGACAATATGTAGTAACATTTGATTTGTTTTAATTCATTAACATATCCTGTCTGACAGTGTAACCTTGCCAAGGAATTAGTAAGATAATGACAAAAAAAGGAAGAGAAAACAGTGTGGGTGAGATATTGTGTTGTCTGCTTAAGCAGCAATAGAGAGGGATCACATACGGGTAATTTGAGAAGCTCTGTGCTTTCCAGAGTTTCCCAACACATGGGATAACTAAAGAACAATTTAGGCAACTATGCAAAGACACTTCAGAGGGCTGCCGTCAAGAAGGAAAAGGAAGTGAACCCATTTCATCGACTACCATGCTTTCCCCAGGGTCACACAAAGTAAGCAATCCTCTCTGTTTTTCTACAAGGGTCTTTTATAAACTCAAGGGACCAAAAAGAAAGCTTCCTGTGCTTCCTTGGTACTTTCCTACTAGAGCAAGAGTYGCTGATAGTCTTAAGTTATGAAGAATTTCTTCCCACTTGTTTGCTGTTTTGTAACAGCGCATATGTGGCCATTATATTTTAAAACTTTACCTTCCCTTTACAGGCTATGTTTTACGTTGCTTTCCATACTATATATTTTCCTTCTTTTCCCACACTTAATAATTTATACTTCTTCATTTGAATTATTCTTGTTACCTACAAATTGTCTTAAAATGAATGAAGATGAAACTAAGGCATTGGTAGCAATGGCAAAAATAAAGACCAAAAGCCTGTTTTTGTAGTGAATAATGTAAAAAATTCTTTTAATGGAATTCTAAAGGTTATTGTAAGGCAAAATCAGAATGCTGTCTGAATACAAGCGTTTTATGTAAATATGCAATTAGGATATGTAGAACACTGCTCAGGCATTATGACTGCAGAGGATATATGTTTTGTAACTCTGAGATTAATAACCACAATATTGCTTACATTAAATCTGTTTTGTACCATTATTTCCAGTGGTCAGGCTGATTCACTCAGAGTGAAAAATTAATCACTTAATCTCTCTGAGTTGTTAAGTTTTGAAATTGAAACAATAATTTGGCATACCTGCTGCTTCTACCACTTTTGTTGCATCCTACTGCTTTTGAAAGTAGATGTCCAGTTGTTTAGCAGCAGTATTTGTCAGACATTCGTTTGAAACTTCCTGACAAATGTTGAATTGCATGTGCCTAGGCTGACTCTGCTTTGCCTGTGCAGTTCATCTAAAGCATACCACTGAACTAATTGATGAAAATGAAAATTTTGGCAGATGTTTGTCCAATCCTTTGCCTGCCTTGTCTAAACTAGTTTTCCAAGGCTGTCACTTATTATGTGTTTTTACAACATCTACCCATACATGGGGCCTTTAGACAGCACTGAAGTAAAGCTGGTAAACAGTAATACAGTGGAGGTTTTCCTCCCTGGGTGGAAAGCATCCATTTCCAGGCATATCACTTGAGAGGAGCTTTGTGAGATAAGTGAAACTAAGTCACAATAAACCAGAGGAAATGTTTCTCCGGTTCTTTGATGATTGCAATAAAATGCCACTGGTGCAGTATTTACTAGAAGTAATTATTTTTTCAGTTGCTACCTTCTTCCCTTTAAAAATATAGCACAGATCTGGACAGAACAGCCAACATCAAAGCTTTTCTGAATCTTAAGCATGATGTCTGGGTGCAGATTATAGATACTAGCTGTGTAGAAATGGTAGCTGGAACCTCTCCAGCCACCAACCTCATGCAAAATCCTGAACCTTTTGAATCCCTAGTGGATATTATATACTGACATGCTATCCAGGTACCGAGTTTGACAGAGCTAATAATACTATTTATATGTATAATTATTGAAATTACCCATACTCTTTTGGTTTAATGGTGTTCAGTAAATTGGCATGCATAATTTATACACCATTGCTGTCAACCATCAATCCAAATGTAAGACAGCAACATATAAACTGAATGACAGAATAAAGTGTTTATGAGTTTATTCAGGACAAGATCACCGTAAACCATGACACTGGAAATTTTCATATCATTTTTTCCGTACTTGTGTGAAATAGGATGCTGTCTATGGGATTTCATTTGTTGTATTACTATAAAACCTCTTCAATAAACAATTTAGGAGACAACAACTACAATACTCTTCAAAAAGACCCTGGGGATAGGATTTATTCTGGAAGTCAGCGTTACCATTTTTGTTTCAATTTTTGCTAAGGCTTAATCTCAGCCTCTTGTTGAAATGTCAGTCATTTAATAATGAAATGGAATCCTAAAAATTTACAAATGGATACACCTTTGAGGCTCAATCAAGAGATAAACTAAGCAAACCAAATTCAACTATTATCATGCTAATTTAGAATAATAATTAAGATTTTCCAGCTATACATTTAAACAAGAAATGCTTAAAATAACCTTTGTCTTCACACATCTGAATATGCATCTATGTGCATGTATTGCCATAGCTTGAAATTACTTTAACATTCATGATATTAATCAAAATGGCAGGGTACATTACAGATGATTCAAATGCCCCAATCTCATTACACGGGACTTGCTACACAGTGATATTGGTATTATGCTTTCATTTTTTTTTGAGAATGCAGTAAACAACTAATAATTTGAGATGTTCTAAATTTCTTTTGYGAGGTGCCAAGTGCTGAAAGAAATGATTAACATGAAATGAGGAAATCTATGAATAGAAGCAAAAGAGACACTGCTGAATTATTTTTGGCACTCGCTAATGAATAAATGGATTGTTTTCAATGTTCTGTCAATGAGTACAATGAGTTAAAATGCACTGTGAGTTGAAACATACTGCCTCACTTTCACTTGTTTTGAACCAAGTCTATCAGAACAAATAATAACCACAAATCTTCTAAAGAATTAAAAAAAAATAGATTTAATGCTCATATTCCCATAGATGCTAAAATTCATGCTTCTCATAGAAAACAAGGATCTAATTGTACTTACTCAAACRTATTTTCATTAAAAATACATTTTGATCTTATATGTGAATTTCTGTGACTGAACACTAGGTCATAGCTAGTGGCTACTTATCAAGTTAAACCTTAGTAGAACTTTTTCATGACTTTAAAATAGCTCTTTGGCCACAAGTTGTGCCAGCAAAATAGCTTTCCTTTGATGACGATTTAAATCATTGAGAGATCACCCAGAATGGCTATTAACCTGAGGAAGGACATTCAAAGGATGTCTAAAAAGTAAAGACATCAGTCCAAATGTGAAAGCAATCATGGCACAAATGCATTTAGGAGCAAGGCTGTGATGGCATATCCAGTAAGTATGGTGAGGATAATGCTTACCTACTAAGTAATCTGGATAAAGCATTGCATTTCATGTCAGTGCCAGCATCCTGCTTTGAACAGGAGTTTGGACTACAAGACTTCCTGGAGTCCCTTCCACTCTGAGTTATCCTGTGATCCCAACCTTGAGAAGTATAAAGGCAGTTCATGGGTTATAAGTGACAATAGTTAATGACTAGCACATTATGAATGTTTTTCAGAAGCTTACTAGGTCTAGTTTCTTAAGTCTTGCCATTCTTACTGATAAAATGTGATGTAGTTGCAACATAGGCCATGTGATGTAGTTGCTGTCAAATCCAAAGATGTCAACCAGATTCTACATGCGATGACTCTTCAGATGAAGCCATTACAAATATAGGATTTAGTGTTTGCCTGGTGTCAACAGGAAAAAGCTTAAGGACAAAGTATAAACTTTGTGACACTTATCTGTTGTATCTAAAGACACACTTAAAACACTTTTAGAAGTAACATGAACAGAGTGTAAAACCTTGTTGAAACATGCTAAAATGAGGAATACTGTTGGTCAGGTAGCACTTCAAGAAAGATGGTGTCAGGGTGCAGTGCAGTTGCCCTCCCTCCCCAACCAGCCCTGTCTCATAGCCCCTGGCGAGGTGGGCCGGGATGGGACATGAACGATGAACGGGGCCCAGCCATACCCAGGCACTGCTGCAGACCCTGGGCCTCGCCAAGAAGGCAGCCCCTGGGATGGGATGGGGATGAAGTTGGGGTCGGAGTGGGGTGGTGTCTGGCTTATTGGGACCCAGTGCTGGGCAGGGTGCCGGGCATGGAATTTCCTGTATTCCAGTTTGTGCTCATTGCCTCTCATCCTGTCACTGGGCACCGCTGAAAAGAGCCTGGTTCCCCCTTGTTTACTTGCCCCATCAGGTATTTGTACACATGGATCAGATCCCCTGAGCCTCCTCTGCTCCAGGCTGAACAGTCCCAGCTCTCTCAGCCTCTCCTCGTATGACAGATGCTCCAGTCCTTTAATCATCTTTCTGGCCCTTCCCTGGACTTGCTCCAGTATGTCTCGGTCTCTCTTGTACTGGGGAGCCCAGCACTGGACACAGMACTCCAGGTGTAGTCTCAGCATTATAGTATAAGCCACATGTAGTGAAGTCTCCATTCGATGATTTCACCTGAGAAAGGAAGCTACCTGGAGGGATAAATGGAAATTTTCTCCAAACAGGCCTGTTTTGGAGAGAGTAGCTCTACTACTGGAAATTCTCTGGCATATATAAGACTGCCTGAGTACATCAGCTCTTTTAAGCAAGAAAATATACAACAGGAAACATATAGAACATGCAGGTACAGTTCTTCACCAGCCAGAAGGAGGAGAGATCAGATTTTTAGGTGGTATTTCTAATATTTTTCAGAGCTTATTTGCTTCTCAGGACTTCCGAGTATCTAAATGGCTCAGTACAGTTTTCTGCTCAGCTTTTTGGCACTTGTTTGTTTTTTTTTTTTTAATCTGGTCATGGCTAAAATGTTACTCATAATGTTTACTATTAGTGTTGGAGGGTAAAATACATAAAAAAGAGAACACAGGTCTTCCACTAGATGAATGCTTGGCCTTTCTTCCACTTCTTATCCCACACTGTTGCCTTCCATAGCACTCTGAGGCAGGCTTTGGGAAATTTGAACATCCTTGCGGAAAACCAGCTGTAGCTCTGCAGGCAGTATTGATTCTCCAAGGTATGCTGATACCTCCAATAGAAGCTATGCTGGCCCTGATAGGGTTTTAATGTCTGCATAAAAATGAGACTGAACTTGAGTAGGAGTATAATACATTTCATGTTTATGACTACTTTCCTCTGCCCTTTCAGTGGTAGGTATCCTCCTCTCAGCAGCCACTAGAGTGTCAATGTCAAGGACATGCTGACAAGACCTCTAGTCCCTGTTGCCCTTCAAAATGTAAAGGGTTCACCCAGTGYGTGACACATGATGCACTGGTTCCCTTCCCCATATCAACAAAGCAAGAAATCTTCTCATCCTTTGAAATTTCTTTTGTTACTTCTAACATTTACCTCTCTCAGGTAATGGAAGCATCACACCCTTCTAGAATATCTCTAAGTAACCAAAGGGAGCACTGCCCTCTAAAGGTTGAAGGTAAGATAGAAGGCAACTTTCTATACACTCTTTTCAGAGTTATCTTTGTAAAGGTGTTTTAGGTCATAGCCAGCACTTAATCGCGAAGTCTGAATATCTTGTATGAGCAGGGTAAAAAGTACTGGTGTAGTCTTGCCAGGTTTCCGACCAGAATGAGGAATAATATTACAAAAATAATAGATAAATTTAGTGGTGTTAGAAACCTGACGTAGTTTTAAGCTTATAATCTTTAGGCACAT
The DNA here is from genome assembly GCA_030449065.1 of Oceanodroma leucorhoa. Lineage (NCBI taxonomy): Eukaryota > Metazoa > Chordata > Aves > Procellariiformes > Oceanodroma > Oceanodroma leucorhoa. The sequence continues at coordinate 12,739,943 of JASVER010000012.1, forward strand.
TAAGGTGTTTAAAAAAAAAAAAGAAAATACCCGAGTGATATTTTCCATAGCTGCTACCCCAATGTTTTTTTTTTGTTAATGCCTATCTGCAATTTCAGAACTTCAAAAATCCAACACTAGGTTGCAACAAGCAAATGCAGGGAGTAAAAGTCAAAATGGATAAGTAAGACACTTAGAGGTTAGCATATGACATTTAAGTAAAAAAATTCTATGAGACCCCGAAATTTGAACAGCTACATTTTTAATGTATCAATAACTATTGATAATAAGACAGGTAGGCCTGCAAGGCTCCCCTACATTTTTGTAATGTATTATGCACTGGAAAGTCTTATTCTAAATAATCCAATGAAAGATAGAGTTTTGGTATTTCAGCTTTAAAGTCAGAAAATTATTGCTCTGAGTTCAAATCACCTGCCCAAAAGATAAACCCACATTTTCTAGGAAAACATTTTCACTCTTAAAATATGGATATAGTCTTGAATTGTGAATGAAGTCATCTGAACAAAATAAATTGGATAGAATCTTAAATTGCTTTGGAATGATAGGCTCAGTAAAATATAAATATAAACAAGAAAAAAATTAGTATAGCAAGACTGGAAGACAACTGGTAATACTTCCAAGTCCTGCTTACATACCTAGAATAAAATACAAAGCAGACTTCTYGTGATAAAAATAAGAGCTATTTGGCTTGTTTGCTGGGTGAAATTCAAATTCTATAAGACATAACTGGAGGATTTAAAAAACAAAGGTAAAAAAAATCTTGCTTGCACCATTCTTGCCACTGAAATGATCTTTAGTATTAAAGCTGCACTAATTTTCACACTTCTCCAACATGCCTTTCTCTCAGCATATTCCCCTGCTAGTCCCAATCCGGACTGGAAAAAACTTCCAGGAGCTACCGGCCCTCGGGAGATTTATATGTATGCAAGCCTCTGCTCTTGACACCATGCTGGGAGCGAGAAGGGGCAGGGAAAGGAGCAGAGCATGCCTTTTGTCATGGGGGTAACACTGCCCAAAATGTGGGGAGGACATGTTTGCCGGGGAAAGAGAAGTAGCAGAAAAAGATGGTTTGGTCTGCAGCTAGGCCAGGCAGAGCAGTGAGCGAGATCAAAGTCACCAATGTGGGACACAACGGTAACATCAGCATCTGCTAGGATGGAATCAGTTGGTATTGGTATAATTTAGAGATTTAGAAATCATAGTATGACCGTGGTTTAGAAATTTAGAAATCATAGTATGACCATGTATGCTGGATGTGACTAGGAGAGTTGCTCAAAGTCATCTGAGGATTTCTCTGAAGAGGAAGTTCCCACAGTGATTCAAAATGGATTTAGAGTAAACATGTGCTGCCAGAATATCATAAAACCATCTCAATGCCGAGAAGGATCAGATCCAAAGGATCAGATCTCCTCGGGTACTGCCTTGTGGAAGACTGAACAAATGCCACTTAGGTTAATGGATTGATAAATGAGGGATGAATCAGTTTTTTCTACGAGGAAAGTAAGCTCATAGCAGCCAAGGTCTTGTCAGTTAGACTCATTGCACTGAACTTCTCATACAGCCCTCAAGCTGACCACCAGAGTAGTAGAGCTAAGATTTTTCTCCCACATAGTTTTTGAGGATGCCAGAGGTTTTCACACCTATCCACGTTACTTCAGTACATGAAACTATCGGGCCCCAATTTCTGTCCTTAAAGGAAGTATTTAAAATCATATTTGAAATGAAGCCATGTGCAGTTTAGTAATGTTCTCCCAGACAGCCCTGTGCCGTGCTCACTCTAAACAGCCAAGTGTGATTTTGGGCCAGTGGTTTAAAGGGTAGTCTTTAGTTGCAGCTGCTATGTACATGGAAAGGGAAAATATTATATTTGTATTGTAACTTGTTTTGAAAAAGTCTGTGTATACTGTCTGAAAAGGACTCTGGAGTGAGAAAAGGAGCAATTTGTAATAAATTACAGCAGATAAGAGAGAGGTTATGTATGGCTACTACCAGGATATAAGGATACTTTTTGTTTTTCACCAATTTACTGTTAGTAAATATTTACTATTACTAAATATTTGCTATTATTTGCAAATTATTTGCTATTAGTAAATATTGCTGACCCTTGTTTTGCCTTTTTTTTAGCTATAGGCTATTTATTTCTATTACTTTTTTTAACTATAAGAAACAAATACATACTCTGTGATTGTGCACAGAAAATCTATCTTCAGGTAAAATTAGCTTGGGTTGAGACAACTGTCAGTAAAAGAGTCAAAAATTCTGAATTATTAACTGTGTTCCTGGTATATTGTGGTACTAGAATCTCCCTTATGTTTTTCAACCTCTGTGAAACATAACTATCTTCCTTTTTAATCTTCTCTAAAACTTTTACAGAAAAAGAAAAAAAAAAGACTCATAAGAGCATGGTACGATTGGTGGAAATTTYGGAATATTTTCTCTACAGATTTTTTTTTTAAATTAATAAACCTGTGAGGTAGGATGGAAGTAATTTTTGCCTTTTTCTGTCTGCTCTGTGTGGTACTTGCATTCTCATAGAGTGTACATTGTCTGCTGAACTGCCCATAGCTTTCTAAAATATGAAGTCTGGCTCTATAGTAGTGTTCTGCATTGCATTAGGTTTAATAAATAAGGGTAGAATGGTGGAGCATGGATTTCCTGGCAGCTATATGCAAGAAAACAGGGATTTGAGATAACCCCTGAGAAATATTTAACACAGAAATCTGGTTCTCACTTGAGGAATAGTGATAGTAAGGCAGGGTTTTCTGTCATTTTGGTTTGTGTAGAGAATATTCCTTTCAGTAACCTTCATCAAATTTCATTTGACTTGCATATTAATAATATATGCATAACCTCACACACTTGCTCACATGTCTTCCTAGAAAGGAAGCTCATCATTGTGGCAAAGATATTCAAATGGTCTAAGTTCACATAGCTTCACTAAAATCAATAGAATTACACTGTCAATGGAGCTACCCTTTTTCAAATTTTCAAAATAGTATTTAGTTTTCTTTAGTGATCTTGGGAATACCTATTTGACTATACGACCTTGCTCTGCCTGAGTGATTTACAGTGATTTTCCTATAGTATGCAATGATTTTTAGGAGCCTGCCTGCAGCTAATTTAAATGAGAATGGTGGCTAAATCAATGTGCTCTGTTACAAATACGCATATCCATTGAGTCTTTCAATGTGTTCTGGATTTTTTTGATATGGCTTTCTATCAATATGAAATGTGTATCTTCATTAACTACTCCCCGATTATGTTTAAAGCAAGATAAATGCCAGGAAATCAAAGGTTGTTTCTATTTTCAGTCTAAGAACCAATTATTTAATCTAAAGACCAGCACAATAAACAGTCTACCAAGTAATCTTATGTAGACCAGATGTTGTTCTGGAATTTGAGACACTGGACCAGAAATACTTATTATACCTCTTCCTTAACTTGTATCCAAACATTTTTACTGTATACTACCATATCCTTTAAGTCATTTCAAAGGCTTTACATGCAGAAATCTGCATGTGAAGAAAGGCTAGTTTATTTGCTTTTTCAGTTAATGCAGTTGGACATGAAACAACTAAAAGCAGAAATTTAAAATACAATTGTGCAAATACTTCTAAAAATTTAAGCCAACACATTTTTAGTCCTGATACAATATTGGATCACATTCTGCTAGTCAGCAGTTTGGCAGCTGTATTAGAAACAGTCACAAAATTACAGTTCCTGCTGTTGAAGCTTTGCATGTTAGCTGACTATACTGCTGCACTACACCAGATTGTGCTTGGTCTATTACTTTGTTGTTTTAAAGGAGCATATTTATAACCCTTCAGGCAATGGAATATTCCTTTTTCTTCTGTTGTAAAACTCATTGCTTGTTCATTCATACTATTATTTTTTTTCAAATAAAAAATTGAACTTAGTGAACAAAAGTCTCCCCACTGCCATATAATTTGGTATTTTTTTATTGAGTAAAGTAACTGTGTACTATTTCTATAACTGATATGTCTTCAAAGAAAACCATTTTTTCCCTGGCTCAGAGACTACAATTTCCCAGCATAAGTACTTTTGTTTGTTTTTAATAGAGCTAAATATATTTAATAATCACAGTAGCAAATGGTTTATATGCAATCAATTCACTGTGTACATTCCTCGTCTTATGCCTGCAGTTACCCATTTCATTTTTGTTCGTTATACTTCAATTTAATATCCTCTGTAAGCTTAATGTGATATGAGAAATTCCTTCCTCTTGTCCCAGTGTGACGAAAAAATACACCCAAAATTTTGAGAACAGGATATTAGTTTTGGAGGCCTCTTTTTTTTTTTTTTTAATGCCTATAATACCACCAAATCAGGCTTGACTTCCCTATCTGGCCCCAGCTGAACCAGAGGTTTTGTATCTTTTTTTCCACAGAGTTGTCCAGCTTCAGCATGAAACATGATGGGTATCCAGAACTAGAACATCCAGCCTAGGTAGGCTTGTGGTTAGGGTCAAATGCAGTAGGTATGGAATTTAATCCCTTCAGGATGATAAAAACAAACTGACTGAAAACTACTGTTTCCTGAGCAGCTGTGGCAAGCCCAGGGCTGTCAGACACTACTGGCTAGCACCACAACATCAAGGAAGCAGGAGGGCTTCCATTACATTCAGTGCTCCATGTTTCAGCCTCTTTTTTTGTTTTTTCCCCACTGAATATGGGCAGTGTTTGATCACCCTGTCCAAGGTGATTAAGACAACTTCTAGTGTTTAAAGAATTTGCATACCTAACTTTGCATTTGTAGAGTTTTCTCTGGCTGCAAAAGCCAAAATATCACACGTACCACAGTGCCTAGCTTGTAAGAAGATAAATTTGCTGCTATGAATATACAGTAATTTGCCTCTCCTCTAACCCCTGTTTCAAAGGCTTGATCCTGATCTCTCCCTGAAAAGTCATGAGGTCACTGACTGTCTTCATTTCTGTCTGAATCCTGTGGGGATGAATCATTCTCAGCATTTTGCAGGTCTTGGTTCTTAATGAGTGGGCATTTACAGAGACTGAGCCTGCTCGGGCTGAAAACAGTGGCAAAATTCAAGTCAAATAATGGTGTGGAATGAAACCAAAGAGATATTCCATTCTCCATTCATGACTTTCTGCATTCTAATTGCTGCAGAGGTCATTTTGCTTGTTACTACATTCTTTTTCCCATTGTAAGACAGCTGCTGTAATAGCTAATGTGGTCTTTTGTTTATTAGCTCCCATGAGACCTTTTTTCTTTACAGTTTAATTTTCTATCTCATTGTTTACTTGAATAAAGGACTAGCAAGGAGGTAAGACCCCAATAATTTTTCTTACATGCTTTCCCACTTTCTCTATGCAAAAGGTTTGTTAAAGATATTTATTAGCTACCCTAAATAACATTCTAAGCAAGCATTTGGATCATTTCAGTAACTAATGTTTATTTTTATAAGCAATAGTTTAATTTGACACTTTGCATAATGCATGCAATAAGGGTGCCACGTTTGATGGATAAATGCCTAGAAAAAATCATAGTGCCTAATAAATAATGTTGGATTTAGATATCGCACTCATTTAAAGCAAACTTGTCATGGTTTATTAACAGTACTAACCAGTGGCTTGTTTAGATCTGTGCATAAATAATATGAAGCATTTTTGAAATATGCCCTTTTGAAATTACACAATATTACCCCTTTATTGTCATAGACTATTAATGTCCCCTTTGTGGTGGGCAAGTTGCCAGTGTAGCTTAAACATGTATTAGAACATATCTTCATACACTGAACCTTTGACTTGTCTCTTGGGATGAAAATTATTGAGGCTGAGGTGGTTCTGTATAGTAAGGGAATTAGTAGCGTGGCACATTTGTAAAGGTGCAAATCTGAATTTATGTAGACGGTACGCCTGCTCTCAGGGTTATCCAGGTAGCAATGACTTTCAACTTGCTTGTGTCTCTGGACTGCCCCCCTCATGCTGCAGAGCACCCAGCATAGGATCACACAATCTGTTCTTCCACACAGTTTCTGGGGCTGGGTGCTAATCAGGATTGCATCAGCAGGCTTAATTTATAGATAACACCTGCCTTACTGTTCCCTCTGTGACCAGCAGTTAATACCTTGCTTTACCAAAGGTTACTTGGGCACTACACTATTTATTTAGGCAAAGCGTGCCTTTAATAATATGTGTTTAAGAAAGACTGTACACCTGGGATACTGGTAGTGGTGAGCCACATGTAGATTCATTTTCTTCCCACGTCTCAAAATCTGTTAATATTTGGGTGACACRGCCTGTTTATAAAACTGTCCACCTATCCCTATTTCAGGTAGCATATATTTTAAAGTTYCCCCCCCCCCCCCYCCTCCCCMCCYCWTTTWTTTKTYARCTGGCTTCAGGCTGAACTTAGCTGTAGGCTCTGCAGTTACCCTTTGGTGTTTCGTGGGAAATTGCTTACCTAGGTTCAATGTGATGCTTCACTGTTTGATTTTCCAGTGTTGTCTTTTAAATCTAGGCTTACTAGACCATCCTTAGGACAACAGATCAGTATAACCAGTCTGTGACTTATCCTCACTAATGAAAACATGTGCTTCTGAACAGAGCTGTGTTCTTAATTATGTCTTTGTTACCCTATATCTAACAGTCTCAGTTTGCATATTTACAGAATCCACAAATTTTTTTTAAAAGTCTTCATCGTTTGAGTTTACCACCTTTACTATGTTAAATTTAGCATTTCCCTCTTTCAGATTCTTTCATTAGCTCTCTCTTTTTCTTTCATTTCCCCTACATATTGTTCCTCATCCACTTCAGACAGTTTGTCTCATATTTCTGTCCTCCTTTCTTCTAATCTTCCTTTTAACTTCAAGATGCCTCTCTTTTGTGTTCACTCTGTAGCCTATTAACATTGCTACCTGGTTCAGGTATTCTATCCAAATAAGACTATCATGATACTGCCTACACCGCTTCCTTCCCTGTATCTGCTTTCAACATCCACTCCTATGCAAAGGGCACAGGCCTCAGCATAATCATGGTTATAGCAACACGGCTAGAATAGCATGTTATATAGCTCTGCTCAATGATCCACTTTAATTGATAGCTTTTTGTTGCAATGATTTAGTTGGAATCTGTAGAGGATGGGAAAGGAAAGGGAATGTGTATTTTAAAGAGCTCAGATTAATAGAAGGGCATGTCTACCCTCTATCTGAAACCTTCTCAGTGGGGAAAATGTTAGTCCCTTGAGCCAAAAAGGAATTGCTGAGTTTTGGGACTTTGCTAGAGTGGAAGACATCGTGGTCTACAGCACACAGGGCAGCTGGGAAAAATTTCGTTTCTCGGTTCTACAATTTGAACTATGGGTGCAAAAGTTTAGTCATTATCATTCACTCACTGCCTGTAGTGGCTAGATTGACCACTTACCCACAAGCTACTCCAAAAATACTCATCTTCCTGCATTCTCAGGGACAATATATAGAAAAAAGTTCAACACGTGTTCCCTTTTCCTCTGGCCTACAACCCATGGTAGGTCTCACTTGTTTTGTACTGCTGCTGTTAGTCGAGGTTAATTATTTCCCACTCTGGGTGACTCCTTCAGATTATGTCTTTATGCAGCATTGTGTATTTACACCCTCGTTATGTTTTTAATAATGCATTTCATTACAGTTGACAATTGATGGTTTTCATTACTGAACAAACTGTTAATTTACTGCTAACGCTGTTTTAATTGTTGGCTTAGTTTGATTTCCTTGGTTTAATTCTTTCCATCTGTGAGGGAAAACATCTTCTGTATTTGCGGAACTGCAAATTTTAGATTAAAATTTTAAATTTTTCTCAGGGGGCTTTTAAGAAAATTATTGCTAATTTTCTTAGTAATAAGTTTCTGACCTGCTCTTTTTTAGCATGTATTTGTMTGTCCAAAATAGCTCATGGCTCACTGAAGACTTCAGGATAGGACATCAGTGCTGTTAACACTATGTGACCATAAATATAGGGTTTCAAACACTACTCCTACCCTGTGTGCAAGTCTAACTTGAAGATACTAAATATGATGCCTATATAGTATCTACTGCGGAGTTCATCTTTCTGAAAAGGTAGAAGTTCATAGAGACTATGTAGTTTTTGCCATAAAATATAGTGTCTCCAGTAATTATTTTTTTTTTTTAATTATAGGGAACGTGCGCAAATGCAATATCTTTTTTGTAGTCCTGTCTTCCATGGTTTTTATTGAGGGGAAACTGGAAGAGAGAAAGTTAATTTAGATCACCTTTCAGAACTGTTCTGGTGGCCAGAGTTTTAAGACGCATTTTAGTTTTTTGTAGAGAATGGCAATCAGTTGTTCTACACGTAACGTAAAGATGAGTTCTAACTTTGCCTTTCCTTAACCCTGAAAGGCTGCAATATTCGGGCATAGTTGAAACTGTTGATTTAGTTTGGAACCTGCTTCTAGTCTATCGTATGGTAACTCATGCCTGTTCATGGGATTTGATTTTCCAGTGCTCTATGCCAATTTTATGTAAGTGTATTTGTGTTGATTTCTGGCAAGTTGCGTATGTTTTATTCCTCTCTGTCAGTAACATGGTGTGAAACAAAAATAACAAGAATAAAATTATAGCACATATAGCAGAAAAAAGAGGAAAAACAGGTTTTAGTCACTGTGAGGCTAGGGTCAGTTCTTGTATTTGGGATTAAGTAGCTCTCCATGTTTGTGTAGTGACACTTAATCCCAATGGAGGGTCATGTGAGAGAATTTATTGTTTACTCTCAACTTTTCATGGGAAGTAATCAAACTTGAGGGTAAACCAACAAAGCACAAGCCTGTCTAGAAATAAATAATAATTCTTAGTCACTCTAAGGTGGGTAGGCACCCTAAGGTGGGGGCTAGTAGTGGAAGGGGGCTTAAAGACCACTTTTGCCATACCTAACCCAAGAAGGGATATGTGGAGGTAAAAAAGGGGGGTGCTGTCTGAGACCTGAGAAGAAATTATCTAGGTTGGGAACATCTGTGGACCAAAGCCTTGATCTGAGGCTTGTTGACCTCAGGATGTAGACAGTGATGCTGTAATGACTCTACCGTGTGGAGGTATTTTGGCATGAATTGTATTTATTACACCAAAATATAAACCAATTCATAAAAATAAGGAAAAAAAAAGAGTAATGACATTCCTTACTAAAATATGATAAAGCATTATACCTGGTTGAATGGATAGAAATGAATATACATGACAGAAATGTCCTTAGATAAATGTATTCAAAATTTAGTTTAGTCTTAACATGAATAGGTTATGTGTAACCTTTGTAAGTGTGCTAGCACAATCAGACATGTATTTCCAGCAGCCCTGATGGCCTGCAAAAATAAAAGTGTATCAGAGCCATTATCTAGGCTTATGTGCTGCCAAACAACTAATTTTGCCCTCCCTTTCCAGTCCCACTGTGTCTAACCTGCCTTAGCTTTCCCAGCTCAGTGCTGTTCCTCTGCCTCACTTGTCTGGCTGCAGAAAGTTATCTGTCCCAAAGTATCAGGAGGATGAAGCAGTGCTTTACAGGAAAATCCTCTCGGAGTCCTTCTGACTAGCAGGACTAAATGTGAGAGCTAAGTTATTCACAGGGTAGGAAGAGGAAGTAGGTCCATCCTGAAACAAAAAGGCTCTTTCTGCCCTACCTTCCCTTGCTGTTCTTCCCTGATTATGTTCCTTCCAGGGAAGTTATGGAAGTGCTGTCTGCTACCTTACCTGTTTGACTGCCCATCTCCAGGGTGGGGAGCATCAGCTGGTGACCTTCATGTGCCTGCAGAATCCTGCAGGAGAGGCAGTCCTGTGAGAGCAGGAGGGAAAAGAGCTTCTTGGACTTCCTGCAGCAGCCCTGGCCAGCTGCTCTTTCCATAGAAGTGGGCAAGCAATGAGAGCGGGTGGCCACAGGCTCCCCTCACCCTCCCATGAGCATTAAAAATATGCACCTCTCAGTGACTCAGCTTGCTCGCTGGAAAAGCTAATTGCCACCACCCTGGAAAAGGCATCCTTTAAGCAGTATTTTTTTTCACTGGTGTTAATAACTATTATCACTGCTGTATGGATGTCTATCTAATCTTAAAACTATGTGAAAAGCCATTGTGCCCTTCATATCCTTGAGCACATATTGACTGTGACCTGGTGGAGAAAAAGACTGAACCTCTGTTCTGCTCAAGAAACACTGAAAGTATTTTGAGGCACTGATTATGTTTCAGAGAGCATCAAAGCAACACTGGAATTTTGCAAAATGTAGCTCCCTCTGGCGATGTGCGTTAAAATAGGTACTAGGAGGCAACAGGATAAGACATAAAATCCTTACTCTACCAATCTCTAATTTAGAAGCTATTTGCTTACAGCAACAAAGGCTCATTTTGAAGTGCAAGAAGTATGATATATTTTATGCAGAACTGCTTATAATGTCTCTTAAAATCTCCGAAATCTGTCAAAATTAGTTGGCATTCGATCACAGCAGTGATAGTTCTTCAAAATTAACATGCAGTTTAAAACCTGGTATCTCATCCACTGATTATGGCATTTTGTTAAATTTTAGGAAATAAGCTATCTAGATAATGAAATCCCCTTTAGAATGCTTTTCCTGAGTAGTTTACAGTGAATATTGGAGAATATCTCTGATAGAGCGATGTGATTATACAAAAGATAGACCAAAAGCAGGAGAAAAAAAATAGTTAAGATAGATTTTGTTTGCTTCTGTGGGTGTCTAAGTTAAAGTTTCTACATTACAGCAATACTGAACTTTTAGAATAAATAATGCTGGGTTTGTTATGCTCTGCTGATATTTCACTGGCATCCGCTGTGCTAAATGGTATAGTTTCATTCTTGGCATCATAACTGAAAACATGTTATTAAATTCTGAAGAGTGAATATGTAAAAATTAAATGATATGCAGCTATTATTTATCCGTAATTCCTGATTGAATTTGCTCAGTTTTCAAGAAATGCTACTGTTTTTCTAACTGTAAAGTCTACAGTCTTGAGGCAGTCTTAAGGTTATATCTAGCTGGGGCTTCATTCTCAAGTCTACTTGAAACTTTCAGAGGAAGTTGTATGAAGAGGACTGCAGTACACAGAACTTTTCAGCCTCTCACTCGATTTTATGTATTAACAGGAAAGAAAGTGAAGTTTCAAATGAATTTCTTGTGAATAGAACAGATTAACTTTAAAAAGAGTGAAAACCTCAATTTTTGCCTGGGTGGGGTTTGTTGTGGGTTTTTTTCTGACATATTTGCTGTATTTAAGTAGTTTGTATATGCTATGGACTGTTTTTTTTTTAATACAGGAAGATTAAACAGATAAAAAAAGAAGGATAAATAAAAGTAAGGATGGAATTGACATTGATGAAGCATGAAGGAGTTTAAGGAGATATCCAAAGAAAGGCAAGTTTCAAGTGAAAAAAATGAGACACCATAGGATAAAAATAAGTGTAGAACATTTCAGGAAAATAAAGCTGGAGGATCTGGATGATATTTGAGAGGAGAAAAAGTCAATCTGGAATTCTTTCTTCATAGTTTTTAATGCCAACTTTAATCTTATTATGGGCATGATGCCAAGCTCTAGGGAAAATAGGTAAGGCTTTATGATCTCTCCAGAYACCGAGTTTTGCGCAAACTTTGTCTGTTCCAGGGGAAACTCCTGCATTTTGTCTCCTGTTGTGATAAATAGGTATTTGTAAATCACTTAGAAAATGAAAATTACCAAGTACTTGTGATATCATTCCCCTTTCTTTCTGCTTGGCTATGTGATCAAGTGTGTGTTTATCAGTTAAGGACTTGTGTAGTCCCAACACAGACATCTCAGATATATCAAACTGTGCCTATTTCTCTCCATCAGAGAATTGAGGATGAGTAGTTCAAGTGTAGATGTCTATGGTGCATTTGTCTAAATTTAAGAGAAATTAATTCTATCCAAGTAAGCTATGTCCAAACTTACAGAGAAGGACTTACACTGAATATGGAACAGATGTTCACTGATGCCTAATTTATTTTGGTTTTGCCTGAAAAATTTTTAAAGTAGCTAGGTTAGTGATTTTGTGTTTGCCCATTTCATTGGTTTCCAGTGCCTGTCTTTTTAGTTTCTAATTAAAGCATGGTACAATATCTATTTTAAGAGAGACAGGTATTTTCTTTTCTCATATGAAAATAATCTGTGGTACACTTTCTATACAGTAAAAGTTAGAAGTATACATTTTCTAATAAGGAGATATGCTGTTTACTTTGAATAAGCAGATAAGTTATTTAAAATATGAAAAACATATCCACATTGTACTACTGTCTTGACTGAACTGTGGGATCTATTAGATTACCTGTATAATTTCCATTTACATTTATGCATATTGAAGAAGTCARTATATCAGTATATCCTTGTAAGAGAAATATTATCGTGGAACTGAAATAATGCATGATTAGATGACTACACTATTTCTGAACTGTGGCAAAGCCAAGAATTAAGGTCACTTCTTATTTTCTTCAGGTCATTTGTTATAAGTAAGTACATTGTCCAGTTTTTTTCTTGTATGTGGTTTCAGGCAGTATACTAATTGTTCAGTTTGTTATCAGAGGGAAGACATCTTAGAAACATTAGAAGATAAAAATTTGGGTATAGGGGTAACTTGGGTACATTTCAGTCTCAAAGTTGAAGTTGGATTTTAGGAAAAGCTCAATTGCAAGACTTTTGTCTAGTTAACTGTTCTCACTTGAATGGGTTTTTTTGGTTTGTAGGTTGTGTGGTTTTKGGGTTTTTTTTGTCCTTGAGCTGGCTTTTCTTTTTTTATTTATTTGTAAGATAATGATAGGACATATATCATGTCAAATTAAACACACTTGGGAGTCTTTATGGACTACGTGGTTTATCTTATTATCGTACTGGCTAAAAGTTCTGCTAATTACAATTATTTTATGCATTTTGAGGCTAGGAATCTACCAAAAGTACTAGGAACTATTGAGCCTTGCTCCACATATGACCAAAATGTTCACTGAGTGAGGGAGGAGAGAAATYGGCACAAAAGATCTCTTCTGTCACTTTATGATTTTCCAACAAACAAATGGTCAAGTTTCCTGTGAGGCTCATGTCAATTTTCTTTCATCTCCCAGCTGCAAACTCTGATGTGTTGCTCTTGCAAAAAAATGTTAAGATTCCTTAAATACTTTTTGAGGAAGAACAAGCAAGCATAGTGGAGGAAAGACAGGTTATACTATATATATACACATATGTATGCATCTTTTTCTGTAGAATATTTTCCCCATCACCTTGGAATGCTTAAGCCCTCTCACTTTAATTTTATTTTTCCATTTGAAGGCTCTTTCTGCCTTCTGATGACTACCCGCTGACTAACGGGCTGCTAACAGAGGTCATGGACAAGAGTTGTAATGTTTTGAATATAGCCTCCTCAGTGGGRTTGTGATATTAAAGTTATAGTCTATCTCCAAGAAGACCATTATCATTATAAAGTAACACACATCATTAAAGAGAAGCTCCATGAAGACCATTATCATTATGTGGTAACACATCATTAGACAGTATCTTTAGCTGCACAGCCCATTGAGGAGGGTACAGTCATAACATGAGAGCTCTCTAGAGTGACATAAGTCAGTCTGGCCATTTATTTCAGCAGGGGTTACTTATGTCTCAGTGATTCCTCTTGGCATCCTTTCTTACCTACCAGTTGTTAAATAGAAGGAGTTGCTCTAGGATGAGCCCCAGGGCTCTTTGAAAAAGAAAATTGCCACTAGAGTTAGAGTACTCCTTTCAGCAGAATCCCTGCTTGGTKGCAAAGAGTTCAGACAAGTGACCATCCGGAAAGGGAAATACATCAGGTGCCTGCACGTTGCATATGGATTTCACAAGGCGCATGCATTATGGTGGAAACCAGGTAGGCACTGAACATATGAACCTACAGCTACAAAGCAAATCTGGTACTCAGTTGTCCTGGTTTTGGCTGGGATAGAGTTAATTTTCTTCCTAGTAGCTGGCATAGTGCTGTGTTTTGGATTTAGTATGAGCATAATGTTGATAACACACTGATGTTTTAGTTGTATTTAAGTAGTGTTTACACTAGTCAAGGACTTTTCAGCTTCTCATGCTCTACTGACTGAGAAGGCTGGAGGTGCACAAGAAGCTGGGAGGGGGCACAGCCAGGACAGCTGACCCAAACTAGCCAAACATCATGCTCAGTATATAAACTAGGGGAAAGCTGATTGGGGAGCCACTGCTCGAGGACCAGCTGGGCATCGGTCGTCGGGTGGTGAGCAATTGCATTGTGCATCACTTGCTTTGTATATTCTTTTAACATTACTATTATTATTGTTAGTAGTATTATTTTCCCTCCCTTTTTTGTCCTTTTAAACTGTATTTATCTCAACCCATGAATACACTTGGCCGTCTTATTTATGCCATCAGGTAATGTAAGTAGCTCAGTTATCCAAACTTACAATAGGCTGGGGAGAAAACTAGACCCATACCACCTGTACAAATTGTGTAGTCATGCTGAAATAGGAAAGTGTAGAAAGGTCACACCTAAACTTCAGGAATCAAATTTAGATGCTCCAACACACTTTTCTCTTTTTAGTGTATAATCCTAACCTCCTCTCCTTAGGTATACTGAATCAAAGCTAAGTTTGTTGCCTATCATAGAAAGAGGAAGCATTTCTCTTATCAATCTCTATTCATGGCCATTGTCATTATGTTATATTCATAATAAGTTATGTGTTGTATATTATTTTTCACCAATATGTTGTTCTTCATTAAAAGAATGTACTTTATACTCTTAAAATACATTCTTCTGTTTTGTGTCCTTTCAGAAATTCTAATATGTAAAACATTTTTAACTACTCTTTTACAAGAAAACATTTTTATAAGTGAAGTCATTAATTCTCTGCCTCCTTTCTGGATAAGAAATTAAAAGACTTTAAGAATGAAATGTGCATATTTTCAGAGAATAAAATTTAGAAAAGATCCAAATATCTGTTCTATAACATGTTTTKGGGAGCCAGTAGAGGGTGCATTTTCCACAGTGTTTTCCACAGCACAGTTTAATTTGGATTCTAATTAAGTATGTGAATAGAACTAGTTTGTAATAAATATATTCTTTTAGAATTAACTTTCAGGAACGCAGAGCAAAATCTATTYATAAGATGATCAGGCCATCCCTTTTTAATCATTCCATCTTAATTTTACAATAATAATATCCAAATTGAGATATTTTCTGTTCTTCTTTTATTCTTTTTGCACCCAATGGCTTAAAATGGCTTCCATTTATAGCATGGTCTGAATACTTGAGCATGACATTCGTAACATCGTTAATTTAGCAACTTTGCAGTATATATGAATATTGAATGGGACAGAATTAAATGCCTTCCTTATTTAACAAGAATCACTTGGTAACAATTGGTGTGCAGATTAAAACACAAATGTCTCAGTCAGCTTGAAATACAATGTGACATTTTTCCTCCTCTTTAGATTGTCAAAATTGAGAAACAATTCACAATCTGGATGTGGAATGTATGCTGCAACATATATTGGGGYATGGAAGAGTCCCTGAAAACATACAAGCTACATGATCTTCATACCAACCCCAAATACCACAGTGAACAGAGAACCTGTGATGGCAAGCCTAGTGAGGGACAAATCTCTTCACATATACAGTTATTTATTCCTGACTACGGTTTTACCTCTTGGGAGCAGTATGGTCTATGGAGTTACTGTTCATTTTCAAAATATATCAGACAAAGAGGTTTCGGCATCAAATTCCAGATTTCCTTTCTGKTTTTTCCAGCCTGCTTTTCACATTTTGTATAATTATAGCAAATATTTAGTACTCATATTTCTCTATGTATTCCAAGATAGTAGCATACTTCAGGAGTTGTTATATGTAGTCCTCTTTCATAGCAGATTAAAATAAGGTAATAGCTGCACAGCATAGTGTGTCACTCCACAGTCCTTGCACAAATCCTGGGGCCTGCAAACGTAAGCATCTTTAAATGAGACAGACCTTAAACAGCTCAATTTTCCTTCCTCAAAATATACCTAGCAGAATGCCTTTCTGCTACCCAAATTAGTGCTGCTAAGGAACCCCTGAGAAGGTCGGTGAAAAGCTGGTGCAAGCAATGAGGCTGTCTTTACGGAAGCCATTCCCACATCCATACGGTAAATGAGAGGTCCTTGCTGCACTCAGCAAAGATGAGGCACGTTTACTCTGCATGGGAGATCTTCTCACCTCTGAAGCTATAAATAGGGGTCTAGTATTAGCAACTAATACACATCTGTCTCACTGTATGTATAATGTCTTTCTGTAATGGTTCCATTTTCTAGATGACATTTACTTAACTCTATTTTGAGTATCAAACATGCTCTAGAGGTCATTCAAAAAGTAACTTTCAGAGACAGTCACTCCTATTATGTTTTCTTCTGAAGATATACTTCTAACATATTTCTGAGCATGCTATTTCTTCTTATTCACTTGAGAGTTTTTAAGAACATAATCTTTTGGTGTTACTATTTTTTTCAACATAGAAATATGAAGTTTAGGACTCCCAATGTCATTTAACACAATTCGTAATATAATTAATTCTTGCTGGTAAATCCCAATGGCACTATATTCTCTTACAAAATAGTTCTCTTAATCTCTGATTAAACTGATAATTTCTGATGGATGTCAAAAGATTTAGCATTACTGCCAAATTCTGTGATGTTGATAAGAAAAGCTTTAATTTAGGAATGAGAGGAGAAATTCAGCAGTGACTGCATAATCTCTGCATCTAGTTTAGGATACAAGAAGAGAAAATGAGTGTAAGATAGATAAAATAAAAAGAAAGTGTTAAATTTACTAGATCAGTCGGTGGATAAATGAAATGGAGAGTTGAAATGCTCTGCCTATTTCCTCTGGAAAACTGGGTCAGAAAAACTTACCAGAAATATGTTCTGATCAAAGCCTGAAAAACAAAAGGCCAAAACGTGAACTGAGGATGTGGGGTTTCAGATGGGATCAGAAGGGTAAGGTCAACTTTGTGTTGAAGGACTGTTATGTCCATACTCGGAGTGAACTAGTGAATGGGATGTGCTGGGTATGGAAGGTTGTCTTGTTAGTTTATCTGTGCCCTTCTGGGTCTGGTACTTTTTCAGTTGGTTTCTGGTCTTCAGGAGGTAGGCAGTAAGGGAAGGGGGACAAAGTAAAAGGCAAAAATCCTTATGTAATGGGGCTTCATTAATTCTGCTGCTCAGAGGGCAAGKTTTTTTTTTTTTAGTAAAAAACAATCAAGGGTTATTGTCTAGCTAGGTTGTGTTTATAAGTGACCCAAGAAGAGATTTCAGCTCTGAAGCCCAGAAAAAGTCAGATTTGCTCCAGTCACACTGTGTGGTAGGGCTATCTTTAGGRAAAACAAAGATATGGTACATGATGTGCGGTTAAGGAAGACAGAAATAAAGAAATGTGTTGGAGTAAAAATTTAAATCATTACTGATTGTGGAGTAGTGGGAAGGATGAATAAAACAATCTCTTTAACATCAAGATTGCTTTGGGGAAGCATAGTGGGAGGAAAGTTTTTGGTGTTTCCTGCAGGACAGATCTGAATACAGCCATGAATCATCTGTAGTGTTATTAGTAAGATAAATATTGGGAACTGTTTCAGTCCAATGTGTCAGTGAAATATCTTGACTTTCCTGAAATATATTGTATACTGCTACTATTAAAAGTAATGGTATCCCAGTTATGCTTGCAAGTGGCAGCCAACAGATTCCTTCATTAAATTGTCAATCAGTTCTATAGGTTTTATTTTTTAAATATTTTATTTTCTATGATTGTTGCCACGGCAGCATCTAATTGAGCAGTTGTTAATTCATTCAGCCAAAATTAAATGGAAGGATACATATTTTCAGAGAGGCAAAATTTGAAAAATGAAGGAAATTAACTTCTGCGAGCAGATGAACCGTGAAGAACCAAGACTTCGATATGAGAAACATGAAAGTAAACAGGCCTGCTGGTTGCATCTCAATATAGTTAAGGTTCTGGAACAAATATAGATTAAAAAATATAAAATACAAAACGTTAAGGGGAAAAGATGATAAAGTTATGCAGCTGTATTGTACGTAATGATTTTATAAATGGAGTTCTATTGAATGCTTGCATCCTTTATTTGGATTCACTAAAGCATTTGATATAACATAGTCAGTGAAGCATGAGAAGACAGGGATTTAGTAGAGCAATCGTAAAGCAGTTAGAAACTGAATGAAAAGCAAATATTAATGGGTAAATTAGGAGAATCATACATTCATTAGTGGGGTTCTTCAGGAATTAGGATCAGCATTATTTAATATTTTAATATTTTCAGTATTAAAAATAGGAATGTACTGGCAAAATTTGCTGTTGACAAAGTTATTACATGGAAAGACCTGCATGATCTGTGATAAGAAGGAAATATCTGAGGAAGAGAAGTCTCTGGTTCCTCTGAGCAACACCAGGATATTTGTTCTACCAGTATGATGTAGCCCTGAAAATGGGAAATGTGACCCTAGGATGTGACCAGGTATCATATTAGTAGAGAGGTATTTCTGCCATTGGAACACAATGTACAGTCCTCTTCACACACTTTAAAAAAAAAGGAAACTCAGATTAAGAGACATGCAGAGTAAAGCTACTACAGTGACTAAGGATAGCAAATATTATGAGAGGAAAATGAAGGATATTGTCTTATACAAAATGGAAAAAAAAATGAGACTTTAGTATTGCTGTCTATAACTGCCACAGCAGGAAAAAAAATAATGGGAAAAGAACTAAGGGAAAATATCACTAGAGAAGTAGTTAGGTATAAGATGGCTGCAGATAAACGTATGTTGAAAATGAGGAAATGTTTAACTGGCAGAGTCATGAGATGCTGGAAGATAGAGTCTCCCACTGGGAGTCATGGGGGCAAAAAGTTAATTAGTTTTAAGATGGAGATTAATCCTATTTTTGAACAGATTCTATGATATGGCCACCTGAAATAACAGGGGATTGGACTTTGTTCTGCAAGTTTCCTTTACAAGCCAGGTTGCAGTGGTTCTGTCATGAGTCTTGCAGAACCTGGTATTTTCCTGAAATCTCTAAGGCTTGTAGCAATGTGAAAACCTATTCTTTCAGTAACTACCTATTTCTAATGATTACAGTGAACTTGAAAATGTGAACTTCAAGGGTGCAATACGTACGAAGAAAAAAAGGCCACATTTACATATATTTTAATACTTGCAAGATTTATTGCACTAATATCTAGGAGTTGGAGACAGTGAATTGCAGAATCTGAATGCTAATCCTTTATTGACTATCAAATACTGTCTAAGACATCTTCTTATTTCAATTCCTATATATACTTCAGGCTGGGTATTTCAGAGCTTGACCTTCATTAGCCCTCTTCTATTTTTTATGTGGACTCAGCTTATCCTTAATCTTAAATCCCTGTCAAAAAGGAAATGTATCCCTCTGCAAACTATTTACACCTTGATCTTGTTCCTGAAAAAACTTACATGGGTCATGTCTAGTGTATGCCAGTGAAAAATCTGTCTATGAATAATCAATTATTTCAATAGGGTTGCTGACAGGAAAATGAGCACTTATGCATGTGTATGCAGAATTTTGACCCTGATTTGGGAGCTCATGTGAGCTCCAGGTGATGTGTAGGCTTGGGGAAGAACCTTTCATGAAGGATGGAACCATTCCAAGGAGATGGCTGTGAATTAGATCAACGATCCTCTTTCTCCCCTCTGAAAACTGTAGTTGTATATGCAGTGAAATACTTTTCTACAGTCCGTAAAATATATTCTTGGCTTGCTAAATGGGAAATGCTGTGCTCCGGTGCATTTCAAGCCTTATAAGTGATGTGCAATGATACCATATGGAAATGCCTTCTAAAAATCCAATCAAAATAATTGATTTTTCATATCAGGGCTCTGTCATCGAGTTGCATTCCTTACAAACCCCTCAGAAATGTAGCCTGCCAATAAAATACGCAGAAYGATTACAAAACCACTATCAGTTTTGGTTGTGATGTTTGGTTTTGCAGCCTTATGTTGAAATGTTTTATTTTCTTACAAGACTGAAGTGCCAAGGAAGAATATTATTTTATTCTGTAGCTGCCCACTAAACCCCCAAAAACGTGTGGTAAAATTCCAGGCTTTAGTGAATACCCTTTTCTAACTATGACTCATCTACAAATAATAAAGAAAGATTAAAACATCTTTCTAGGCAGATGTATTATAACAGAAAATGTGTTGTAACAGAACATGTATTGTTATACAAATCCAACCTTATCATAAAATTTAATAATAGCATTTATATTTTTAAAGGTAAACAGATTTAAGGTAAAGTAGTAATTGCACTTTCAGTGGCTGCAGCAGGATGTCTTTGGTTTGGATTTTGTTGTGGGTTTTTTTAAACTGTTTCAACTTTAAAAGACACAAATGCAGATGAGTAACAGAAGTTTTGTATATACTAAGGAGTGGATACATAGCAGATGAAAATCAGTGCAGCTCCACTGAAACGAAGAGGGCTTTTCAAGCTCCAAAAATCGGACAGAACCAAAATTTGGCCTACTATTTTTATGGCTTTTTTAAATGGGGTCAGTTTTCCCTCTGTTTTTCTCAATAGCCCCCATCAATTCACAGATGTTCAGCAGACATGCTAGATAATAAAACTGTATTTTTTATTAAGTAAGTGTGGCTATAATAATGATATTCGCTGTGATTTTACCACTGAATGCTTAAGTCTTACAACCTGAACCAGCCAGCAGTGAACACCCTTGCACGTCACTTTGCTCAGAGCCTTCCTGATTTTGGTGGTTCTCAAAACAGACACACGAGATTCTGTTGTGTGGGCCCACTTGCAAGATTAATGGCAAATATTAAAGCACTCTATTAAAACACTTTACTGTTTTCTGAATCATAAGCATCCACACTTGGTTGTGTATTTAATATAAAAATCTGATTTTTTCATTCACRTGAAATATGCATATTTATAGAAGGTACTAGAAGTGTGATCAAGGTGTCTGTATGCTTTGTGGAGTGAATAGACTGGCACCAATTCAACATGATAAGTATTTATATTACATGTGGATTTTTATAAATTTAAATCAGAAAAATGAGAGTTCAGTCCCATTACAGTACATTATTTTTAGATTTAGTATTTACTTGCCTGCTTTTTGGTATAAGAGAAGTATTTTAGGAGGTTTTTATAATTGCTAAGTTTGAATACTTGTTCTTTGTTCTCATAAAAAAAAAAACAACARGGGAAGAATACTATTGAATTATTTAAGACCATGAAACGGATTTGATCTTAGCTGCAAAATAGATTGAAATATACGGTGACATATATAAACTCAAGCCAGCAATAATTTTCTGTCTGTTTTAAAATCAGTTGAAGTTAAGTAGGCTCAGGTTTTTTAACTCTGGATGTGGTGGGACCAGTGAAGTCACAGGCATGAAAATATGGCTGTAAACAGCAAAATCTCTGAGTAGAGACAGAAAAATAAATGTAAGGGATAGAGGTTTGAATTATTTTTCATCTTAAATGCTGAATCTGATATTTTTTTGTCAGAAATTTGTTTGGCACAGAGTAGAGGATACCATTAGATTTCTAAAGAGCGATTAAAAACCTGTGATGCTAGAGCCAAATCCTGAGTTCAGTGACATGGTTACTCCCTGAGAGTTTAGGTGCATCCCATGTTGAGCTGTGACCCATGTGGGTACCCCGCATCCTCTTTTTCATTTGTTTAAGAGAGGGTGGCACTCAGCACACTGTTTAGATTTTACTTCTTTCTGCCACAACTGTTTTGTTTTTTTTCTGAAATGCTCTGAAAGCTGAAGAAGAAAAGCAGAATTTGAGTCTAGGGAGATCACTAGGGTTTGTAAGATTTTAATCATCCATCTCACTAGCATGTGTTCCAGTGAAAGAACATACAAATGGAGCTTGTTGAATAATGTCTAGCATTGGCTGCCCTTTTCCAGCAGGAATTGACTTAACGCGCAGAAGGACAAATTTTCAACATAAAGTTTACAGTCACACCGACAATGTCATTGTCATTTTGCTTCATTCTTTTGTCTCTTATCTTTTTTTTAGTTGATAAAAACGCAAGGAAGAGAAGGTAGAGAATTTACTGAAGAATTATAGCTAGAAAAAAAATAATTGACTCAAGTTACAAAAGGATTGTGTATCCCATGAGACAGTCCTCCTCCTGCCTGGTTGTATTAATTACTTCCTCCATAAGGAATGCCAAACAATGASTATAAAAACAAAATCAGTTCCTCTATTTTGACTGGGATATAGCAGTCCTAGCAGGATGTTGTCATACCTATCTTTTATTTGTAAAAGCTGGCAGTCATTCCAGACCTTGCCAGTATAGTACACAAACACATGCAGAAATTACTGTTAGATATTAACTGTGTGTATTGAATGCTTAATTGCATATGTTTAAGAGTCTCATGAGAAAAATCTCAGCGTATGCACAGAAATGACATGTGTTGCCACTACAGCTGCTACAGTATTTTCACACTTTAGCGTACTGTCTCATGGCAATCAGGAAACTATTTTTTTGTATAAGAAATAAAGAAAACTTGAAATGGCGGGTTTTGTTAGCCCTCTGCACTTTGTAAAAAAAACAAACCCCACACCCTAATCCCTGCAATCTACCTCCAATAAAATCAGCCAGCTATGCATTCTCTGCCATCTGTCTCCCAGCATATCATTCCTTCTCACTTGACAAAAACACTGCCTTTGGCTTTTTGTAAAAGCGGAGCTTAAGATGTTGTGAAATCTGGGGTCCAAATGATATGGAACCAGATTTGCCAATGCAATGCCAAGTTATCACATTTAACGTACATGCTTAGAATATGTTTGCACAAATAAACTGAAAGAAATACTCCAGCAAAAGGTGCTTTAGCTGTTTCTCAATTGCAACTAGATGGTCTGATACCAGAAAGGAGGACCGACATGATGCTGTTCCTAAGATTCTTTTACCTCCCTCTAAATGCATTATAGTGTATTTGCATATTTACGTTTCAGAAGAATGAGCGTCATAAATGCATGTACCCAACAGTACTTTTATAGTCTACTTACAAAAAAAATAATCTATGGTGCTTTAGAATCTGATAATGGGCTCATTTCAAAGCCCAAAACTCAGATCCAGTAGCAAGAACAGAAACTGAGCTGGTAATCTGAGGAACAGAATCCTCTCTATAAAGCAGCAACAAAATTTCCCCGCATTACTTCCTTTCAGTACGGCAGGATCATAGCTGTTAATCTGTACGTGGCAGCTTCCCAGGTAGGAAGCTAAATACATCTGTGCTCCCACCCCTATTCCCAAAGTGTTGCTAGGGACTTGGAGCAGAGATCCCGGTATGTGTGTGCAGCAGCCTTCCTGTCGCTTCTCTCCCCAGTTAGAACCGCTCTTGGTTGGAAGCTGATTTTCCTTCAGCCTCCAAGAGCACCTGGAAAGGGTTTGGGATTTTCCTTGTCGCAACAAGCTATGAAGTTTCTGTGTGAATCTTGAAAAAGTCTGCCTAGTATTCTGCAGKGTGAAGCATCAATAAACCACACTTAGAGCAAAGGAGGTCTGCAACCTCTCACACGATTAGTGAGCGCTCTATGGTGCAGCTGTTGGTGTGGACTAGAAAAGGCCATGAAACTTGCCATGTAAGAGTTAAAAAGGAATGGAAAACTATCACTGCCTCTGGGTAGACAGMAGACAAGTTACAAACAACATATTTTTACCCAGAAGAAAGTAGCAGATGTTCCTGGGACAGCACAGAGAGCATCTGGAATGCCTGTAGTGATAGTAGTATAGGTTCTGCAGTTCTGACTTCATCTTAGGTGGTTTAGTGTAAGGAATTAAAATCTTGTCATGACTTTCATCAATGAGAAAAACATAAAGCTGCATTTTTAACAAGCTATCTTTAAACAAAAGGTTGCAAAGTTCTAGGTTTTTGTCTTGCAAAATGTTTGGAATATGCTGCTTTTCCTCTCCAAGCCCTTCTATTTATAACAACAAATGCCTCCATTACCAAAATGGAAATACTAATGCCCAGAGGGTTTATGGTTTTCAGATTTTGTGTGAAAATATGTGCCCACAGTCAGCTAATAGAGTATTGGGACCATTTCTTTTTTCTTTTCCTTTCTTGTTTAAAGACGCA
The DNA here is from genome assembly GCA_030449065.1 of Oceanodroma leucorhoa. Classification (NCBI taxonomy): domain Eukaryota; kingdom Metazoa; phylum Chordata; class Aves; order Procellariiformes; genus Oceanodroma; species Oceanodroma leucorhoa. Next base: position 12,764,090 of record JASVER010000012.1, read on the forward strand.
GAGTTTGATCCACCACTGCGTTGTTTCAGTCCTGGGTATTGTCACTCCGCTGAAATCAAAAGGGTGACGCCTGGGTTTTGGCGAGCGTGAGTCAGCCCCACGCACCTGAAGTAGACATTGCTTTGCCTTCCAATGTCAGAACTGCTCTGAGCTGCGGCTGTATTTCAGTTCCCTGTGACGAACACCGAGAGGCACAGCGCGACTAAGAACGAGTGAAACCAGCAAGGGAAGGAGGCAGCCGGTGCTGCTTCCCGCCATACCAGCCTCTTAAGAAAGAAGAGTGCTGCTGCTGGGCGCTGCTACGCCAGCGGGYAGGAGCAGAAGGGTGTGCTGAGCCTGTCAGGCTGCTGCCGACCCCAGAGCGCAGCTCTTCAGGGAGAGGTTTCCTTCCAGGAGTGCCGCCTGGACACTTTGTCTTGTGAAGGGGCTCAGGCTGCCTCCGGGTCCCGCGGGGACGAGGTGCCCCATCAGCCTCAGCCAGGACGGCTGGAGTCACGGGAGGGCAGGCAGCTACGCCAGCATGGTTAATTACCCTGCAGGACCAGTGGCARAGTACGTGATTAAGAAATATATACTGTCACCTGTATGTGTGGGAAACTCCCAATGTCGGTTGAGTGTGAACAAAGAGCAGTTTACCAAGGAATGGGGAAGAACAGTGTAGGATAGATATTCCACATATCCTACCAATATTGCCCAGTGCTACTTACAATATACAGGTTGGAATGATGTAGAAAACAGTTTTGAAGTCTATTGTTTCAGTATTTTGACAAAACGAGGTGACAGCCGAACTTTTTCAGAGAGATGGTTCTTACTATAATATAAAGGGTTGAAATTAGCCAGCTCTATATGCTGTTTAGACTATTTAGAAAAGTAGAACCACAAATGATATCATGATATTACTCTATGAATATAAGTGAGAAAAAACGCTAGAGAAGGCAAAGCCTGAATGACAGGGTGTTGTACATCTTTGTTTTGAGAGAAGTTTGGATCTTCAACAGGTGTTTATTTCAGGAACTCTGAGGAAACATAGATTTACTTTTGCCAAGTAAATGTTAGCTTTTGCTAACACACACAAACCAGTCAAATCCTATTCGGGATTTCTTAGCTAATTTTCCAGCGGGTTTCTGTCTTCCATTGATCTGCTCTACCCCTGTGAAGGCCTTTTTTTTTTTTATAGTAACTTTTAAAATGAATGTATTTAATATTACAGAAAAATCACCTTCCCTCATTTGACTGGCAGTTCTTACACTAAGACAGGAAAGAAAACATAAGGCTTTTCCATTACCAGTGTCCATGCATCTGGAAAGAGATCCATATATATATTTTGTGGTTTTTCAGCTGCTTCTGCTCATTCCAGGTGCTGATAAGAAAATGGAGTTTTTACACAAAGTCTCAACCCCCCATGTCTGTCAAGACTCCTCCTACAGGTGCAAATTCCTTCTCTGCAAAAGATTTGAAGCAACTTTAAGACATTGCCATCAGAATTAGAGATGGGGGATGTGGGAGGCTCAGACAGAGCGATATAGATGAGGTCTGAAGGGGCTGTGTTGCAGCATCTGACTTCCCGTAGCCTTATGCTAATGTCCTTTGTCTTCATCTATCCAGTATAGCATTGTTACTGTGATGCTGTATGATTAAACCAGCAGAAGCTTTAATTAAAGAATAAGAAACCCACAGATCATTTCACCCATTACAGTGGTACTAGATTTAGTAGGTATAAGCATCTTATTACTGATGCTGCTTCTTTTCTTCTTAGTATTTTTCCTAAAAATATTATCAGGAAAAAAATTATTTTTGTCTGGTAAATTCACATCCATAGCAGCTACCTACTGACTTAGTAACCAATTCTGTGAAATCATGTAAAATCATTAAACTATCAGCAAAACTCAACCAACTTCTTTTAGGTTTTGATATTTATATTTCACTAGCTTGTAAACATACAGTAGAATTGCTTTTGTGATTATAGCAGAGGAATCACTGATGATTTATCAAGAAGTGTATTATTAGTCTTGTCAAGATGACAACTTCATTAATTATCCAGTGGTTTTGTTGATAATTTCATTTCTTCATATGAATAATTTAAAACTTTGATACATACAGCAATTTCTATGAAAGGCCTTCATATTGGTCAGCTTGTCAGTTGCACATAGAAGACTTAAATCCCAAATTAAATACCTAGTGTCCTTTGCAATCTCAGTGAAGTTAATTGAAACACTGTTGCTTTCACCATTTCTAATCCTACTATAGCAGTCTAAAAGAAATTACCAAAATAAAATGTTTTATCATCATAAGCAAAATTTTAATTAGTTTTATATTTTATTTCATTACTACTAAATTTTTGTGGCACAAATAATGTTTCCATATGCTGTTTCCCATCTATTCCTTATGGCAAAACAAGTTGAAGAATTCAGAGCAAGGCACTAAGGGACAAGTAATAAATGAGATAATAAAGCGTTAACTGTTGGAAAGTAGATCTATATTCCCAGTCCTTAAAAAAGAAACAGAAACAAATCCAATATCATTTTATTACTATGTCTATGTCTATGGTACGGAATTGCTGAGGGCCAATCCTAAATGAAGTATCAAACATGAGCTACAGTTTTGAGTTACTGCCTTTGAACAGCATTAATATGTATCTGTTGCTTTTATTTTTGTGTTGGGTACTGATACGTTCCTCACTACCACAGCATCTGAAGATGGGGACACCAGTACATTTAAATACATCTCCACCTTTCCGATATGTGTCTTTGAAGCATATTCTCTCTTTTTTTTTTTTTTTGGGGGGGGGGAGGGGTAATGCACCTTAGCCCCATCTCACAGACACAGAACTGAGTAAAACCAACAATTTTTGTCTTGCTAAATTTGCAGTATATTTATGAYCACAGATTGTTTTCAGAAGTTGATAAATAGAAGCAGAATTTTCCAAATATGCCTCTAAACCAAATTATGCACAATAAATATTTAGCCTAGGAAATAATGAAACACACCCAGACTGTCCATTCAGAATATAAATGAATATTTACATGCTAAGCATACAAATTGAATGTTTTCCWCAAAACTGTTTCCTTAACCAGTTACAGATCTGATAGAGTACCTGGAATAGTTGGTATCCAATTGATCAGCTGCTTCATGTTAAAGTCCTGCATTGTCTTTCTGTGTAGAAGCAGGCAGCCAAGATTTATCGTGAGTATCTTTTAACCAGCAAGGGAAAGGTTTTCAAACATTATAAATAAGAAGCAAAAATTACAATGCAAAAATCAGACCATTTTCTTTTAAGAATGAAAATTTACATTTCTGTGGAAATTAGTCAAAAATGTGGTAATGGGATGAAGTCATCCAGAAATGCAACATCTAGAAACAGTAGTTAAAAAAATTTGTCATATGTTAAGAATTGCCTATGGTATCAGAGGTGGAGAAAGGCATGCTCAACACTTTATTGGAAYAAGCTTTGAGACTCTGGACTCGGTTGCCTTGCAGTGCAAGGATACATTGGTTTCTCTCATGCTGTATACCCAGATTCTCTATCTCAGAGAATTAAGTCTCTTTTGAAAGAGATCAGTATCTTAAGCGACACCCCACAGACACACACATACTTAGGATGTTTGAAGTCAGTAGATCATTTCTGAAGTTGTTCTAGATTAGTGGAGCATCATTCAAGTACACCAGAGAGGCTTTGATATTTTATTTCTAGTTGCCATTTTGGCCTATATGCTATTAATACCAATCTTCATCAGACACTAATGACCACTGGATCTGTCTGTATTTAGTATAATGCAAAATTACCTCAGATTATTCAAATCTGATGTAAGGACAGAGCCTCAATCATATCGCCTAGAGAGAGAGTGAAGGCAAACCTTGCTTACCTACACCCAGCTAGACGGATCGACATGTACTCAGAGAAGATCAGCAAGTCCAATAGCCAAACCCACCAAAGTATACATCCCTGATTAGGAGCAAAAGATAATCTTTATGTAACATTTCTTAGAGTAGCACTTTTCTTCACAGATCATCCATACTATTAGGATGGGTTTTATACGACTCAGGGGAGAGTTAACCTTCACATAATGGAGCTGTGGACACACCCTGTTGGTTAACATGACCTGTGATTTTCATAGGAATCATATTTAGGCCTTTGTGCCTTGGGTCTTTATGTACGACAGTGGGATGGGAACTTGTGCCAGGCTCAACTCACCTGCAGAAGTAAGTAAGTACAAAGCTCTACTACCTCAGTGTGCTCAATTCAGTAAATATTTTTGGTATTGAGAATATTGATTGACTGGTGAAGCTTATGTGGTCAGATAAATTTCTTCCCTGGGAAAGAGACTTCAGAATTTGAATTTGCCTTTTCAGTTCTTGAAAGATCTGACAGTGTGTTTAATGCTTTGCCCTTTTTCTTTCTGTTATTTTTCTTACAAAATCTAGGCTTCCAGGGACACTTACCAATTTATTCTCTCTGAAATGTAACTTACATGACCAGTACTGGACGTACATGGAAAAACATGCCTAATGGCCTTGTCCTTTCCTTTCAGGCGATGTATGGTTCAAAATGCTTTCACTCCTAGTCTAACAAAAAAGTCTGGTGCCTTTAGTAAAGCCATTCACTACTCAGTTAAGCAGTCTGATGACAATCATTATCCTTCCTCTTGCTTCATCAACCACTAACACTTGTGTTGCAGGAAAGCCACTGCTGTCCCTCTTAAAGAATGCAGTGCAGCTGTGCCATTGTTCTAAAGTGGGAATTCATCATTAGTTACCCAGGTGCTAATTAATTTAATTTTTAATGTCATAGGACATATGCAGAAGAGTGTTAGGGTGTTTGTTGATAATTACTTTGAGCAAGATAAGGTGCAAAAGGAAATGGCTCCTACYGGTGTGAAATATGTTATTGAAGCATATCCAGTTACATGGATGATATAATACACCTGTAGGGATGTTACGAATATGATGTGTGACTTCATACAATATGCTCCCCAATATGAGATTCAAAATAATCATTTCCAAAGCTATGGAAATACAACAAACCTATAGTTTATTTTTTTAAGTTTTAGACTTCAGTGAACTTTAACTTTTCACTAATGTGCACAACATCTAATATCATTCATGAGATTGGAGAAGCAGCAGAACTATACTCATCTTGGCATACCGTTGGACGATTTGTTTACAAGTAAAAGCAGCTTTCCTACATCTTCTGTTTTAATGGAAGACAGATTAAAACTTTTCAATTATGGACRTCAGATACAGTGCTAATGGCAAACTCTCATGCCCCCTTTGTCTCTGGATAATTTTTGTTTTTCTAATTAAACTATAGAGATGCAGCCAGATACTAGGAACCATGCAATTTAGCTGATCAAGATTAGGTAATGAATAAACAAAGACATAATCAAAGCMAACTGTTTGCAAACAGAAGAAAAACAGTGATTATGAAAAGTCAAAAGTATACTTAGTGAAGTAAATGTTTCACTACAATGAAGTTCCAATGATTTCTTTATTCTGTTATTTAAAACATTCTAAGCTGTAAAAGAGAATTCAAAAGAAAACTGAAAAAATGTGTTACCCAATTAAAAATAGGTAAAAAGGCTAAAACAAAAACCTTAGGCCTAAAAATTCTGAAAATATTTTTTTAAAATATTCAGGAAATAAAATCATATAAACCTGAAGTGTTTTGGTATTTCCAAATATAAATGTTTTAATTAAAAATACAAAACCCCAGCAGCCTAAGTATATGTAGGAAAGTGTTTTCCTCTTCTATTTGTAAACAACTAAAAAAGAACAAAAATATTTTATCATTCTTTCATTTAACCTTTTATACACTGTAACAACAGCATAACTTGCTTTTAAAGTGACCATCACAAGCTAGAGGAGAGTTATTCCATTCCATGGAATTGCACACCTCCTTTGTAGTTCCCACCACAGTAGGTATGGATACAATGGGGTAAAGTAGTGATTCTGACTGGAAGCAGGCATCGCTGTAGCATTTCTGTGTGCAGTTCAGCCAAATAGGCCTGCAGTAGACAGCCAAATTAACACCCTTATCAAGGCAGCAGTAACCTCTGCTGCAATAGTTCAAAATCCTCACAGTACTAAGGTAGCACTCCAGTTGGACTACTTTTGGGCTAATGTGATATGCTGTCCTACAATAGGAACTTAATAATTCAAAATGCAGATGTCTTTATGGATAATTCAGGGTAGGGGGGAAAATACTTAATCAGGCTATACATTGGTGAGTGAGAAGAATTTTGCTTTCAACAACAAAATTTTCTTTCCAGAGTTTCCAATTTTCAGAGGACTATTGCTAGTAAATATCAAATTTGGAATTTGTGCACCAAGGAATAATGAATCCTATATTTTTCTCTTCTGGTATTTAGAACTTGGCTTGTTTAGTTGTATGTATGTATATATGTGTGTATACATATATATACTTATAATTGTAGCATGAATAGCTTCTTCAGAAAACCCCAGGAGAAGAGAGATTTGTTCATCAATTTGTTTTTACATGGACCCACACAAATTCCTCGAACTCCTATAAAAAGAAACTTAACAACAAACACCATCCTGTAATCCCAGGCAACCTAAGCAAAGATGCAACGTAATGAAAACAAAATTGCCTAAGTTCACGAGGGAGAATGAGCTCCCTAGACCAACTGATAGGTAACAAGTACATTTGGAAAAAAAAAAAAAAGAAGGCAACAAAACCACTGTGACAAACAGCCGTTAAGGCGATAATGCTGTCAAAATGAAACAAAAATTTCAGTACATTATCATCAAACTAGGCAGCCCTAAAGTGTATGATAAATATGCTTGACATAAATAGTACACTGGACAGCTGTAAGAAAGCGGTCATTTTTTTAAACATTTGTTTAAGAAACAAATTTCCTGAAAACACCAGAGTGTGAATTGTCAGTATCCAAGTTCAAAGATGGCCTGCAAGTAGAGCTACCTAGCAGAATTGGGCCTAAATATTGAAGCTATCATTTTGCCAAATTGAGTTAGGACTATTTTGCATAACTTGAAAACATTGTGGCCTTGAGTCATGCTTCATGGGCTGGAGTCACAAAATGTCAGGAATGGTATGACAAATCAACAGGCACCAACACAAGACATATGGAAGTGTGCGGAGAGTTTGAGTGGTTGGGGAAGGCGCATTTGTTCTACACAGTCTTAATAAATTAATTGTGTCAACCACAGAAAGTGATCTCGGAAAGCTGCTAATTGCCAATCCTTATTTAGATGCCTCATCCCCCATTTCCTTTCACACGGTCCCTTCACTCATTTCCACCTACTCTTTGTTCCTGAATGCAGGACTTTGGACTTCACTGTACTCTGTGGTGCATCTGCTTCTCCCTTGCCATGTGCTTGGTTTCCCACTTCTGCTCCGCCTGGCTGATTTCCTCATTCTCTTTGTTTTCTCATGTCAAAATTTTGATATGCCACAGGGGTGACTTCCCTGACACTGCTTTTATCTGAGTGGTTTGTAGAGAAAAAAAGCAGTACTTTGCTGTAAATCATTACCATGGTTCTTCCTTCAGGAGGGCTTCCTTTGTTGGCTGTTATTGATTGCAATGTTGTGTCTAAACTTGAGCACTAATCTTGAAAACACTTATTTGCCTGCCTGACTGCTCGTCTCAGTGATCCCACTGACTCAAACAGCAGTTTTGTGTGATTAAGAATAGTGGAATTTGGCATTTCATCTTTGTCTGTTAAATACAAAAGATAGTCCTTCTAGTTGTACCACACTTTCAGGAAGCTATCAGAGGAAAAATATCTAGCAGCAACCCTTTCTGATTTGCCAGTTTAAAAAAAGTAAATAAAATTTATTCCCATCTAGGCCTGATTAAACTTCAATTTGAACTTGTCCTGACCAGAAAATAAATGGCCTATGGAGTCTGGATTTTTGCCGCCTTGAAAAAGCTTGTGTGTGTGTGAATGTGTGTGTGTGTGTGTAGAAATATGATTTATGAAAGTATTGATTTTTTGTTAAATAATGAATTAAATGTCCTACCACAATATTATTTATCAAACTTTTTTGTCATATAATTAAATTGTCACATAATGGATTGCAGCCATATAGATTCATTAAATATTAAAACCTACATATGACACAGTTCACTTTTCCTTTGGCTAACAACACATTTCCTCTGTTCTTTTCCATTAAGGTCAACAGTAGCTGTTCTTCAACCTTATCACAGAAGTTGCAGTATCTGTTTTCTAAGGTTAGAAAATAGCAAGCAAAGCCATGAGGCTTGTAAGTTTACTTTACTTTCAGTTTGGCAGCTAATTCTTCTTGGTGATCCTAAGTCTGCTCAGTAAACTTTAATTGTAATAGCTAATGGACCTTTTTGCCATGGAGACAGTTATTCCATCAGTTGTCTCCAGGTGTGAAATGAGCAAGTCTGCTGAACTGTAATAGAGCGGTTAGAGTCAGATCCGGGTTCTTGTTTTGGAGAGAAATATTTACTGAAGTCTGAGTGTGACTAAATTCTCAGCCTGTAAGCAGGGAGCAAGAGAAAAGAACTCGAAATATTTTCTCTCACAGTACAGTATTTGAATAATACCAGGGTGAAGAGGAAAAAAGCAATGTTCACTACCATCTCAAATGGATCTCTTAATGGAATGTAAAATATATTAAAATTGAAATGTTTTAATCCACACTGGAAGAGAAGTATGTAGATAAACTGTCAAGTAACAGTAACTAGAAATTGTGTTTGAGAAAGGGAAGAGGAAGTTGATCAGATAGCAAATATAATTKCATCCAATGAAAGGCACTAAGACCCTTTTCAAGAATGAGTTCTTATTCAAAAAAGGACTAAAGAAGCTCTAACTGAAGAGAATGTTTTGAGAATATGTTCTTTGCAGAAATAAAATATTATACATTACTGCATTTGAGTGCAGAATTATCTTCAACTAAAGGTGACACTAGTGATCTCCCTCCCATCTGGCAATATTGCTGACTCTCCCAATAGTGCTTCTGCATAATCATTAAAACAAACAAACAAACAAACAAAGCCTAAACAACACCCAAACCAGAAAAAAAGAAACCCCACTCTAGACATTTTTTAATAAGAACTCCTACCCTAGATATTTTGTAATAATAAAGAAATTAACTGTTGTGGGGGAGTACTGCACTGCAGTCAGTCCAGGTGTAGTCATTATGTTGAGGTCATATTTCTGTGTGCTGCTTGTTCAGTACTGCATGATGTGAGAATTAAAACCACAGCTTTCTTCTCTCCTCCTCCCCAAAAAATAGTTTGGGATGTTTCAATTTTTTGAACCCCTGATGCCACACTATGGCCTGTTTTTTCTTTTCCATGTCATAAATTTTGCAAGCAGTCTGATTATTGCATTCCCAATATTGCTTAATTTTCTTCTGCCTTCAAAGTTCATTATCATTTATGAGATTGTAACGTGAGCCTTAATTACTAGTAACTGGAGTCTCACTAGGGATTTAAAACAAACTAATTTTGCGCTCTACCTTTAGGGAAAGGAGTATGACCAAACTTTAGTATAGTCTGTGGAATAGAAAATGTATATAGTAAAGCTGAGTATATCTAAGGGTCTTGGGTGGGATTCCTCTTACCTAATTTTACAGGTCTAAAACCTGGATATCTATGTCTGAGCTAGTTGCCTAAAGTTCACTTCTAGTCAACAGGGATAAATAGGCACTTCCAGAGGCACAAGATCAATTTACTTGCCCCCTTTTAAATGCCTCCATTGATTTTAAAAGAGGTCTAGACTACTATGTACACAAAAGCATTTTGTAATAATGGATAACTGTTTCCTCTAGATCATCTATATCATCTGTTGTAGGAAACAAAACACTGCACTGATCCAGTGAGGCAGTTCTTACGCGGATGTTATAGATGTGTCTGTAATTGCTTGTTGAATGCTGGACAGTGCAACGTACACAAATACTTCCTTTACAAGCATAACAAACTAGTTATATAGAGAAGATTCTTTACCTGGCATGCATGCATGCAAGTATGAGCATAGAAGCATGCACATACAGATGCATGTGTGCTGATACACCCAATGAAAAATGAGATCATACCAGCATTGCCCTAGACCAAAACCAAATGCTGTATGGTTTCATTATAGGTCTGCCATCTTGGCCAAAATAAAACCAGTTTTAGAATAGAAGACTGAAGCAGACATGACAATCCAGGCATGGATATAGTCTGTCTCACATCACTTTTGTGAAAAATCTAAGTTTGGTAAATTATAATTTTAAGTCCCCAAACTTAAAATCTGGGGAATTACTTGACTATGTATATTTGGGGGGGTGGGGGTGGGTGGTTGTCCTGAAAATTCAGGACAGATTTTTCATGACTTGCACGTTTCTTCCAAAAGAGTTATAAAAATAGCTATTGTTCTCAGAATAGAAATCGTGTGCTTTTGTAGGGGTATATATTTTGAATGTCTGTGGTTTAGGTCATGGAAAGGCCAGTATTTTGTGGCCAAAGTTGGAGTTCACAAGGTTATTCTTAGCTGTAACAGAGAGATCTGTATCATCTTCTTTCTTGATCTGTTTTGCTGAGTGTTTTTTATTGTTTTCTATAAGAAAGCTAGTATTATATATAGGTCAGTTTCAGAGTATAAGGATAACACTCATTGTAATCTTGTGATGCACAGAAACAGAATCTAAAAAACCTAAGTATTCTGATATTTCAAATCTGTAATTTGCTCTTAAGTATTCCTCAGCAAAACACTGCAAGTAAGTGGCCTTGTTGAGAAGCAGGGCATCTGTTTTCCAGTTTCCTTTGTGTTTCTTCTTTTTTTTTTTTTTTATTTTTTTTTTAATGCTTGCATTCTACATGACCTATTCTCAGTAAGTTTCTGGAAAATCTTGAATCAAGGCTGACAGTTTTCCAGTAAATGACTATTCAGATGAGATATAGTCAGTCTTAAATATAAAGAGCTAACATTTTTCAGAAAGATTTCATAGTTCCCTTTCTTTTCAGTCAGCAATTTGGAGGATATTGCTGCTGCTCATCCTAGTGTGACTACAAAAGTCTTATGTGTATTTTATTCTCTTTTTTTTTTTTTCCTCGTTAGTTAACATTCACAACTGCACACCAGAGCAGATTCCCATATGTGAGAACCATAGTGAATTTTTTCAGCTGCTAGATATGAAGCTTTTCACCTATAGCTTTGGTGGTAGCTGGTTCTTTCCTTGGGAAATAACTGTACAGGAATGGAAAAACTGCTGGAAGAAATAAAAAATTCTCCTGAATCATCATTCTTGCTTTAAACAATCTTTTCAGATAAAGATTTTTTCCCCAGCTATTTCCATTTCTAATCTTCAAACACTGTGATTCCTTCTCACCTCAAGTCCCTCTAACTTCTGACCTGGTCTATACTACCCTCAAAACACTGCCAAATATTTTTTTCTGATTTTGCAGTGCCTCCCATTTTTACGAAAGGATTACTAGCTCCTGCAGCAACTTTTCTCCTATACAATGTACAATTATGCAGAATATGAAGCGCATGCTGCTTTATGAGATTTATATGCCAGCACAGGTGAAATTTGAATTTTCTGGGATCAGTGCCCAGAGAATGAAGTCATCAGAGGAGATACGGCACAACCAGAAGCTTGGTTAAGGCAGTATGGGAAGGGTTGTAGGAGGAGTTTAAAAACGTACTAAAGGGTCACCTCCCCCTCGTCTGGGTGCCGCAGCCCGAACGGGAGCGGTGCTGGGCCTTGCTGCAGGCGCTGGGTCGGAAAAGGGGGAGGCGGAGGGCGGGGGGCCGGGGCAGCCCTGCTGCCTCCAAACCCGTGTGTGGCCGGAGCACGGGTTTCCTCCCACCCGCCTTGAGTGGAAGCGTGTGCCTCCAGCTGCTCGCTGACGGGCTTCCTTGCAGTGCCCGTGAAAACCGGCGCTCCTGGCCTCATGGCAAATTGGGAAGCTGTTGAACCGCGAACTGTAATTAGCAAGTGCTCTTCCAGAAAACCAGGATGAGAAATGGGGTTAAAGAGGCATTATAATCTGTTGTGGGGCCTCTTAAGAGTAAATGAATTTTCCCAATTAATATGCAGGAGACTGATGTATGGACCATGTTCTCAACTTTTAATTTACTATTTAATTTTAATCTTGGTTTGTTTCTGTTCTCTTGAAATAGCCTGCTTAAAAATAAAATGTGTTTTGAGTATATTTTTCATGATATTTTACTGCCAGCTGTTCCTTTGGTAAATGAATGTTAGAATTGACTTTTTGATATGTTTACTGCTAAATCATTAAATATCACACCTTGCCTATTAGATACCTGGCAAGCATGGTATTAGATAAATGTAAATAGACAAGAATATTTTCCATTCCTATTAGAGTCTAAAGCCAATCTGCATCTATTGCTTCACTGAAGTTGCTGTAGTAGGTGATGGGGTAGATATTTTTATCCTTTTTTTCTGTTAGATTTCTTTRTCCTGTCACTTTCAATTGTTGCTAAGTAGCATGAAGTACATAACCACCRATTCTTAATACATCAGAAAGAGTCCAAAGTCTAAATTGCACAGGGAGCAAAATTATTAACTTTCTTGCACCTTTTGCTATACTTCATACGTTTTTTTAAAAAATGTTACAGTATGCTGCTAAATATCGTTTTGGAGATATTCTTTGTATGCTGCTTATTATCTAGTGATATTAAATTATGTGGAACAAACATTTGTTGGAATACACACATGCAAGAATTACTCTAGAAGGTTTCCTAGACTACAATTTTTTTGCCCTTGGCTTATTGTTTGAGGAATGATGCAAAAACATATGGACATGTATCAGTATGTGCATGGGTAATTTCAAGTGTTGCTTCACACTTGAAGTGTGAATCAAGCTATTATGAAAAAAAAAAAAAAAAGACACTTTTGATGAGGCCAGAAATGCCAGTGGGAGAATAGTAATATTTTAATAATCATTCTTTTTTGTAATTATTCCTGTAATAAAACATCGTAAGAGAACATGAAAAAATCATCTATGAAAGATAATCTTATCCAGAAAATCTTGGGTGCATAAGATTAGGATTCATTTATGATATGCAATTTTAAAACAGTTTCAAAAGTGATATGAGAAACCCAAAAGCTTGAGTACTTAAATACCATTTAAATAGCATTAGTGTCATGCATACATAATTTCCCCACACACACCCCTGCCCCATATCCCCATATTAGKTCTTTCATTTAACTGAAACTGGTAAAACAACCTACACTGCATTCAAATAAGGATAACAAGCAAACTTCGTTTTTGGTGAGAACAGAAAGTTTTGTGTGTGGGAACTATTGGATAAAGGTATTTAAGCCACACTTCTTCCAGAGTTTCTCTTTATTTTGGTGCTTCAATTATTAGATGCCAAGCTTCAGATACCACAAGCATGATTTTCAGATATCTCAACAAGCATTAGAAACGTAAAATACAGGAGTGTAGGACTACATTCTGTACACTGCAGATTTTTGTACTATTTCTCTGGTTTCCCTCCCTTTCTTATATTTTTAGTTTAATTTTGGGACCCTTTTAGTTATAAACAATTTGTGAGATCCTGTAATGATTTCTGACTTGATAATTAGCTGGATAGAGAACCTGCCAAAATCCTCACACTGAGGTGGAGGTAGGTAGAAGGTACTCAGTCCATTGCTTTCTCAGTGAGAAGATTTTATTTTTACTATGGACACATCAGCATGGGATCTGGACTCTTGCCTTCTGAGTAGGCTTCTAGTTTCTGATTTAAAAGTCTAGCAAAATAATAAATTGTCGAGATAATTATGGTCTGTATTTTGCTTTGGGTTCTGTGTAAGAAGCARTACATTCCTGTACCACCCGCAGAGATGCACAGTGTAAAAAAGTATGCCTTGGAGTTGGGTTTCTTTTGTTGTTGTTTTTTGTTTTGGTTTGGTTTAGTGTTTTGGTTTGGTGGTTTTTTTTTTCATCTGCCACATTTGTCCCATCTGCTGGGACATATCCTGGCTGGCCCTTTGAGGTGGAAGAGGATGTGTCTTATCTGGTCATATTCAAAATGGGTTTTGTGGTTTTTTGGGTCAGATACCACATCTTTATTTTTTTTAATAGAAAATTAAGAGCGCTTATGTCTCTAGATTTACACTATAAATAAGACTCATATAATCTACTTGCAACAGCAGCATTTAGACTTTGTGTTGAATTGCACAACTAATTGGGGAGATAAAAGAATTTAACTTGAAAAAAAGGTGCAGATTATGTGGAGGCTACTCACAGGCATACGTTTCTTCCATCATGGGTCTTTTCATGACTGCACAGTCCATCATTATGGATGTACATAATTCTTTACATCRCATTAGCCGGCTCTTATATCTTTTGGCAATTATTTTATCACTATTTTTACAGTTACTCTTACCATTTTCATTCATCTTTATTAGTTTAATTGATACCACATTATTTTGTTTCACCCGATTTTAATCTAATTTCTCTTCCTGAACTTAGTGCCTGTTCACAGAAACATCAACTGATTTTGAAGATTATAGTTTGGCTGAGTTATCAAGGACTATGTGGGGGGGGAAAAGGCACTGTCTGGATTTAATTAAAGCAATTATGGTACCAATATATTGTGTATTGGGTTTGTGTGGCAGGGTTTTGTAGCAGGGGGGCTACAGGGGTGGCTTCTGTGAGAAGCTGCTAGAAGCTTCCCCTGTGTCTGATAGAGCCAATGCCAGCCGGCTCAAGACAGACCCACCACTGGCCAAAGCTGAGCCCATCAGTAACAGTGGTAGCACCTCTGGGATAACGTATTTAAGAAGGGGAGGGAAATTGCTGGGCAACAGCAGCTGAAAGAGGGGAGTGAGAATATGTGAGAGAAGCAATCCTGCAGACACCCAGGTCAGTGAAGAAGGAGGGGGAGGAGGTGCTYCAGGCGCCAGAGCCGAGATTCCCCTGCAGCTCATGGTGAAGACCATGGTGAGGCAGGCTGTGCCCCTGCAGCCCATGGAGGTCCATGGTGAAGCAGATATCCACCTGCAGCCCATGGAGGACCCCACACCAGAGCAGGTGAATGCCCGAAGGAGGCTGTGACCTCGTGGGAAGCCCACACTGGAGCAGGCTCCTGGCAGGACCTGTGGACCAATGGAGAGAGGAGCCCACGCTGGAGCAGGTTTGCTGGCAGGACTTGTGACCCTGTGGGGGACCCACACTGGAGCAGTCTGTTCCTGAAGGACTGCAGCCCCTGGGAGGGACCCACGCTGGAGCAGCTTGTGAAGAACTGTAGCCCATGGGAAGGGCTCACGTTGGAGAAATTCATGTGGGAGGGACCCCACGCTGGAGCAGGGGAAGAGTGTGAGGAGTCCTCCCCCTGAGGAGGAAGGCAGTGCAGAGACAATGTGTCATGAACTGACCCCAACCCTCGTTCCCCGTCCCCCTGCGCCGCCTGGGGAGAGGAGGCAGAGAAAATCAGGAGTGAAGTTGAGTCCAGGAAGAAGGGAGGGGTGGGGGGGAAGGTGTTTTAAGATTTAGTTTTTATTTCTCATTACCCTACTCTGATTTTATTGGTAATAAATTAAATTAATTTCCCCAAGTTGAGTCTGTTTTGCCTGTGACAGTAATTGGTGAGTGATCTCTCCCTGTCTTTATCTCGACCCATGAGTCTTTTGCTATGTTTTCTCCCCCCTGCCCAGCTGAGAAGGGGAGTGATAGAGCAGCTTTGGTGGGYACCTGGCATCCAGCCAGGGTCAACACACCACATACTGAAATCAGGGAAATCCCCAAAAGTCGTGGCTAAGATCTACTCAGTGGGATAGTTTCAAGTGGGCATTTCAGAAAACTTAAAATTGTTCCATTATTCTGCATGGTCCAGAAGTTACTAAGTTATTCCTTTTGAAAATCTAGGAAAAATATGTTATTTACTATATCCTGGAATTTTTGTCAAAGACATGTGAAAGGGTCAGGAGGGTGAAAGGGTGCTGTTTTGCAGATGTGAGGAGCAGAGTGATTATATGTCCTTCACAAAGACATTGTACCAGGACAAGAGTAGTTCATGATAACTCAGTAAATCTGAGGCCACCTCAAACTTTTCAGAAGTGATTCTAAATTTACCTCGGTATAAATGCCTAACCCTTGCATTATGATGAGTTGTTATTAGAAGGCATTTATGCAAAGTCGTACGGGTAGAAAATATTTTAAAAGCCCTAATCTTTAAATTGGGTAGAAATACTGCTCTTAGCCCCATAGTTTTAATGTCAGTAAGCGTGGAAAAATCTTTCCAATGTCTATGGTAAGTCCCATTACAAATCTACTACAGACAATAAATTTTTGGCATACCAGCGCAAGTTCTCCAGCTATACTTTAAACAGATCTGAGTTTGTAGCACCCAGAAATTGAAGCTGTTGCAGAACTGAGCCTTGAATTTTACTTTTTAAATTGACTATTGAATAAAAAAACATTAAAGTTATTTAGGAAGCTAAATTGGAATCACTTCATTATCTAAGTCATTTCTAATAATGGAAATTGGATTCCTAAATCATGTGGCTTCTGTTGAAAATTTTGCCCATAGTTCTTCAATAGCTGAAGGGATGTGTGGAAAGTTGGATGGCAAGACATCTAATTGCCACTGCCTTTGAGATGTTTTTGGTAGCAATCTGTACCTTTTGTATGACCACTCTGTTGCATTCAGGGAAAAGGAAAACCAGTTTCGTTTTGCTTTTGCAGAGGAGGAGAATCTGTAGCTTTCATGACAAGGGAGCTCTTGGCTCTTTTGCCATACTGAAGGACAACCAGAGTGCAAGCCTGAACTTTCTTCAATCCATCAGGATATAAATACATTAACTTCATAGCTGGTATTTCTAACTGTGTATACAAATTTTCTTTTTTTTTTCTGTGTATACAAAGTTTCTTTTTTTTTTTCCTTTTTTATAAATAATTGTATTATTCTCATGCAACTACTGTAGGATTCTTGAGTGATGTTAGAATTCCACTTGTATATGTTGATCACTTTTTCAGGGGATCATTTGATTTTGATTAGTGAGAGACAAATTATATTTTTTAAAATATATTTATATATACACTGAGTGGAGGGCTAGTAGCTTGCTATTTGTTGGTGTTTGTTTTYGGAATAATGAGGTCAAAATAGCTAACCAGAATTTTAAGAGTTCACTAACATGACTTGTTTTCTAACTAATCAAATGAAACAATAGTACAAGTAAAAAAGTTGGATTGTTGGTTTGGTGAAGTGACTAAAGATATTTCTCTATTATTCCAAGGCAGCTGTAGAATGACACTTCTTCTAACTAGTAGTGGCATAGAGGAAGAAAAATACACATCTGCAATTTTCTTCCTGAATTGTATGGATTTCCAACACGTCACACAGATGATCAGTGAAAATGCTGATGTTCGGTAATTATATTCAGCACTTCAGGGGTTTGCACATATATGTTAATAATCCCATTAATCTTCTTCCTTTATATGTAAATCTGTAGCCCAGATGTTGCATCATTTGCAAATCTTGCAATTAAAACATTTTATAACTTGCAGTTATGCAAAAGGGCAGTAGACTGGAAAATGGGTAAAATTGCTTGGCTAGGACATTACCATGGCAACACACTGACCTCCATTCAATTAGTTACAACTGAAGATCCAGCTATTAATTATAATGGTCAGAAAAGGATATAATCTGAATCTCCTTTTACCTTTTTAATATGGACATTTCTCACTCGCCATAAATCTCTGACTTTAAGAGACAAAGCTCCAGACCTGAAGCATTAAAAGTRATAGTGCTTAAATACTGATGGAAAGTGGAGGACAGTAAAGGAATCTCATTTATCAGCTATATTCAAGGTACTTCTTTAACTTTTTGTAGTCTAAGCACTCTGTCAGGCAAGCTTCAAAGTGAATATTCGTTATTGCTCATTTTAGCTATTGAAATCTACATTATGTGTGCCAGCAATTATCTCTCACTTTAGAAAGCTACTGTTAATTAGGGCAAAACTAATCACCATGGGACTTGTGGAAACAGATAGATGCCTTCTTTTGTCAGAGTTTTATATTTTGCTGTAGCAAAGTTATTATTTTCTTGGCATGTTATCAAAGAAAAGTTGTCTGTTAATTATAGAAGACACTCCAGTTTCTGACACTGGAACAGGCCCACTATAGTCATACAGCAACGCTCTGGCTGGACAGTAAATACCCTGGTGTAGGGTCATTTTTTGGGAGGTTGTGCAAGGTACACTGCYTCATCACATCCCTTCACATTCACTCCAAAAAAATGCAAATCTTGAGTCTGTGWCATATCGAAATTCTCAAGATTTGAATGTCCTATTTTTAATTTTTATTTTATTTTATTTTCTGGTTAGCTCCATATTACGCTAATCAATAAACAGGAGAAGACCAGGTACTCAGCACAGTGACTTATTCTCCCTTCCCCCTTGAAGTGCAATATGTTCAATATTCATGTAATCAATGCTGATATATATTTATACTCTGTAGCTTATTCTTAGGATGTGGGGGGGTTGTGGGTTGTTTTGGTGGTGGTGGTTTTGGGGGTTTGTATTTGTAGGGGGTGGGGTTCTGTTTTGTTTTCTTATTTTTTTTAAACACTTTGCCCTGATAATTACTGACAAAAGGCAGGGAGTGAGCAGAATGGCCTGGCTAGGAATAGAGTCTCAAAATCACTCAAAACTCAAAAGTTTAGCTAAACACAAGGGGCAGGCAAAATACATGATTACTCTGTAACTGACTTCCAGCAGTTCTGGATTAGACCCGTATAGATTAAAGTGTGCATTTAAATATGTATCTCTTATGTAATAACAGCCAAGAAATCTCACCCCAGAAGGTGTCTGTGCATTTTTTATGATAGTCATACCCTGCACAGATGGCAAGTGTATAAATTGTATCCCGGTTTTTGCAGCCCTGTGCAGGACTCTGATACGAAACAAGAAGCACAGAGCAGTGTGATACMAAATATTCACTGAAACTATTTTGGGGTGATCCCTATGCAAGATGCAAATTTGCACCACTTAGACCAAAAAAAATGCTAGTGAAATCTTCTTAGCAATCATAATTACATTGCACCAAGTAAGGGACCATTACAGCAAGTTCAGAACTCCTTTTAGCGTATCAATTACATAGCTGTAACTGTTTATTGTTGTGATTCTTTCCCTCTCTGCCTCCAAAGCCCTTTCCTGCAAGCCTGCAAGGAATTTACCTGTGCAAGTAACCTTATTGCCTATCTACTTTGCAGTTATTTAAGGAAGCATATCAAACCTGTAGCTTGAAGACAGAGCATGATAAATTACCTTATTTATCATAGGGGTTCCCCTTTGTATATAACAGCCTGCAGTCATTGTACAGTAGATGGTTCAAAGATGCAAATCCAGCATAATTAATTTCTAAACAGTCTTCAGATTATTTGTGGTCCAGGATTGAATACAGGAACTGTAACTTTCCACCTTTCCACACGCACACACACACCCTGCCCCACAAAGGAGATTTTTGTTGGTTTTTTGTTTATTGGTTGGTTTTCTTTGTAAACCACATTTAACTCCCTCTTCTTCATCAGAAGGTGATGTGTACCCTATATCAGTCAGGGTATCTGAACAAAATTCTCTCTTTGAGCTTCTTAGAATTATTTTGATAACATGCCCTTTCTTAATTTTTTTAAATGAAAGTAAATAGTAAACAAAGAAACAGTAAACTCGAGGAACAATTTGCGGTTACTCTGAGGGAAACTCACATACTTATTCCAAAATGTAAGTTAGCCAGATATATGAGGCATTCAGAGGAGATTTAGACAGTTCAATGAAGTAGATGGGGGGAAAAAAGGTTGTGAACAGAAAGAACATAATTGTAAAAAAACCTTTTGAACCACAGAAAAGGCCACTTCTCTGCTTTCCAACATAATCCTCAGCTTTTCTTTGCCAAAGTACCTCTGTACAATTTTCTTCACACCGTCTAGGCTTCTTACCATTGCCATTTGACTGCACATGCAGAAGAATTTATGTTCTAGATCAGAGCACTAGATTTCAGAGGGTGGTGTCTGGCAGTAGGCAAATTTACTATTAAATTCCATTGAGTCAGCAAATTTCCCATATCATGTAAGTTATTTCTGCTTACTTCTACTTAAATTGAGTTTAATGTTTCCTACTCTTTCCATGAGATATATATTGTGATTGAATTTGTTTTCTCTGTGTTCCCTAAAAAATGAGTCTGGGTTATCCGAACACTTCAAAAGTCTCTGGTTTACATTTAATCAATATCCTTTTGAGCATTTAAATGTTTTCATGATGTCCCTTTTAACCATCTGTTCAAATTCAATAAACCAACTCAATTGTTTCTTTTTCAATGGGTCATTTTGTGAGCCTTGCCTTATACAGGATAGTAGCCTAGACATGTGAGGTTCAAAACCAGAGCATCAAAATAAAGTACATTTGGGATCCAGGAGAAAAATAATGGCTAGACTCTACAGCTTTCTCGCATATCTGCCTCTTATTTATTTCCTTTGTCATAGTTATACGAGTACTCACTTGAGTAACTGTTTCAAATATTGTATTTATAAGGAAGCAGATTGTGGTACTGCTGAATCTTCATATTCTTCACACTTTCACTGTAAGTGCTTTGTCAGAGTCTGGAAGGTAGACCTCAGAGGCTATGTGTATTATAGCAAATAGATGGAGAAAATCCTGTCATCTGGCCCTGCAGATAAAAGGCATAGCACAGCTTTTTCCATATGGTTAATTTCCCTCCTTTCCTCTCTTGCTCCCTTCCTCCCAAAAGAGTGGCTTGGTCTCTTCTGCCTGCTGAGAGTGGTTCTTGATCTACAATAGTCCCCCAAATTATCCCTGAGTATTTTCTGGATGAAACTAGTTGGTACAGACCAATCGTGTGTCACGAAAGTGCCAACAATGTGTATCATCACATCCTAGTTCTGGCCTGTTTGGTTTGCTGTCATGGGTGTAGCTAAAAAGTTTTATGGTCTATATCCATTCGGGAGACTGCAAGTAGACGCAACCTCAGCTCTAGCCACAGATGAAGTGGCAGGACACTATGAAAGCTGTGTGACAATCCCGGTGCAGCCAAAATGGATATATTCTGAATATCCAGAAGGCTTATTATTTCAAGCTCAGGATTGCACTTATATTTTCACAGGAGTTCTGGTTTCAAGTTGGCTTATGTTCTATTAGCTGAGGCGGCATAGCTCTCTTGCATCTGCCTGGAGAATACCATCTGCTGCTATCTTTTCATTAGCAGATCTAGTAACAATAGCCATGTGTGGTTTTACACAGAGTGAAATCCTCACCCCAAAAACCTCTTTTTGGAGTGCCTGATCAATTTGGTGCCAGCACAGGTCAATGAGCCTCAGAGGCTGAGYTTCACTAATCAGTGGAAATATGTCATAAAGTAATAAAGTGATTTTTTTCTTTAGCTTTTATCACAAGTATATAGTAAAAAATGCTTGCATACAGTGTGACAACATGTATATACATATGCATGCACACGTGCCTACAAACGTGTGTATAAATGTAAGATATGTATACTGTAGATCGTATATATTTTAGAAGTCCAGGCTGTACTATTTGCAGAAAAGTTATTTGATGAGGAGGGTGGTGAAATCACTTTGACCTGAAGAGAGGGTTTTGGAAGGAACAGAATTCCTTGTGGCATATGGTGGGCAGGCTTTGTAATATCTACAAGRATAATATAGATTGTCCCATGACTACCCATATTGCATTATTCATTTGTGTGCAGCAGATATTCAGTGTTGACCCGTTTCTCAGAAATACATCAGAACGATTTTTGCTTTCTCTGTCAAAGCAACATGAGCAAGAATATGACCTTCCAGTTTAACTAGCCCTTGGTCCATCCATAAGGAGATGAGGGGATCTTCTTGCAAGCCTGTCTTATGTTGCAGTGGTGAGGTGGACTGTAAGTCTGGAGTTTCAAGTGGTTGCTATCCATAGTTGAGCAGTACACTGAACATGTGCAAATAGAGTCATACATATGTAGAGTGGGAAAAAAACTATTATTAAGTCATAGAGTATATAATGCTATACTACATGGTTGCTATCAATGGTTTTGATTTTTTTTTCTCCCCCRAACAAATTGAACTTATGATCTAAAACTTATGTTATGACAAAGCTAAAATCAGATGAAAGAAGTCCAACTTTGTTAGGAAAGGTTGACACACTGTGACCCAAATGTCTGACCTGATATTGCTCTCATTGCTAGTAGTCACCCTACAGGCATTATCAAAGCAATTTAAACTACTGTACATTTAATTCACAGTGACATAATTAGAACATTAGTAAACTTGGCTATCTAGTCATTGCAAGTCATCGTTTGCATACATGATGAAGTTATAGCAGTATGAAGGCTCTGACACTTTAAGGAGTGACAAACTACAAGTTAATTTTTTAGAACATTGCAAGATACAAAAACCCCTTCTCTTTTCTTTTTTTGTAAACTTATGCTGCAGGCATCCCTACAGTATGATCCCATGTTTGCTGAAGCTTTGACATTGAAGCATTGTAAAGTGAACCAAAAAGACAACACAGAGAAGAGAGTTGTGTTTAGCATACAAAATAGCCCCCTTGCTAGATCAAACTGCCACACATCTTTCCCTGAACATCAGTAGACTTAGCTTAGCCCCATCAATAGTTTACTGACCTGTGCTGTGATAACATTTCCATCTCTGGAGTGTGCAGTATGTGACATTTTGCAAGTACATTTAATGGGGAATGGGGGAAGGGGAGATGATGCTTATCCTGCTTGTTGGTGCGTGCTGGACGGGGCCGGGKGTATCGATTGAGCAGAAAACTCTCCTCCGCTGACTGATTGCCACCCCTTGCATGTGTACAGTCTTTGAACTTTGTCATATCTGGATAAATGGAACAGTTTCCAGTGAGATCAGTGAGGTCTCAGCAAAACAAACATCAGCCAAATTGAACAAAAAACTATAAATAATAAAAGAAGCCCTTGACATTGCCTCAGTGCACTAGATAGCCACAGACAGGCTTAATTCTGTTGCGGGCTATTTGACTAAGAATGTAGATGACTGTTTGAGACAATAAAAATTTTAAGATCTTGTCGCACACTTACTTCCAGAACGACTGTCCTTCCTGTTAGCCTCAGGTCAGCACTAAAAGTGAAAGGTCAGAATACCAATTAACTTTTATTCCCGACAAAAAGCTGCTCAGTTCAGGGCTATTATGTAGCTCAATATTTTATTAATGTAGGATGGCCTTGATCTGCATTTACTTTATGAACTGATACAGATTTTTTAAGAATTATTGTATTAATTATTCATATAATTGGAAATCAACCACAAGTTTTAATTAAAGATTTTTGAACTTTATTTTTGCCACATCTTTATCTTTTTGTAAAAGGTGAACCAAAAYAGTATGACCTGTTAGCCATTAAAGTCAGTCTGCTGCTTTTTTTTCCTTTGATTTGGTGGCTGAAAAATGATTGTAACATTGTACACTAACATATTCTGGAAGAATGATTGTAATATTGTACTGTAACATATTCTGATAATAACTTCCCTAATTAATAGCAATTTACAAGTTCCCTAGAAAGTTAGCGGGGAGACTAAAGAGCTAGAGATGTGCAAAAACACAGCTTGGTTATATGAAAGTAAAAAGTTTGAATTTTCTCTGCCCCTCAGCTGGAAGTTTTCCAGAGGCTCCCGAAGGAACCTTGCACATAATATAAAAAATTATTATTTTGAGGTTTTCCTTACTTTCCACCTTTTCTTTTATGTTCTTCTCTCTCATATGGACATCCAAGGTCTCCTGAAGGTCCCTGCCTTAGACTATGAAATCAGTAACTTACTTGCACTCTTAAGCCATTTATGTTCTTGGACATATTCCTGATTTTGGGGAAATTTTGTTTTTTTGTGCTTATTGGCTAACTTTTTCAGGAATAAGAAATGCATTAACCACAATCACTTCATGTTTTACACTAAAAAAGTACTGACAGAAAAGATTTTTCCTGGTTCCCTTCCATGCAACACAGGATGCCCACACCCATCTTGCTGCAAACCCACAGCTTTGTCAGTATTGAAGTGCTATGTAGCCCCTTTCTGCCTTCTCTGGTAGAAAGGAGTACCTGGACATGCTCTATATAGACAACCACCACTTCCTAATAAGCATTATCCAGTACTCCATTCAGTGCGGCAGCCTTAGAGTCTTAACCTCTTTCCTCAAATAGTTTTTTTTCTGTATGGATTTTGCTGTTCATGTGGATAAACCAACAGCCGAGATGCAGCTGAAGCTGATGGCCCTAGGCTGCTCTACATTAACTTCTCAGGCATAGTAATTCAGCTAGGTGTAAGGCCTCAAGTACAAAACAGATCTTAACCACAGAGGAAGAAAGGAAAAGGCTAAAGCTTTTGGAAGGACKTTGCTCTTCATTCACTTCATCTGTTTTTAGCCTGTCTTCTACCCTACCCCAGAAGACACAAGTGCAAGGGGCATTCCCTGCCTTCCGCATAAGCTATTTGATAATGYCTCATGGGGAGAAATGTGCAAGCAAACTCTCCACTTGGTTCTTTATGGCTGCATACTCTGTGAAGCTTGTCCATGTTTTGCCATGGCAGAACTCTTTTTAGGCAGCTTCTCAACTACAAGCTGTTTCTTGGTCCTCCAAAAAGATGACTTAACTGTGTGACCTCTTTTGGACCTTAAACTGTTTTCATGAGAACGGTAAAGATTTTGGGGTAGGACTTCAAATAGTGTCTCAGAAATTACTCTTACACAAACAAGCTGTGTCCAGATAAATATTTGAACTAAGATATCAAGGCTGAAATGGCTGAGCTGGAACTGGGAATCCAAGAATCCCACCCAAAAAGAAGCAGCTCCATATCATGTGAAGTAGAATTTCGTTGCTCTAGTCTGTCTCACATTTGAATGAGCTGTCCCCACTACTAAAATTTTGCTACAAAGAAGTGAAATTCTATTGTTCTCAACTTAGAGAACCCTTGAAGTGCTTGAGACATTTAACCTCATACTTAAGACTTTAGGATTGTGTTGGAATATCAAATGAAGTTCCACTCCATTTAACAGAAACATTCATGTTTAATTAAAATTCACCGATAGCTAGAAACAAACAAATATTAACTATCCACAATGCTCAAAGTGCTGGGGAATTAAGGCTGGGTTTAATGCTGTTTGAACCTCCTGCAGTCGTCTTTCTCTGCAAAATAAGTAATGTTGTCTTTTTGTTTGTTCATGCCCTAAAAAGTATCTTTGTACATCTAGTGTTAGATCATATTTTATCAAAACTGATTTTGTAACATCATACACTTATGTAGATAAAGTTGGTTTGTAAGAGTTTATATAATCCAAACAGGCAAGAACAAATGCATAGTATTTTGTCTCATCAGTGAAACGTAATGTCGTCTTTGCCCTTCTAGTGGAATTGGTTACTGTTATATAGTTTGCAATTTTCCTCCCTTTATTTTATTTTTTGATCAAACTGTGACATTTATTAACAAAGAATTTGGCTTCATCTCTCTACAGCTTGCTTTCTAGGGAATTCACACTATTCTTTAAACTCTGTTTTCAAGAAGATATAAAATATGCATACATTCCCTGGCAAAGCAGTGTTCAATTGCAAAAGCTATCTTTTGCAAGCTAACCAAGTGATGGATTAGTTCCATGAAAGAACCAAATCAGATAAAATGACAAGAACTCATGCAAATTTGTTAAAAATAAAGGGGCTTTTTTGAAATAATAATAAAAAAATCTTTATCTGAAAATATAATATGCCCTTAGGACATGATATTGGATATTGCTACATGAATTAAATTTCAGAATGACAGGATAATTAATATAATAACTCCTTCCTCATAAACAGCTCCAAACGTATGAGGAGGTGTTTATAGGGGAAATGTATTTCCATCAGCTTTAGTCCTGTAGGGCAAAACCAGGGTTAATATATTTAGGAAGAATTTATTTTCTTTGCTGCCACCAAAAATATAGTACACTAATTACTAGCATTTCCTTATTATTTGTAACGAGACTGTCGGCACAGTCAGACAGCATTATAAAAAAAAAAAAGTTGAAGCTTGTTTTAGTGTTCTGGCTCAGTTGTGTTTAATTATAGTATGTCCTAGGCCCAGAGTCATCAGTGAGGACCCCATACTGCTGTACTTAGTGCTCTAAAATATCTACAGCAAAGTCAGAACCTGTTTTATGGTTGCTTGGCTTAAGCAAGCACCCTCCACCTCGGGGGCAGGGGAAGGCAATTCATTTACTAAACAGGGAATAGTTTCTGGTTTGGAAGTGAGTGAGGCAAACATGGCTTCCAGCTCTGGCTGAATTTATTTTGAATACTTTATGTAGTCAATAGGTGGAATAGGGTAGAAAAAAACATGCAACACATTAATTTCGCCTTCCTTAGATGAAACTTCTCAGGGTTTTTTGTTTATTTGCATGTTCCAAATTATGGTCTTGAAAATAATCAAAATACAATTTCCCCACCTCCAAGAAGTGAGGTCGACAGAAAAGGTGCAAATTCAGATATGTTTGCCTCATTCGCCTTTGAAATAAAATCTTAAGTGCCGTATTGATGGGAGTAATGTATATTCCCAAGTTCAAGTAGAAGCAGGCAGACTTGAGTTGCGGGTGTGCATTCTGGTGGTTTGGTTTATTTTTTCTTTTTTAAATTGCCTTCAGGATTTTCAAATACCTTCCCAATATAAACTTCTTAGCAAGTCCAAAAACAGCAAGATGGAAAGTAGTATTCCCACAGGGGTGTCTGCAACTGCCACTGCTCACATTCCGCCTGCCTGACTGACTGAGAGCGAACTCTGGTTTTAAGGGCTCCACCACCTGTGATTGCACAGATGCAGTATGAGCAATGCACACCCGTGGTAGCATAGGTGTGACTGATTCCTCCTAGCAGGGAAGGCAGAGCCTGCTGGATAGGACACTGCAGTACGCTAACCATTGTCAGCTGCCAACACGCTGGAGCCCAGCAGAAGCTGGCAACCCAGATACGAGCAAAAAGTAGATTTCTCTATGCCTTGTTGAAAGGAAAGAGGAATTTCAAATTCCAGCTAGAGCTTCTGGGGTGGCTGACTGCCTAGAAAATGAACTAAATCAGTGCATATGTCATGTGCTTTGGCCTGGCCTTCTCTCTGGATGCCCCTCTAAGCTCTCGCAGGTCCAGAGTGGATGTGACAGATGGTTTACATTGCGGTACCCAACTCACTCTAGGCAAACCTTCCTTGCCAAAGGCCAGTAGGCTCAGTTCTCCAGGTAGCTACTGCCTGTCTTTGGAAACATGTAAGGAATTTGTAGATTAGGAAATTGAATATAATACCTGCTTGCAAAATTTTTCAGTTTTTTATTTTAATTTACAGATTGTGCCAATAAGCATCAAATAAAATATTGCAGTTCATACAAGACATTAATTCTGCTCTCTTAAGAAGTTGTTTGTTCAAGAAAGCTCAAATTGGATGCAGCAGCATCTGTTTTTCAGTTCTGCTTTCATCTAATTTTACAGCTGGATTGTCTGAGCCACAAGAAGGTCAAATGATTTGCCCTGACTCTGCCTATGAATTTATGGCATATGTTTGACAATCAGAGCCCATATGCTTGCCAGAAGTGTGTTACACATTTTAAATGTATGGTTTAAAATAATGGCTTTTTTTTACTAGGAAAAAGTATTGCTACTAAAGCGGGTCTTTTTGTTGTTGTTCTTGTGCTAAATTAACAAGAATAAACTGATAAGACTAATTTGTCACTAGACTTTTACTGACAGTAAATATTTTACTGATTTTTTTCTTTCTACTGTAATCTTAGGAAAAAAATCTGTATTATAACTTACGGCAAATGGCAAACTTTACTGCACAGCACAAGAAAAGAATCAGTTTACTTCAAATTTAACTGTTGTATTTTCAATCCAAACCCAATATTTTTCAACATGGAGAAAACAACCATGAAATATTTCATATTCATAGCCTTGCTTTTGGGAACCTTCTTACACACAAAAAATGGACAAGATGGCAGAATGCTTCTTTAACACTATCTTTTTCTCTCCCTCCCCCCCCCCTTCCCCCCCCCCCCCAACTGGGGAAGAAAACTAAGAAAGTGTAGAAAAGTGTTTCAAGCTATCAAATTTAGTTTGAGAATTAATTTATCCATGGCTGTTTCATATTTCAGGATTACATAAACCTTAATAATTGAGCACAGGGAGAGCAGTGCTGCTTACCCAGGGTCACTATGGTGGTCGGGCAACAYGGGGTCTGGGGGGACGGCGGTTGCATCCCTAGCTGGGGAGCTGAGGAGCRGCAATGTGTGGACTCTCCCCATCAGCCACTGACAGGGTTACCTTGTCCACAGCGGATGACTGGGTGCCAACCGGGAATAACTTTAACCTAAAATCCTGTCGTCCTGACCACATGGGGCTTGGATTAGGCTAGCTGACTTGTTCTGAACAGCAATTCATAATCTCAAGAATTGTTGTGACAGTTAGTACTGGTGCTAAGCTTCACCTTTCCATAGATATCATTGGCTCATATTTTTATACTTTATACTCACTTATGTACACATAGGAATATTTTTTTTTTTTTTTTTTTTCAAATTACTGGAGAACTATGCCATGGATTACTCTCTCTTTAAGAATTTTTTTTCCCATCTTTTTCAAAAATGTTTCTCAAACCAGTTGAACATGGTTTCGTCTTTGTTTTCCAGTAAGTACAATGTGACAAGTTCACCAGGGTTCAGTAGATGTTGGTTCCAGCCATGTTCCCCATTTCCCTCTGACCTGAAGAGCAGTGGCTTTGGAAGGGTATTTTGARGTGCTCTCTGTGTGTTTGGTACCACTGAGAAGTGGTTTACTGCATCCAAACTCAGGTAGACTAGCTGGGGTCAATGGTGTGTACTGAACCAGCTTTCACTCACAAAAAAAACAAAACAAAAGAAATGCCCCAKGTATGTTTATTACTGTAAGAACTCGGAAGGTCCTACTGCTGTCAACCCTACACCTTAAACTGTATGCTACTGTACAGTGATTCTTCCTCCGCTCTATACTTTTTATCTGGCTGCAAATGATGTGCAAGGTGGTTTGATTCAAAGAAGCTTGGTTCAGCTTGTCTTACATTCATCTTTGTGGAGGTGATTGGCATTGCTGACACACTTCATAATTTTAAATTTATCTCAACACATAAAAGTACGTGCTAAGCAGCTGCCAAATACTCAGTAAACTGTGACCCTAAAGCTGCAAAGAACAGTTAAACAGTAGTTACCTRGAGGTGTGCAGGGACTGGAGCTCTTCTTGGAGCTCTTTAGGAGGGCCTTTGCTGTAAACAGGTTTAGAATGCCTCACTGAAAAACACAAAGCTGTTAAACTTCTAATTAGAAGTATAAAAGCAAGATTTTCTTTGTGCTGGGACCCTCACATGGTGATTTTTTTTTTATATGATTTGACACTTTTAATTTAAATTCATCCCTTTTCTAGAAAAAGCAACAATTGTTGCTCAAAATTGGGCATATTCTTTTACAACAGATGAACATTATTCTAAAACAATTATAATGCAAGTTTACATATATTTTCTTTTTTCTTCAGGCAAGGTGTCACCTGATGTATACTTCAGAAACCCTCAAATTTCCTTTAAGTACTGGATACTCAGTTTGATACTTTAGTATTTAATGGAGGTGTCATACTTGCTGCTTAATTAATAAGAACACTGTCACTCAGAATATTCAGTATTTCACCTTGTTCCATTATCAAATGATTAGTTCACATTTATATGGTGATTTTAAAAATCTTACTGTAGAAAACTTTCTTGTTTTGCTTTCAAAGATATTAGCATGCTTGGAAATCTTAAAATTTCCTAGCAATATCAACTCTGCTTTTTTAATGAAGGTTTTTCAGTAAAAACAATGAAGTAAAATCCTGTTATATCTTGGACTAGGCATATTCTATTGAACTCTGCTAAATGTAAATGTAACTGCAAATCCTTTGAAATCAAGTGCTGTACACAGGCTGGTCTTTCAAAGGAAGTTGTTGAAGTTGCTGAGACCATATTTTTAAAAGCTCTCCAGGAAGAGCATCTATGGTAATCTTACAAAAAAATTCTGTTTGAAGGTGATTTTGGGTCACTTGGTGAGGCTGGAGCTATTTTCAGATATTTGCTTTTTAACCTGCTTGACGTGAAGATGTGGGGTGTGGCATTGCTTTTATATCAGGGCAGAAGAATTTCTCCATAATATCTGCTGATCTCTCACTGTTCCCCTCAGCTATCTCTATGTATTTAAAATACAGTGTTATTCAAAATGCAGGTTTTATTTCTTAGTAAAATCTACCCTATGATTTAAAAAATAGTTATACCACACAACAAATCTAGCCACTTTTGCTATACATCCTCATGGACTCTTGAAATTATATACAAACTGATATTGAAAGTTTCAAGCAGTGTAGAAAAAAATTTCACTAATGTGTTGTATGCTTATTTTCAGATCACATTATTAAAAAAAAGGGCTGTGTTACTATTTTTAAATTACAATTTTAAGTATTATAAGCTTAAGTATATTAAGCAAATTAAATGGTTTGGATTTGGAGATGAGGGAAGAGCGTATCATAGGAGCTGTAGTTCTTTAATTCCAAAAGCCAGAGCAATTGAGATACAGGCTCCATTTAATTAGAAATTATGAGATGGATAAAATGAGAATAGAAGGATTTCCTTTCCACTTATCCATTTCTAATAAATACATGTTTTGACAGCAATAATACTGTCTTAAATAGTTAATGTTACATGAAACTTCCATCTTATTTATGTGGGCTGTTCCCACTACATTGAGGAGCCTCTGAAATTTCAGACAGAACAAGGATCTATGCTGGATTAAACCAAAACGGAAATGGAAAATGTGTTTTAATACTCTTGTGAGAAAATCCATAACAGTGTTCTTCCCTGTCAGCCCCCATGAGCTTTCCTTCAAACTTTTCTCCTGCCAATTTGTTAAATATTTTCTCTGAAAGACCRAAGTGCTAGTCTCAAACCAGAGATCTCCCACCTCGCTTACCTTGGCAAACCTTGCCTTTAATTTTGCTGGTTTGTAATGGGCTACACACCTGAGCAATATAAAGAAGTTCCATAGGAAAGCTATGTAAGATTTCTGATGTAGGACATTATATTTTTTTCTCRAAATGTAATTTCTAGTTTGCTTCCTAAAATATACCCAGTGGATTTAGACTGTGCCTGAGCATTGTCTAAACCTGCCACCATYTCTCCAGTTGCACTGCAGCAAATATCCCCTGTAATCGGCATCTGTGGTTGTACTATAAGAGCCTGTAATACAC
The DNA here is from genome assembly GCA_030449065.1 of Oceanodroma leucorhoa. Lineage (NCBI taxonomy): Eukaryota > Metazoa > Chordata > Aves > Procellariiformes > Oceanodroma > Oceanodroma leucorhoa. The sequence continues at coordinate 12,795,331 of JASVER010000012.1, forward strand.
TTAATCCAGCAGATCATATGCCTGCATGACACAAAGAAAACTTGTGTGCCAGAAGAAGCTCTGCAAGAATCTAAGATGCACTAAAGTGCTTAGTGCCAGTAGTGAAGTTAAATCATCTTTTATCTCTTGGTTTTGATCCTCAAGGAAAACCTAAAAACTTCCTCCTTTGGAATTTACAACACAATGCCAAAAAAATCATGGATTCAATGATACAGGTTTTTTTGTTTTTTTGTGGGTTTTTTTTGTTTTGTTTTTTTGTTTGTTTGGTTGGTTGGTTTTTTGTTTGTTTGCTTGCTTTTTTTGTGTTTTTTGTTTGTTTGTTTGTTTGTTGGGTTGTGTTTTTTTTTTCTAGTGACACATTAAAAGCTTTTACTTCTTTCCTCCCCAAACATTGTTTGACTTTTTTTTTCTTTCCTTTGCCTTACCAACCTCCTCCTCATCTGTTCCTTGCCAAATCCCTTCTGTAAAACACCTTCTTTCTTCCATTGGACCACCCACCTTTTTCTTTCAAGGATGGGATAACCAGCACACATTTAACTAAATGCTAAGCAGTTGCTGTCAGAGGACAACCCTTTCTCTTAAGGATACGGCAGCAAGGAAGGCCAGAAAAATCTGCTGCTGGATGCTTCTCCAGCTGTGAAGAGTGTTTCTAGCGCATGCAGGCTTGCACAGGTGGCAGAGATTTCTTTTAAAAATCCACAGATTAGCACAGACCATCTGATTTGAGAGGATGATGTGATGAACATGTGCATTCAATATGATTTTACTGCAGAAGGGGTGAACAGTTTTATTTTTATTCAAGCTTATGAGGCACTAAGAAATAGTCCCATAGGTAAACTCTTAAACTCTTTAACTCTTAACAAGTAGTGTGGGAAGGGATATCCAGAATACGTGCATTGGAGAGACATCTGCCCTGCCACAGAAATCCACTGCAGAAATACTCACTTCAAGCTAAGAGAAATTAGTTACAAATGGACAAAACAAAATATATTCACGATGATATGAGTCCCCTTTCAGCCAAATAGTTAGAGTCGCTGCCTTTGCACCASAGCTACTTGAATGTCACTGGTGCTACCACACAACTTCTTCATATAAACCGTAATGATGTGCCTATTTTCCCAAGGAAAAGGCAAAGAAACATACTTCAGGGCTCTTGAATCAGTCTCTGTGACTTATTTTCAGATCACTTTAATACTTCTGCCTTGACAGTCTCTGAAAATGAGTGGTAATTAGCCTTCTGGGTTGGCAGGAAATTGCCATATTGATCATGTCTGGAAACACTGTATATAGAAAGGAAGAGAAATCCATAGAAATAAATGTTTATGTGCGTTGTTGGGGTTTTGGGGTGTTTATTTTCTGTTTTTTAGCTTGAAGAATTATTAACACTGGGGCAAACACAGATGAACAAAATGTATTGCTACTGATTCAGACATTTAGAAATAGTTTTTACTACCACTACTTCAAGTCCAATAAAATCTCCTGAAAGAAGCTAAGACTGCTTTTAAGTAAGACCACTTAAGGCTTGGCTATAAAGGAAATATTGCTCTTTAAAAATGTAAAACAAATCCTCCTAACAGGACTTTTCACGTTAAGCTATCTCTAAATAAAAGATGATGAGATATTTAAAGAGTTTCTGAGTTCTTATTAAATGCATAATTCAGGACTGAATGCTGAAAAGGGAGTAAAAATGTAAAAGGCTTCAGCAGTGTATCTCTGCAATTCTATATGGTTTGTCTGGAAGGTTTAATCGGCACAGAGGAGCTGAAATGTAACCGGGGAAATAGTTTGTATTATACTGATTTTAAGGTCTTAAAAAATTGCCAAAGGTCTTAGAAAATGTTTCCAGTATGTAACAGTCCTTATTTCAGGATGTGCTGCCTTGTGATATGTAAGAAAGATTACAGTAGTGTGAGCTGAAGCAGCTGATGCTTTGCAATGGCCTTTCCTGGTGTTATTGCATAATTCCGTGAGCCTGACTTAGTGATAACTTTTAAAAATCAAATAACCCTGGATGTCTTCCAGGCTTATGTTGCATATGTACCCATATCAGTCTTTGAAATGCAAGCATATATTGACGAATATCTTGTAAAAAAACGTTGGTGGGATTTATCTAGATGTTTGAGCCTAGAACTGGGCTCATCGTTCCTAATGTTTCAGGCATGAATGATGTACGTTTTTAGCAGCTGTCACTTGAATGCAGTACTCTTACAATGAGGAAGATGAAAACTCTCATATCTTGAGAAAGAGCAGGAAGGAATGAAAAAAAAATAGTATTTTTGTAATCTAAAGTTGCTTTTCTGAACATCTCAGTAATTATTTTTAATAGGGTGAGCCTTCAGTCGGTATATTCTTTTTAGGGTATGAGATATATAATATATAAACATCTTAAAGGGATATGTTTTGCTTCTATGGAACTGCAATAAAAACAATTTGTGTTACACTCTTTTCCTGTGGCTGTGGAAAGTCTCAGAAGCTCATAAAGTACACTGGCCATTTGGAGTGCAGTTCAGTATATTTGCTTAGATATTACGCTTTGCTGGAAAAACACCATCTTTGTAGACAGAATGCATCGCAATGGGAATCCTGCTCCATATTTTATGCTGACTAGGCTATGCTCCTACTCTTCCTCTTAATAAGGAAAAAGATTTTTTTGTGATTTCAGAGAATTACATGCAGCAGATTGTTGTTAGTGTTTTTCTCCCGTGGACTATGCTATTTTGTCTTTTCCTGGTTGCATGAAGCTACATCTGTCACCGTTTCTACTGCTGTTCCACAGTTTCTGTGTTGTTTCCAGATCTGTTGCTTCCTCGGTTAGGCCAAACTAAGCAAAACCAGAGTAGTGTCTCAATCAAAGTAAAAAAAGCAATTTCCAAGTTACTGGTCATTGATGTGTTAATATCCAGTTACTCTGAGGCATTACCGCACTGACACCAGAATATTTAGCAGATACTTTCATCTTCTATTTGAATACATATTTGAATGCACAATTTTCAAAATATTTCGATGCTTTGCAGTGCCAATAATATTTCAACTATCAATGGACAGAGGTCATTAGATAGAAGTGTAGTGATTTTTGGGTGTCCCTGGAAAGGAAGGGCATTACAATCTAAATGGTATATAGGAGATGCTTTTTCTGATAAATCATGAAACTTTAATACAAATGCTGTGTTATACTGATGTATTATAAAACTCATTCTAACATAAGAGGGAGATGGGAGGACTTCATCTGTTATGAATGTAGTGAAAATTGCTTGGTTATGGAAAATTAATGAGACCCCCTGTAGCCAAAAAAATGGGGTTTAGGATGTTTTAACCTTCCTTTCAGCTTCTACAAAGATAAATTGTTCTCTGACTTGTGTAGTTCTAAATCAAGGTTACTTCTGAGCTTTAGCCTTTTTCTGAGCTATTTTAAAATTTTATAATAGAACAGTATAAATGCAGCCAAGCATTCAGTAATTTGTATTAAAAAGGTAACTTAGTCTTTTAAAACTTGGAATGAAAACATGGGTGGGAAAGGACAGGTGATGAGATGGCCTTCCTATGAGAAAAGTGAAAGGACACCACCTACAAGGGAAAGAAATCTGACTCACTTTGCAGGGGGTGGAGGTCATGTGGACTGTACCTTTTTAAAAAGGGGACATGAATTAATGGTTAAGGTTCCTGATTAATTGAATTGATGACAGTTTTTCTATACCTGGAACTCTCCCCATCATAGACATACTATAGTAAGATTTTCCTTAAGGTTTTGGAGCTTGAATTGGCATTTGTTTTAGTCCTGGTGCTCTTGTCCTTAGAAGTCTTCTCTAGTCCTATTAATTTCATGTGATGAAAGAGTATGCAATTGCTCATCTAAATTAAATAGTCCTAATACCTGTTCTTGTTGTCAGAAGGCTGGAACTCACTGTATATCACATTTTGCAAGGCTCTCTGTTAGAAAACTGTAAACTGTCTAACAACCATTGTTAGGTTCTGGAACAAAAATTTTGCAAAAAGCAGCAGCAGACATGTTAAACAGATTTTTCAGAGGATGTAAAGGATTAACAAATTGAAGTTTATGGTACATTTATGGATRTGCATATTATGCCATGTGTAGATTACTGATTTTTCCCCCCTCCATCTTTGAGCTTTGCAGATTAAAACTGCCTGTATAATAGCACATTTCAAAGATTCATATGAAAGTAAGCTTCCATGGAATTCAGTGCTAAAGGCTCAGACCTAAATTTGGAAAGAACTAGCTTTTGTTGCTATGGGAACATATACTTCATTTAGTCCTGAAAGAAAAAGGATAYACAAATTTATGATAAAAAATAACACTATTAGCCCACTTGGTGGGGCAGGAGGCACTAGAAATAACTATGTAATCTGGGCATACAATATCTCCCTGTTGTGTACAGCATGATTACACTGAAAAAAAATCTCCTTGTCAGTTTATTGCTCTATCATAATCTTTTTTTCTATAAGTTCAAATTTGTTTGCATTGTAAAATCACAAACTGCCCATAAATAAGTGGTTTAGTCATTATTTTGCCTTTGTAAGGTATCACTGCGGATGTCTATTAATTCTCAGATGATTATCTTTATTTCTTCGCCTTTCATAAAGTTTTGTATGAAGCATGTTTTTATTCAAAGAGTGAAGGAGGGAAATTTGATGTTGCAATTGAATTTATTCCAAGACACTATTAATATAAATATGACAGTGAGTTCTRCTGCTGACTCCTGGGTTTGCTTCTTTGCTTGAGAGACAAGTTTTGCTGACTGTGAAGGAAGTGGTTGCAAATGTCTCGCAATTAGACCTTCTTTCCTTGGAGAGTGATAGAACTATGGAGAGGTTTTTCCACACACTTTGCTGCTGTCTACCCAAATTTTTTTGTAAATCTCTATTATTTTCTGGACAGCCTCAGCTAGAAAGGTTTTCTGTGGAATATTATCCAGAAAAATACTCTGTTTTTTAAGCCCAGAAGAGTTCTAAAATGAAATTAAATGCACTTTTTGTATGAACATTATGACATGATTTTTTTCTTATGATTTTGGGTGTTATGACCACCATCCTGTCCTCCATGTGGCACAGAACTTGCATGAATTTACTTGCAAATGCAAGTGATGCAAATTCATGCTGCCTTTCATGTGTAGCATTTGTGCAGTTTCATGCAGATATTTATTCTGCTGTTTCTCTAAAACTTGATTTGATTTTCAGGTTTGAATGGACAGACAAATGTAAAGTGAAATACAATAGAAACTGCAACTGCCATGTGATTTCCCAGTGAAATCCTCCAGAGGTGCACTTTTTATAATATTTTAATGTAAAATATTTTAATGTAAAAATAACTTAGCTGYTTCAGGCATGCTGTTATTAATGCTGGGAACATCTACCTTTTAACAAATCCCAAATAACATCTGCCCTTYCCTGGAGATGTGTTTAAAAAGAGAGAGCAAGAAACAGCAAAATCAATAAGAGATGCAGGCAAAATTAACATAAAAGTGGGAAGACACAAAGGCTAAGTGATCTCTCACTTCATCTCTGCGATGGAGAGGAAGTATGAACAAAATGCTTTTCATCTTTCGGGAATCCCTAGCATGATCTCCACTTCTCWCACGTGACTTTTGCTTTTGCTATAAGCAGTTGACGTTGCATTTGTTGAAATGCTGCCATTATCATTTAATCATCAACTATGTAAAGTGCTGTGCCCACTCAGCACAGAGATCGTTCCTTGGCCTAGAGACAAACCGTTTAAGCCGTGGTTATGTTTCATTCTTTCAAATAAAATCTTTTTCCAAGAAATGAACTGGTGAAATGTTTCAGTTAAGAAAAACTCCCACAGCATTTTATTTTGCTGTGGATTGTATGAAAATAGCCCCAAAATGTCTAATGTTTTTCTAAGTGATACTAATGTGTTCTACATCTGTTGCCTCTCCGAAAGCTCACCTACTGAACTGCTGTGCTCAGGTTGCAGTCAATTCTTCTTCAAAGGAAGAAGCAATAGTTTAAAATTCTACAGTGAGGTATGTCTAAATTGCATTTTGTAAGCGTTATGTCAACTAAATTTACGTGATTGAAATTTAAAGAATGTGGCAATGGCTCTTTGAGAAATCTGTAAACTAACTCCATCATCATTTTGGAAGAGAGATGAGCATCTGCTATTTCTCTTCCATGTACAATCCAGAATACAGTGCTGTGTGCCTRCAGTAGCATTTTAGTTCGCAGCAGAGGCTTCCTCTTGGAAAAACATCTCCAGGTTGCCTCAAGTACTGTCTTTCAACTCACTTTGCAAAGAAGTCTTGGAGCGCATGARCTGGGCTCCTTCCAGGAGTGCCAGAAGGTCCACAGGACCAGACTAGAGCTCAACTTAGTAAAATGCCCTGAAATGCTTATGGTGTGTGCTTTGGGCCCTTAGCAACAACCACTTTGTTGCAAAAATCCTTTCCTGATGACCACCCTGCTTCTATCGTAGGCATGCCTTATGTCATCTGAGATCTGTCACAGCCTTCATCTTCCCAATTGCTCTGTATACCTTTTATACCTATTTTTTACAGGTTTTAGGTTTACCTCCTTTTTGTTAAGTTATTCCGTAGCTACTTTGTAGTGCGTCTGTGTGTGCATGYGTAGATACATAAGCCCATGGACATGTGGGCAGTCTTACAAGTGGGCAATCACACACAGACATTGTCTTCCGCAGTTCATGGGTGCAATAAACTCTTTCCGTTGTCATTTTCCAGAATCTCCATTTATATCTATGCTTTCTAAGAGGAAAGGAGGGGAAGGGGCTGCAGATACCTCTCTACTTACTCATTTCTAGGGAAATGGTTGCTCCCTGACCGTTCTCACCTATCTGTATCAAAGACTAAATCTCTCACCGTTTTACTGCTTGTGTTTGTATTCCTTATTTTAGCTCTTGAATAGAAAAACTCTGCTAAAAGGTAGAGTGCAGAATAAGAGAGATGGCATGGTTGGCAATGGGAGAGACTAAAGCAGTATAAACAGTTAGTTTCTGGTGCTTCTCTATGAAAGAAACTGTTATTTTAGCAAAATCTCCAGAACTATTAACATTGCCCTGGCATTATATAGGTGTACTTAAAGAAATCCTGTGCTCTTTTAATAAATAAGGTGGGGGTTTTGCCTAAAGTTAAGTAGATTTTTCACTTTGAAAGCTCATTTTTGTCTGATATTCAGTTGATTGCTTTAGTAAACCTTACTTTATTCATCTCAACAGGAAAAAATTAATGTTGATGTCACAGGAGTTATGAAACTGTCTATAGGCATTTGCAAACAGAATGAAGCCTATCATTTTGGAAAAGTACTTGTATATTTTCTTCTCTTTTTTTTTTTTTTAATGTATCAGGGATGGAGAACTTTACAATTAAGCAAGTGAAATGGCTTTTAAGATCTGGCCTGATTTAAATGGTCAGATGACTGCTTCTTACAAACTAAGCTTTAGTAGTGTATTTTTTAATTAATCTCTCATGTCCATGTATGTATTAAAAAAAAATCCATTTATGTGGTAATGGTTTCTGCATGGTGTCCTCCCCAACTTTGAAATCTGAATGCCTATGTTCATTTGCATTACTCATGGTCCACTGAGTGAACAGTGTTCCTGGCCTTGCTTTTGGGATGTTCATAAAACATGAAGGAAGCTTCATTTTAAACCGGTATAATGGTTTAATGGAACCCATGCTTCACAACTTCATTCAGTCACCTGCATGGGCCAGGAAGAAATCTTTTTATCCCTAGTAAGTAACTGGCTATTTGTAGATTATTTTCATTTCTTCATAAATATCAGAAATTGTCTTCGGGTAGAAGTGGTGTTTCATCAGAATGAACAAGTACCAGCAAAAATTGTCTTTCCGAGGTACCTGAGTACCTCCTTCTCTCATATRCTTCCTGATGTCCTCAGAAGCTCTGCAAGTTGTGGCAAACACCCCTCCCCTCAGAAGCTGTGATTTGCAATTCATTTTATAAAAGTCTTGGCCTTTCTAAAGCATTTAGATACACAGTGGTGTTTAGCATTTATTTATGTCTTGGCAAGTCCAAGGGATGGTGTAGGGAAGAAGACAATGGAAAAGGAAAGAGTTGTCAGGTACCTGTGTGGTACCTGACAAAGAGTTGTCAAGTCCCTGGAAGTATGAACATGAACCTCATCTTCTGTATTTCAGGTTGGAGGAATCTGTCACCAGCAAGCTATAAGCTGAGTTGTGCCTTTTCTGGTAGACGGCAAAGTGGAATAAACTTACTGACTCTAGCTCTGTGGTGGAGAGACATACCATAAAGAAAAAGGGAGCGGGAGAACTTAAATTTGGTTTCCTACATCTGTGGCTTATCAAGAAAAAATTTTAAATTATTTGACTCACTTTATAGATCTCAGGCCTTATTGGACAGTTCTGGAACTGGGGAATGGAAGGGAAGGAAGAACAGCAGTGGCAGTGTTTTATGTCCTTTTTATTCTAAAGGACATCTTAGACCTGAAAATCCTACCTAGTAAACTAGAACTTTCTGAAAAAATAATGTTATATCCAATTAAGTGAAATAATTCTATCTAGGTGTTTCACTTAGGAGTCTCTAACTCTTTCAGAGTAACTTCAGATAAGTGTGTACCTTTATATACATACCTTTATTTACAAATATATATATAATTAACTATATACAAATATAAAATACATAACTAACTATATGCATGTATAAAAATGTTAACTATGCATGTATCTGTCTGGAAATATCATTTCCAGCCCATCTTCCTGGTCATATGAGTGTCAATGAGTGAGTTCTAAGAAAACACTGTGTCCCATAAAACTATAGTGCTTACCCTTCACTGGCCGAGGGATGGGAGTACGTGAATGGGGGCGGGTCCCCTTTCAACCCAAACTGTGACCAAAGAATCTCTGCAGAATTTTGCTTTGTGGCACGTGGTTCCTCAGACTCCACAAGTTACTGTGGGCATAAAGTTATGCTACTGCTGCCGTCAGGTAGCAACATCTTTGTTGATACAGTCAGAACAGGGGTTTTGCCAACAGTAGCTATTGCAATATTAATTTAAATCAAGAGCCACTTCGACTATCTTTATTATTATAAAAATAATAATGTGGGGAAAAAATATTTGTGTCCCTTTTCTTATATATATATGCTACATAACAATGAAGAAGAAAACTCAATTTCCATCTTTGTAAAATCTATTCTTGTATCAAATGAGTAAAAGGTTCCAGGATGGAACTGCATTCCTGAGTGCTTGTTTCCAGTACTCATTCGATTTGTTTTCCTGGAAATGTTTTGGGTTTTCCTTTTTAACTTGATCTTTATCCTGCAAAAAATATTGAACACGTGTATGGCTAGTAAAGCATTCAGGATTGCAGTAGTAAGAATAAAGGACCAAAGATCACTGTGGTGTCCTTTGCAATTGGCTACCTCCTTTTTGCTGAGATGAGCAAAAATTTGTCTTTATTAACAATTAGAATTCCTGTTGGTTTGATTTGTTTTGATTTTTTTTTTCCTTGGCTTTTTGTGTGAGTCCACTGTTACTGGCTACCATTTGGARTCCAGACAGCTAGGTAGATTCAGGAGTTTCTGATCTATCCAAGAAATTTCTAGGACTCAATGAAGATAATGATTAAGGGAATTAAAGAAATCTTAATTATGATGGCATCAGCTAATACATTATAGAAATTAATTGAGCAAGGATTTGGCTTAGTTTATAATAGAAGAGAGCATGTTTGATAAGCAACAACACAAATAAAACCATGGGTGTAGAATTAAGTTATATAAATCAATCAGCTTTTTTCTTCAGAGGTCATAAAATCTGAGGAAATTTTTTTCATGTTCAAAATGTTCATCTTCAGTTTTCTTCATACACCCAAGAACAACATTTCCAGCCAAGCCTCTAAAGATAAAATATCCTAGATTTTACGTATGCTTTGCTTGCAATAACAAATAGTCTCTTCTCAGTACTGAGCCAGAACTTCAGATGGTTTAAATCAACACAGACTTCAATAAAACTGTGTTGATTTACTTTTTTTACTATTAGATGTTTATGTAGAGGAAGCCAAGAAAAATTACTGGCCTATAGAAATTTAACACATTACCAAGTTACCAATATGTCAGAGTATTTCTTTGGAGCAGTTCCCTCTGATTAGCAATAGGATCTAATTAATTTTGTGGTAAATAAAGTGAAAATGACCACTTAGTATAACACTTCTCAAAACCGTTTTGTGTGACTAACACATTGAAGAGAAACTGTGCAATGACAAGATTTTTGTTGAAAACTTGGTGTGTATATATATAAGGGATATGCCAATATAATCTAAGATTTTGTTTATTTATAGTTTGCATTGATAGTCTCACTCCCCTAATATTAGTTTGCATTGATAGTCTCAATCTCCTAAGATTGGTCAATTTTTATTGTATTCTGCTTCTTCACATCATGCTTGGTCCTTTGCAGTCAACAAATGTGAAACTTCCTTATGAATGGGTGGGTTGGTTTCTCTGAGAAAAGGAGGAGATAATCACCATGTTAGAATTATATGAAACATTATCAAAATGGGTGGGAGCTTAATATTCTCAATAAGTTTAACAGGAAGAGAAATATAAGCATTTGAATTCTTTGGCTGAGTTCTTCAGGTGCATGAGATCACATGTATATGCTCCAAGTGTAGCTACTAAGCGCAGTGGAGCGGGTGTATAACCTTTCATGTTGCAGTAAAGGTTTGACTTAATTCACGCCGTATTTGTACTTACCGCTCTGCCAATTTTTACCCATTTCAATTTTATTTATGCTTTTATTTTTGAGCTTCAGATTTTCTCTTGCTTAGAAATTGAAGTATTAGCAGGGCTGTTATGGCTGATACTGCTGTTTTAATCATTCTGTGTGGTCATTCAGGAGGCCTGCCCTATTTTCTGCCTTTGCCACAAACATCCTGTGTAACTCTAAAGAGGTCTTTTAGTCGATTTGCTTTGGTGATAAAAATGTCTGTYTTTATACCTCTGCTCCTTAGACCTTACAGTCTTTCATTATATACATGTATAACATGGCTGTGAAATTAGTTGTTTCCTAAATGCTACTTTAATATAAATAAAGAATAAAAGATAAGTAAGTAAATGACAACAGCCACTGGACATGTACTAGTAGTCACTGTGGGATGCTGAGAAGACTGAAGAAGGTGGACCAAAGGGTTAAAATGGATAGGAGAACTAAAACCATACAAAATGGCAACCTTATAAACCTAAACAGCTGAATTAATTATYTCCTATTTTATCTGTTTCTTTAATGAATCAAATTTTTTTTCTAGTTCTGGACAGAGTAGTTGTCTCTTGCAAGAAAGACAGACAAAATTCTAGTTGGAGCTGGCATTATTTATTCATTGATATGAATGTGGGTGAAATCTTGCTTTTTAAAATTTCTCCACTGTATGTTGCTTTCCCAAGTAGTTTCATAACCAGTGTTCAAACCTCTGCATGCAAAATGATTTCCCTGTCTTTTCACCACAGAAATGCTGTTCCACTTCATGTAGGAACACTCAGGTACTTAGCAAAGGAAGCTATCTTTCCCCCCAACCCACCACTGCCCCGAAACAATTAGGTTTAGGGAAAATTAGATATGCCGACAGACCTGTAATTACAGAAGTTGGAATCTGGCCAGGTCATTCAGATTAACATGCCTAAACAATCTCAGTGATCATAAGTGGTCATTAGTTTAGTTTTTCTTCTTATCTGAAAGACAGAGTCTCCTATAGCACAGTGCCCTCTGCTATCAAACTCCATGTTTAGTCTAAATTTTGTCCTATCTCTTTGTGGTCTAAATAGAAGTTTGGTTTATGAACCAGTTTTGAATTATTTATCTTAAAATGGCACTAATTACATAACTATTACTAATGTTTTCTCATATGGAAGATGATGTTTAGTGAAGTCTATAGGAAARAATGTTGGCAAACTTCAGATATTTCCTGTTTTAAAAGCTCTCTGTGAGAAAGAGCTCATTCAGTTTTCATTCTTTCTTCCCAGGATTATATTAAACAGGCAATGAAATGTTTTTTAGAGTTGACTTCAAGACTAATTCAAAATAGTAATAATTGTAGATTTCACTTATCTGGGTAGTGTCACCTAGTTGAGATCAAATGTTTCTGCTAAGAACTGCAAGTTGAAAAATGCGGTATTTCTCTGAAATTGAGTTGGAGGGTTTTTTCTGCTTCCTTTCATTTTCCTAATGTCTGGGCTTCAGCCTGAATTCATGTCACTTCATTTTTCCTATTGCTGCAACTTTGCCGTCCCAAATGGGGAACTCTACATCTCCAACTTGCATGTGGTTTGTGAAGGGATTGTAAATATGCTGGACCACGTTGACCTTTTCAATACACCATCCGTTGATTGGTTAGCTCGTCCACCTCGCCCCCACGGGTTAATGAAGCTGTAAATAGGAAGAACTGAAATGGCAAGCCAATCAAAAAGGTCAAAGTAGTATAGCACACCACTACAGCTGACAAAATATATGAGGCATTAAAATTTGGATACCTTATTCTTAGTGACAAAGATTGTAATGAGAGCAGAAAAGAAAGCTCCGTGAATCCCTTCACATCATACAGAATGTAATGTGGATGGGAGATGATGCAAGCCTGCCACAGTTGTTTTCCAAGATGAACCTTTTAAATCTCTTGATATATTTCAGGGACCATATAATAGCAAAGTTAGGTTAAAAAACATGTTCCCCGATATAGGAATACACTCTTCAATGTTCTTGCTATTATATGCACAAAATCCGCAAATACACCCTTTCATACTAATACCATTTTTCAAAGGAGGGTATAGAGTGGGAGGGGTGTGAAAGAGAAAAAGAGACTAGAAAGCTGCTCAGGGTTTATTAGAAAGAATATATGAACCTAAGAATGTCAAAGTAGACACCGTTGTATGAAATAACTAAATAAGCTCCTTCCTACTCCATTGATATGGTGATCATGCTGCTCCAATAACATTCATAACTATTTTAAATGAACAAAAATCTTGTAAAACACACAAGGATACTGCATGTAACCACTGCTTAGCTGAAGGGCTTGCTGTAGTTAAATTTAAACCATTGTTTAAAAAATACTCTCTCAAATTTTGTCCCTGCAAGATAACACACGACAATGAAGTCAGCAAAGATATTAGGATTAAAACTTTTATTTCTTTTAATCGCCAAACTGTTTACTGAACATTGCTATTATTTACCTTCATCTGAGGTAGAGACATCTCATGCTGGTGTGTTACCCGACTACTGTATTCTCCTTGTTTTGAAGCATTTCCCTGTAATGCTGGCTACCCATATCACTTCAGGAGCATAAACTGTTAAGCGTATTTCCCACGTAGTTTAAAGGACTTCCATATGAAATTCATGCTCTGTGATGTAAAGTAAGTRTAGCTGGTGAGAGTCCTAGTTAAAAGGGTTTGAGTTTCAACTGTGTCCATGGATTGTGGATTTTGGTTTGTGAAACTTTTTCTTTTCTACAGAGAGTGACAGAGTATTTGCCCACGGGGGAGTAATTTACAGTAGCTTGGCCGGGTCCTGTGGACTTATTTACGTTAGATATATTGCTCTGCGCTTGCAGAATAAGCATGCAGTTAAACGCGGCTTTGACAAATGGCACGGTTTCTCCGGACTCAGAAGGAGCCTCCAGCCCCAGCCCGGCGGAGCRCTCTCCTCCGCTGGATTTCCAGGCTGGCGGGTTGAGTTACAGGGACCTGTGCCAAGAGGTGCCTTCTGCTGCACTTTATCACTGAGCCTAATCCAGCTGTCTGAAACGGTGCCAAGCTAATTAGCTAGTTCAGTGCCTGTTATATCAAGAGCCCAAATAAGCCCAGAGAGGTCACGTTTYGAATGGGAGAGAAGCCTTTTCATTTGTCTCTCTGTTCGTGCAGGCCCGAGGCGACTCCCATATGGGACAAATCCCAATTAATGCCTCCTATTTAAACTTGTCCTGACATATTTTAGAATGTTCACCAATTAACAGTAGCATTAAGTTATCAGCTACTTTAGGTGAGGGTGCTAGTGGAGAAAGAGAGTCCTTGTTTCTGTGAAGAACATCTAATCTTAGCTTGACTTGGCCAATAAAGGAAAACCAAAGAAAAGATCTACTGAAACTGCATCACAGCATTACTAAACTGTAGGACTTCTTATTGCCCAAACTCACTAGATATAAATATAATCTTTGTCCTGAGGTATCCCCTACTTTCTAATCCCAAGTGCAACCAGTGAGGATAAGAGCAGGCWCGAAAGAAAAATAATATTATGATGATAAATACAAGGAAAAAGAACAGTGAAAATAAATATTATCATATGTGAATAGCTGCTTTCTCTGTTATGTAAGCTTAACCTAAATAGCAAGGCAGCTGGCTCACACACATGAGATTGTAGATAATGAAATTGCAATGTCTGTCAAGATTTCCATAGTATCTGTGTTAAATAACTGCAAGAATGAAAACCACAGCACGATATTTTTTGTGCTTTCATTTCATGAAGTTAGATTTTTATTTGACTATGAAAGCGAAGTCCATTCTTCAGTTGCTTCAAATTAGTTTTCTTCTGCCAGTGTACTTTGTGTAATTCAAATCTTTCATAAAATTACCAAGGAAGAGCAGTCAGGCTGATCCTGTATCTTTGTCCTGTCAATGAAGCAAAGAAAACTCAGAGAATAATGATATTCACAGATGTATGCATTACCAATGGTCTCATTTAAAGAGTTTTATTCTTTCAGGAGCATGCTACTGAAGAATGAATACAAAAGAAAATCACGACAGTTTCTGTTTATTTTGGGGTATGGACCTTTTAACCACACACAGCCATTTTTAGCAGAACACCATATTATTAGTTGTCTCTTAGAATGACAACATAAGTGGTCATTTTAACTTTGGGTATTGTCACTATAATGCCTATATAAAATCTGTGTAACAGTAAACTGCAGTAATGGAGCAAAGCTTGGTGGGGCATCAGACAGGTGTGGTAATTAAAGAAATTCAGAATATTGACTGAAAGAACTCAAAACGTGTACACATTTGAGATGTTTTTCTCTTCTTGTTGATAATTCCATGGGTCAATTGGATTAACAATTTTACCAGGGTAAGCTGGTTTTTGTTAATACATGCTTATTTCACTGCACAGATAGGTGGACAGGTTTGATGAGAACAGACAACTGGCACTTCCTAAAGCATTTTTGGAGGTGGGGGGGTGTGAGGGAAGTGATTTGAGGCATAGCTAAGTAATAGGAAGTGAAATAGCAAAAAACTCTGACCCATGAATCTTTCAAAATTCTGCATTTCTGTATTTTTTTTACATAAATACTCAAATTTGTGTGGGTTTGATTATCAACTCTTCCTTTTGAAATGTTAAAACCTTAAATGCAGCCACTGTGACTTGTTTCATACCAATATTATGGCTTCTGGTTTTTGCAATTGCTTTCAACATGCTCATGTTTTAGCAAAAGTGTTAGTTTGGATACCTTGCATCAATTTCTGAATACTCAGTAGGTTTAGCAGTAATGCAGGTGGGACAAAGCAGCCTGTTCTTGGCCTCTCAGAGCAAAAGTCATGATAAGAGACGTTAAGAACGCAGTGGTTTTGGTTAATGAAACTGTTTTTAGTAAGTAAAGTACTGAATTGAGAACTAAGAGGATTAAGACATGAATAAACAGCATTCTCAGTTCTGCCAGTAGTTGTTTCTGAACAAGTCACTCGAGTGGTTTGCATGACAAGCTGTGCATTACTTTCCTTATATGCCAAGTGGGGTAATGATACCTTAATAAACTGCATTTATCAGCCATACATAAGAACCAAGGCAAAGTAACAGTATAATATCTTATCCAAAATCTAACCAAGTCAGTGGAGATGTTTAAAAGGCCTGATGTGGGTTTTTTTTCTTAACACAACATGCACAGTGGTCTATTACTGACACTGAATAGCTGAAAGTGCTGCCCGGATAAGAAAGAGGGAATCAGAAATCCTGATCTAGGAGTTGTTTGCTGTGCCTGCAGCTGTTGCCTGCTCCTCTGTCCTTAGGAGCTCTGAGTGCTCGTTTCCTATYTGTGCACTTGACTGGCAACGAGAGTGTTTCTTCTAAGGCTGGACTCATCTGCATCGTTTTCCAAACCTTGAGTGAGCCTAAGGTCTCTTATTTAACTTTGGGAATAAATATTTTTCAGAAGTCTACGCCCATAATTAATGAGTTTTGTGAGAGTAGGAAAGACTCTCTGCAGCTGAACACTAGCATGAGTTTGATATCATTCCCCATGTTGATATGATACCGTAGCAATACGGTACTGTCATGGTTTAACCCCAGCGGGCAACCAAGCACCACCCAGCCGCTCGCTCACTCCCCCCCGGTGGGATGGGGGAGAGAATCGGAAGGGTAAAAGTGAGAAAACTCATGGGCTGAGATAAAGACAGTTTAATAAGTAAAGCAAAAGCTGCGCCCTCAAGCACAGCAAAGCAGGGAATTCATTCACTACTTCCCATSGGCAGGCAGGTGTTCAGTCATCCCCAGGAAAGCAGGGCTCCATCACGCGTAACGGTTACTTGGGAAGACAAACGCCATCACTCCGAACGTCCTCCCTTCTTCCCCCAGCCTTATATGCTGAGCATGATGTCATATGGTATGGAATGTCCCTTTGGTCAGTTGGGGTCAGCTGTCCCGGCTGTGTCCCCTCCCAACTTGTTCCCTCCCCAGCCTTCTCGCTGGTGGGGTGGTGTGAGAAGCAGAAAAGACCTTGACTCTGTGTAAGCACTGCTCAGCAATAATGAAAACACCCCTGTGTTATCAACAGTTTCCAGCACAAATCCAAAACACAGCCCCATACTAGCTACTGTGAAGAAAATTAACTCTACCCCAGCCAAAACCAGCACAGGTGCTCTGTTCCCAGCTCAGAAGAACTTTTGGGGGCCTAAGATAAATGTTGTAACTGAATGTCACCAGTTTCAGCTGTATGGCAAAACTGGTGAACTAACAAAAACTGTGAACTAACAAAATAATAGGTAGCTGCTTTAAAAGAATCAGTTGTCACATGTAAGTTTGAAAATACAGTAGAAGAAATTATTAGCTATCAGAACTCAGATGAAAAAATTTCTTCCATCCTTGGAGAGAGTTTACTGCTTCAGTCAGGCATAGTATTACATAAGGTTATCACCGCAGCTAGTCAAACTGGACTGAGTCAGCAATGCAGAAAAAAAAAAAAAAAAAGATAAATCATAGTACTGTGGGCATTGCTGAAGCCATGTAAGCACAAACATGGTTTGGACCACAACTACAGAAAAACTATACTATTGCAAACACAAGGCCATGAGGTTAGACTGAAACTCTGCCATCAGAGGACATGGCATGATGCAAATTACTGCAGACTTTACTGAGATTTTTTGCAAGCTAGCTGATGAAAATGAACCTTTCCCCCAGGGCTCTAGCAATACTCCATGTAAACAGTTGAAGTTACTTTCCCAGAGCAGCTCGTTTTGCCTGCGGATGAGAACACAGTGAGCTTGCAAAAATTTATACTATTTCTATTTCTGATACACCAGTAGAACAGCCAAATACTATTAAATTGGACAGGGGTTCTACAACTTCTGTGTTACCTGTATCTGTTGATTTTCAGTCTTTTAGAGATTTCCCTTTTACTGAGCCCAAGTCACATCTAGTGAGCTAGTTAGAGGAACCATTTGTATTTGTCATTACCTATATGCAAACATGAATATGGTTATCTTGCATATGTGTTGAGAACTCTATTGTGAATATCACTGCTTCTGCGGGCATCAGTATCAGTCTGCTGCAATAAGCATGCATATRCTTAAAGGGTGCACTACTTCAGCATCATCAGTGGTTACTAAAAGGCAACCCTTCATTTCAGCTATTGCAAGAGATGCAATCAAGGAACTATTTGATTTGGTAAAAAGGTTTGACCACAAGATTAAAATTTGACTTCATACAACAGAAATTACTCCACCCATCACTTTCATTGGGAAATGCTTTAAAACTAGAGTTTAGAGAAATACTTTATAATTAAATTAGTGAAGACACTGAATGACTTCATGGGTCTAATGCAAGTAATGACAATACTGACAAAAGTAATTTTTAACTGAACTTAAGGGAGCAAAATAACATCATGGCAGTTAAAAGCGATCTGCTCACATGTCTAAATATTTATAGAACTTTATGGTAAAAAAGCTTTTTCTACTGATTATAGACACATTAAAAGTGATATTAATAAGGGACACAGAAGCCTAACAGATGTCAGTTAATGATCATGATAAGCTCTTACACTTGAAGTTGTGCTATAGGGAGTCACGCCCCCTTGTTGTATTGGAAGAACAGTGTCCATAAGTTCTTCAGTAACCAGAGGTTATCCAAATAGTGATGCTGTGTTTTAGATAGCTCACCAGGTATATTTGATATGGCCAGCAGAAAGCAGGAAAGATGTTATTTTCTTGTCATGTGAGCTTTCTAGGAGGTTTAAGGTCTGAGCCACTGGGTCAATTCAATTACCAAAAATCTTTACCCAAAAAATTGTTAGAATTATGCAGGGTTTTTTTCTCATCATGGTGCAGAAAATGTTTTCCTAGCTAAGCATGATCTGTGTAACTTCTGGATTGAATTACTTCATCCATGACGAGACTGTGAAACCCCAGATGCTGCTAGTTTGGAAGCGGGTTAGAGCTTTCCCATATACTCATGGACTCTGTGTTACCAGTGGTGGTTATTAATAGCTTAGGCTTGGAGTTCTATCACCCCAGGTCTTTGGAGAAGCAATTTGCACTGTATTGGCATCAAGCACACCTACTGAAACTAAGAGAAAAAGAAATATTTGCTTCCGTACAAACTGCAAGTGGAATGGAGAACTTTTTGGTGCAGGTTTATATATGTATCACCACCGTTTGATAACACTATTATCGAAGGACTTGGACGAGTGGGAGTGCGAATGCTATACAGGATATTTTCTTTTATGTATGAAAATGAGTACAAAGTGCGCCCTGAAAGCACGATAGTTGACAAGTTGGTATTCTCACTAGACACCCACATGGAGGCAGCTGAACAGGTCACAAGTGCACTGCTGTACTTTGAATGTAACAAATGTGAGGCTGCTTGCTTTTATATCTTATTTAAAAATAAATAAATAAGTTGCTTTGCTTCCTGACAGCCTAAAAATCCAAACACCGTGTTCAGTCACCTAACAGACTTTTGGGCTAATGCCATATATCATTAACCATACCCAGCAATCTATTATTGCAGAGGAACCACAAATTAAAAACAAGTGCCTGGCTCACAGTAAACATCAAGGACATCATGCTGGTGGCCACGACTGAATGTTAAAGCTTAAGGTGCTCCATCTGTTTTTTATAACTTTCCAGGTTTGCAGTACAGCAACATTGTCTCACAAATTGCAGTACAGTCTGTCCATTTACTGGATGCAGCATGAGAAAAGCTTAGCATTGACAGCCTTGTCCACCTGTGCTGGATTGTTATTATGCTTAGTGCTCTGATACCTTACTTCTTTATCATATGGATAGAAATAGCATTTAGGAATTTTTTTTAAATTCTACAAAAGTCCATTTCCCAGTGAAGGGAAATTTTGTGTGTGTAAGTTCATCAGTATGTTACCCGTGAGCTTACATAACAAGCAGTAAAACAAATAACAAAAATATAAAACACATGCAGTTAACGAAGAGCTTAGATTTGAATGTGACTCACCTGTAAGGAGAAAACAAAACCTGTAATTTTCCAAAAAGGAGAATCAAGAGTCCATATTGTCTTCTGCAACTGTACATATAAGGTCCTTTTCCTATCTTGTGGCCTATCATAAAACACCTCCTGTTTTGAACCTACTTACCATGGGCAATATGAGCTTTCTTCTAGATTAGTTTGCTATGGTAGAGTAATAATTACTTTTGGCCTCACATTCTTCAACATGTGGTTTGAGAATAGAGCATGACATTGCTGGATCTATCATGCTCCTAGATCCAGCTGTTACGAAAGTACCAGATTAGGCTTTAGTGTTATTTAATTGTCCTGAACCATTAGTCTACTTGCTGCCTTTTTACTAATTTTATAAATAGAGTACCTATGAAGCACCCTTTACTGCTGTGCACTGTAGCAGTGTGATTTATTTGTTTGTTTGTTTAAGGGTGGGGGATGACACAGTATCGGTGCTGGGTGGTAGTTCTGGTGCTCATGTTCTGAGGCAGAGAAGCAGAGACCCTCCTGCTGAGATGCTCTTTCTTTGGTTTTGCCCTGACACTTTCCTGTGCTGTAACCACAGCTGATTTTTTATACTTAAAGAATACATTTCTCAAAGCTTGTACTTGTGAAAATACAGCACTACTCAAAGCTGGAAAGGGATCTATGTTATTTCAAATATGCCTTTAAAAAATGTCAGAAGGAAGTTCTAACATCATTAACCTGTAGCTGCTGAGACACTCTGTTCCTCTGAGTTTCCCAGCTCTGATATTCAGGAGGATCCTGCATTCACAGCTGAGCATCTGCTAGGGGAGGCACTGAAAAGCTACTAAAAGCAGTACAAATATAATCAAAGCAGAACTCAGATTGCTGCTGAAGAATCTGTAGATTTATCAGTCTGTCTTGAATTTTTCTCTAGGTGTGGTGGGTGGCACATAGCCACATAACCTTTACCCCCTCATCACCTTGTCTCCACAGTTTCTGGCCACATCGACAGCTGACTTGCTGTGCATGAGGGTGGTTGAGAAGAAACGTGAGGGAGAGGAGGGGAGGCAGGACTTGAAGGCAATTCAGTCTTCAGTTGGCTTAAGCTGACCCTGAAACCACCCTCAACCCTTTCTGAGGAAATTTTGTGAGAAATATCTCAAAGGAAATTTTTCCTGTTCACTTCTGAGTGATGGATTTGAAAGAGACTCACAGGTAGATTCTTGGTATGTGCGTTGTGCATATATATGTATGCATGCCTGTTGACTAGATTATCTTTCCAGTCATGGAAGAACAAAGATTGCCAATCAACATGTCTATTAAGAGATATGAAGTTGTAGTTTACATAACCTGATGTCTACAAAATTAAGAGAAATACAGCTCTGTTAATTAAGAATTCAAAAGGAGACATATGTGTTTTGTGGTATCTCTGCTTTGTGTGGGTTAGGGTTTTTTTTCTTCTTTTTAGTAATATTATTTAAGTTTTATAGAAGCTTGACTCTGTACCGAGTCAAAAGCAAACTAATTTSGTTATTAGCATGTGCATGAAGCAATCCCACTCCACTCATTCAGAAAATAGGAATTAAGATGATTTGACAGCCCTCCAATTTTGCTTTCAATGCTATCGATTCCTTTCATCAAGGCTGTGCTGTTCTGTGCTTGATCTTGCAAAAGGGGCTGATGGCACACTTGCTCTAATCACATTTCATTGTACATTCACTGCATGTAATAATAAATTTGKCTATCCAGATCAATTTTGGCCCGATTTCCTCTCACAGGATGCAATTCAATGATTGCTTTTTTATTTTTCTTTTAAGGACCATTCTTTGATCCATATAGGGTTCTTTTTTTTAATCCCAAAAATATTGACTAAAATAAGCTTCAGTGGTATTCTATACTTTTGTTTACAATCGCTTTGGGAAAAAGACTATGCATGATTTTGATAGGTCTGAGGTTACTACATGGTACATAATGAGAGTGATTTTCGTAATGGCTTTCAGAGCACTTAGTATGTTCATAGAGCCTTCTTGAGTGAACTGTTTAAATACAAATACTTCCATACAGTGCATTGTTCAATATAACTTGCAAATGCAAAGAGCTTATTGCATATTTTTGTAAGCAGTATTGCAATGTATCTCAATATTTTCTGTAATGACCTTATAACAGGATCATTATTTGACAAAGAACATTGTAGATGAGGTTAATGTACGTTTTGTATTTTTTTTCCCACAGAAATTAGAGATGAAAAAGATCTCTTAGGTCAACTAGTTCATTCTCTGCTGGTGATTTTATTATGCCTATTCATCAGTTCGAAAGGCCACATTACTGTTGCAAATCTGTATTAGGGAAAAGGCAATACTGGACTTGCCTATTAGTAGATTTTGCTGGTGAATGTGCAGTGAGCAATAAAACTTTCCCTGACTTGTGGTGAACAAAAAAAGCATCTGAAGTCCCTCGGAAGTAAGGAGGGAGAATAATTAAAGGCAAAGTACTGTTAGGTCTGTAGTCAGATCTCAGRTTGATCCTAACTGAAAGTAATGCAAATAACACCTCTGTGAAGCTGGAAGAGTTGATCTTGGATTAAAGATCTGAGGTTTACAACTAAGCTTCATTTAGCATATAATGAAATAACAGTTACGTGATCCACAAATGTTTAGTAACTAAGTCCATTAATACAGTTGTTAAGTGAAATCCAATTAAGCATATGGATTGTAAATACATGAGTATGGGAAGAAAATCTCTTAAGGCAGCTGTTCTCAGTGCATTATATTACATCTAAAGCCCAGTTAACTATGATTGGAAAAATATGATTGTAAATGTGCACAGTGGCATACACAAAGATTCATATGAATAGAATCTGTGGTCTTATTTTCCCTCAAGTGTAAATCATTATGATACGATCAGAGAAAAAGAACAGTGGAAGCAGAAAACATGCTTCCTTAGTTCCAATTAGGCCTGAATAAAGTTCAGCCAAAATAAATCTATCCAGCATGATACAAAATCTTGCATGCAGACATCTTGAAGCTTTGGAGGTGTTATGTTGACTTCTGTAGAATTAGAACTGAAGGTCTTTAAGTCAGTTCTCATCACAAGTGTAATAGGCAGAGATGGAAGGTTTCCTTTTTTAATGTCAAATTTTAATAATTTGTTTGTTAAAAAAGAAAAGAAAAAAGATAATACACAATTTAAAACTGTCACGGTTTCTGTTTTCATTTTTCTCCTTTCTCTGTAAGAAAATATTTGTTAAACATTCCTTTAAGTTTTAGCCTTCTTTATTTCAACCAATGACTTTTTTTCTAATTATGCTATAAACTTGATTTGGTCTTCTGGCTTGAACAAGAGTTAGTTAACTAATAGAATATACTTTAAGCAAATAGTCAGAAACTAAAAGAATACATTTTAAATAAGTAGRTACAAAAAATTTGAAATTATATCTTTAAGACAGTCTTCTGATTTTGATTTTCAGTTTTTCTTCTCAAAGAAACTTAGTCTCTATAATTATTTGTTCTAGAAATTAAAAAAGTTGTCACTTAAGTTGCAGAAAGACCTTCCAGGATATGTGTCCCCAGTGCTGAATATGAATTATGATTCTATAGAGTAACATTATCAGAACCATAGGAACTTGAAAGACCCATGCTTTTCTGCCCTCAAAATACATGAAAAAAATGCTGCTTTATAAATGACACACCTTAAGAAATAGTCTGTCTTTTCATTATGGCTGGACAGATGAGGTACAAATTAAAAAAGCTCCTAGGTGTTTTGGATTAGAAAATACATTTTAAGAAAACTTGGACTTTTTGTTATAGTACCTGTATTTTTTATGCAAAAAACCAGTAAACAAGTTCAAGTATTAGCAGTGGCACCTTAGGGTTTCGCAGTACTACTTGTCTGGAAAAGTAAGTTTATTTTGACATAATACTTAACAGCATTTGCTAAGCTACAATGAAAGCTATAAGCTATAATGAAACAGGCTTGGCAAGTCTGTCTGAGGATGAGCTTCCTTCTCTGGGCTTAACTCTATTTCAGTGTTCCCATTTATCTCTCCAGTGAATGCAGACACCCTTCATGGTCTGACAGATATTCTGTCCTTGCCAGGTAGCTGCTGCTTTTAGGCATTAGCTGCCAAAACAATTCAGAGATTAATGGGAAAACATCCATAAATTATAGTACTACCTCTCCACTTTCATGGAAAATGTAAGATCTTTGGGATGTTTAAATGCTGTAAAATGTCTTAATTTGTTCAGACACTTGCACAATTATTAATACAGACAGATGCAGAATACACAGACAACAAGCATCTAAATTAGCTTTGAGGGGAATTAATACAAGAGCTAGCAAAATATTCCCAGTGAATAAATTAGTGTGACATTTTATTATGATTTCAACACAAGATTACCAAGTGCGTATCTTAAACATTGGTCTCAAAAACCTGCAAAAGAAAGCTAATATCAAACGATGCAGCAAGGGAAAGCCAAACGGAAAGCTACACCTATTAGGCTCACAGACATTCCCAAGGTAAGACAACACTTGTCACCCTGAATAAGGCATTAAATSCTTTGTTTCTTCCAAGTCTTTAATTACAGTTGGCATTCTGAGTCAGCGCTGGAGGCAGCCATCCTGTTGAAGAACAATAACTTTTGTGACACTGAAGTGGGAGAAAACAGCAGCAGAAACCATAGCCTAGTTTCCAAAGTGCTTCTAAACCACATTAGTAGGAGAAAAAACCTTTTTAATGTTGCATGATTTACACATCTAGGTCCAGCCTCAGCTGAACATGATGCTCCGTGGGCTTGTCACACCCCCCAGATCCACAGTGTCTGCGGGGTTCAGCTTGGCTCCTGTCACCATCACCTAGTAGCACAACAGACCTCTGCAAAACTGACTCTGTAGGGCTCAAATGGAAATTTCCTAATAATGTCATGACCTGTAGCTCCTTCACCAAATAGATGATAATAACAGTTGCCCAAACAGTAACATCTGATGACTCCAGTACAGACAGTCATACAAGCCAGTAATGTCCTGTCAGCCCCTAAGATGTGATTGCAGTTACCTAGGCTTGATTTCGTAGCTTGCTGCTGCTAAAAGGAAAAGTGCTGATTTCCCCATTACTTCTACCTCTCCAACTCTTCCTTCAGCATGTGCTTGAATCTCCCTGTGCTTCTTCTGCCCCTGCACCCACAACTCCCATTACCTTTGCTGCTGGCTTTTGGCAGGCACTTGAGCTACTTTATCTCACCAAACAGAAGAAAACCAGGGTGCTGTAACACACTTTTGACGGCATTGTATGATGAAATACACTAGATCTTATTTGAATTTTTTGTGGTTAAGCCTCTTCTCTGGTTGAAACTCGTCACAGTTCCCTTCAAAGACTGAATTAGTTCATGCTCAAACACATGAATACCCAAAGCTTGTTTACCACCTCATCTGCACTCAGACAACAGCTGCAGTCTTTAATGTGAGCCATGTGACTGTGTAACATCTGTAATTTGTATATGCTCAGGGCATATGTAGAAGCTCAGGGCTGTGATGTGAAAATGCCTGGTTCGGAAGCATCAGTGTTGTGTCGCTTCTTCAGCTGGTCCCTCAGCCTCAGCACGGGCAAGCTGGACACAGCCTGGCCAAGCCTGGATTAGCATCCAGTTCTTCCTTCTCTCTGGGCAGGTGGTCATCCATGCTTTTCCAAAAGAGCCAGCTACTGGTGAGGTGAGAGGAGAGCTCAGACCTCTTCCTGAATGTTAAAGGAGATCAGGAAATAGGGGAATAGTGGAGAGGAGGGATGCGAGGAGATTCGGACGTGAGAGGAAACCATGGGAAATCCCGAGAAGGAAGGACATATAAAAGCTGTCATAGCAGCATTGGTAGAAAATGTTGTCCTCTGTGAGTTCAGCTTGTGGAAAAGGCTATTCTATGAGTTCGAGTCCCATACTAAGTGGGTTAAATAAGTGATATAGCTTAATGGCTGGAATATAAARATGAAGAAGGTGACCTTCTGGGTTTTAGGCTGGAATTAAGCATGGTTTTCTTCCCTTTGTCATCTCTGTCTTAATAGACACCAAAAGACATCATAATTGTATTGTTTCTATGTTTTATTTTGTTTAAAAGAAAATGATAATACCTTATTTTTGGTTTTGCCTTCAACCTAGTTTATGTTAAGTGTATGTGTTTTAGATTAAGCAAGGTATACAGGCATGGTGACCCTTACAACGGAATTTAGGGGAGGTTTTGAGCAATGCCCAACATCCCAAAACCTTTCTTCAGAATATCCAAAGGCAAATGGCATACTTCTATTGCATTGTATAGTTCAGTTTTGAAAGTTACAAGAAAGGCATGTATACGTTACATGTGCCCAGTATCAGTAGGTTTTTTGAATTAGTTCCTGCCAAGATGCTTCTGGGAGCATTGCATTCCTGCTGACAGTCCTCTGACCCAGGTTAAGGTTACCGTGTAAAGTCACAGTGCGATTTGGCTTGCACTTGTAGCAGCCAATCTAAAATCTGGTACATCTAACCGGTCCTAAGGGTGAAGCTCTCCTTCACGCAGCCTGGAACGTGGTGTACAGTCCCTTCCTTCACACTGACAACAGCATCTCTTTTCACGGTGATGGATCTGAAATGCTATTTAGCCATGCAGTTCTCAATTTCTTGTTTAGCAAAATATTGAGAAAAGTAAGTGGAGTTGTCCAAAAACTAGAGTGCTTCAAGAAYAAAAGAGAAAAATAAAATAGTATGTCTTATTACCTTGTTGAGTACTCCAGTATAATCTGTAGGAGAAATACATTTTGAAGGCAGAGTTATACACAACAGGACAAAAAACAGTCAGAGTTGTGGGGGTTTTAATATTCAGACTTCCACCTCCAGTTCATTTTAAATGAGAAATGTTTCACTGAAGATTGTAATTTTATTTTATCAAATAATATCTTAGCAAAATTAATTGATACCATGCATTTTAGTGCGATTCCTAATCTATAAGAATGTCTGTCCTTGTCCCTTGCTCAATTTTTTTTTATGGCATACTTAATTTTAGATCCATGACCTATGATCTTTAATAGACTTTCTGACAATAATGATTAGGATAGTRGATGCACAGTATCAAATTATCAATAACCTCCTTCTCTGAGATAACACTAATGAATCATCATCCAATAGGGATATTCTGCTTAAAACATTGATCATTAGCTGATTCACATTTTACACAATAAAACCTACATTAGCCTTTCTGCCATTTTTCTAGAAAATATTTTAAAATATGTACCRCTGATTGTTTTTTAGCTTGGAGGGGGGGGTGGGCTTTTGTTTGTTTGTTTGTTTTTCTGAAAGCTACAACTGAAAATCCTTTAGCTTGCACAATCCCTTATTTCTTCTATATACTTTCTTGGAACTAAAATCTTCATATGGAGTATTTAAAATGTAGCTTAAATAAGCGTAAATCAAACCCCTATAATGAAGTCTGCCTGGAAATGCATGAGATTTGTGCAATTCTCATTATATTCTGGGAACAAATGGACCTTAAGATCACATTGAAAACCTTGATTAAAAAAGTGTGACTAAGATAGGCTCCTTAAGGATTATTGACATTTAATTTAGCATTTGATATTAACTATCTAAACCGACATCAGGAGAAACCAAATATTGCTTTACTCTAAGTAGTTTTCAGAGAAAGAGAAGATTTCACAATTGAAACTTTTGTAATTCTGAATGTCTCAATTAGCATATTTTAACAGTCTTTTAAACCTTGAAACATAATCGAAATTGTAATAAAATGTTCTGCTTTGAGTTCTGAATGAAATACTTGCAAACCCATTTTAATTTCATTGTCTTTGCCACTATCACAGATTCGAGAAAGTCTCATTTTAAACAAATTTATTCTCTGCTTCAGACCTGCACAGGATGCATATTAAGGATACTAACTTTCTGCAAGAAAAGACCAAGATAAGCACATTCCCTGCTGGCATTTCTTAAACCTTTCATTTGTTGAAGCAAGATAGTGTCTGTAGAAATTCTGTTCTTGCAGATTTAGGGAGCACAAGCTTTGCCTGCAAATCGTGTATGAATTTACTAGACCAAACTCACTCTTTTTTAGTCAAACATTTCTTTCCGCACGTTTTGCAGGGCTGTGCATCCACATACTTTCTTTGGAAACATCTCATATATCACCGCTTCCTTTATGGCTAAGAATTTAATGAGTACCACAAAATAATTACTGTCAGTTGCTGCCCATTTGTGTTTCCCATTGAAGTACTGCTTCTAAAATATGTCATGTGGCGAGCCTGGAGTCGAGCAGAACAAAAGAAGAGGGCGGATGCACTTGTGACCACTTCTGCTGCCACTGATTCCCTGTCATAAAAGGTCCTTTATAAACCCCACCAAAACTGTTGGATGGTGATTCATCAATGTTATCACAAGGAAGGAAATTACTGATAATCTTGCTGGCCTGATACACTTGCCCTGTCTCCCAGGAACAGAGCTGCATGGAGGGGAATCAAGCAACAGTTCTTCTACCATGAAACTGGGAGCAGATGCTCCATAGGGTGGCTCACCTACTAACTCTTCCCCTAAAGGAATGGATTTGTTTCTGTTAGTTACTAACTAGAAAGATTCACAGAGCCCTACTCGAACTCATGCTCAATGCAAAACACATATCTTCCTTAAGGTTTAGAGAAGAAACGTCTCTAGGTCTGTATCAGAAAAAGCTGACTAGATAGAAACTCTAGAAACAAATCGCCCTTTCTCAGGCCATGTTCAGTATCAGTTCGATGCTATATACTCAGCATAGCAGGGAGGGATGTTGCCCCAGAAAATGAGAGCCTTTATACAAGACAATTTTCTTTAAAAAAACTTCTTTATAAACTACAACTTTAAAACAAGATATTCTCAAGTGGCATATTGGGAAGAACAAAGATAACAGTTTATCCTCCAAGCCATATGGAAGGGTTTTCAATCCATGTGTACAGCTGAAGATGGGAAATCATGTAGAAGACTCCAACAGGCTAAGTAAAGCAAACTAAATCCCTTGCACTTAAACACCAGTTTGAGGTGCGAAGGTGGGCTGCATGCTGACATAGGTAATAAATGGAGTAAAGCATTTTATGAGTGATGATATTAATAATGTAATAGCTGACTTCAGAAGGCTTACCGCTTTACCTGAGGGGATACTYGTCCCAGATATTGAACCAAGTCAACATTGGCGACTCCATTATTTTTATTATTATTTATATTATTAAAAGAAGCCTTTGTTAAAACAAATCTATATTTACAGAGGAGAGATTGGTTTTAACTAGAAAGGTACTTACATTTTCTCTTAAGTTTATCCCAGCACATGAGAGGGTAAGACCTGTCTGTGGGCTTGGTTATGCACTCTGAAGGAGTGGAAACCATCTTTAGCGTATTGGTTCTGTTTAAATAGCATTTTGCCCCATTACACAAAAAAAGAAAAGAAATAAAAATCAAAGTAGTTTGCTGCATTCCCTTTATATTGCCTACAATTAAATCATATATGCAGTAAAAACACTCTTCTTCTCCATAGTTTCCAGTCTGAAAATTCAATACTGTATCAACTGAACAATAGAAGGGAACAGTTTTGCTGCTCCTTTTTGCACCTTCCTTCCCATCAAGTGACTGCCAAGCAATATTTAACTTCCAGAACCCAAGCCTCAGCTATCAACCATAATAGATATCAACCTCCACTCTAGTTTTGGCCTGATATGGGATCCCTTTTAAGCTAGTGGTTTCCAGCAAGTCACTGYACTTGTGAAGAAAATGTACAGGATGTGTACAAGATGAATTTAAATTGTAAAATGAGATTTTTTTTCAGATTTAGGCAAATATTTAATTTCAGGTTAAACAAAATTGCAAGTTAATCAAATAGTACAAGGAAAAATGTCATGAAAACACAAATAAACATTCCCAAATAATCACTTAATAACAATTCACTTTTTATAGCAGACCTACATCCCAAGTATAATTTTAAATAAGAAATAGCTTTCAGCGTAACTAAGAAACTAAAAAGCCAAACTGTACAGCCATTGTTAGACACATACAGTATTCATGAGAGATGTGTATATGTGTGCACAGCTGCATAGACACAGAGACCATATGCCTGTGTATAAACAGTAGATATCTGTACATGTGTGTATGCGCATGTGAATATTTTATAACCACATTGGCAGGTATGCGGGAAAACCTGAATATAAATTGGATTTTTTTCCTAGCTCTCTTTATAAAGGTTGAACAGCTYGGTGGTTTGGTTTAGAAATGAAATAAGGCAGTTTGGGTCTTGTCTTAGAAACAAGTGGATTAAAGTTGAGTCTTAAACTAAAGTAGGTTCAGAGTAGCTTTTTCCAAACTGCAGTCTCTGCCTACGAGACAGATTGCTGCTGAAAACACCAAGCTGACCTCATTCTCTACTATGCTGTTCAAACTTAAATATTCTGATTTTATAGCAAAAGTYCTCATCTAGATGAAGGATTACATCTTTCCAGGGCATCAGCTTTGTATGATTCAAGCTGTTGTGATATTTTTCTCTATTAGTCTCAAAAATAGTTGAAAAATCCATTAAAAATTGTTGTCCTGCCCTTCTTCTTTCCCTTTGCTTTCCCTTCAATTTCCTATTGCAATTCATTTCTGTTTCTTTTTTGCAGTTTTAGAAACATGCTATTCTTGAAGGGACATTGTTTGCCCAGCTGTATTCTTCTTTGCTATACCCATTTCTACAGCCTCAATTTATGTCACATGGCTAACCTATGTCATCCAAGTAGATCTTTAGTAAAGCTTTTTAATTCAGTCCCCAGGGACCACCTTCAGAAGTAAGGGAAGCTCTCATGTAGGGCAGTAACTGTGTGCTTATTTAAGCAGCATGCTACAATAGGAGATAGCTCCCAATCTGGGGACCATGGAACATGGGGAGGCAACAGGCACGTGAGAATTTCTGGGCAAAACATTGGCTGCCTGAATCCAGGAGTAAGGGCAACAATCTGAGCCATCTGAAAAGTTGAAGAAGTTGAATTACTGATTTTCGTTGTTTTCAAAGTGTCCATGTTATTATTTTATCTGTATTGTAGAATTGTACTGAGGTCCCAGTGGGAGTCCTACTCCTACTTAGAAGGGCTTTTTCAAGCAAACACTTAAAAAAATAATAATCCTTACCATTCAAAACCCTTATATTCAAATTCTGCCCTTAGTTGCGTGTTTTTTAATGGCAATGCCCTGCTGCAAGAAAGTGTGGAGAACTTTTGGACTAAACACAAAACATTTTTCCTCCCCGTGTCACCTGTGGTTCCTACTCAAGATTGTTCAGAAAGTACCTGTGCATCTCAATACCCTCCTGGTGTATGAGGGTATGACAAACGCATGGCTCGGAGGGAGCAGAGCAGCCCCAGCCTCTGCCCGTGCTAAGAATCTCCCAGAGAGGGCTGGAAGTGTGGCAAGGAGTATGGGAGGCTGGTGGCACGTCAACAACCAGTTCAATAGGCTGTKGTTTAAACAGCCAGTTTGGCCAACACAAATTACATTTGGTCCAGCAGAGTGCTCAGCTAAGTTCTGAAAAGGTAGACCTAAGTATCAGAGTATCGTCTGTTAGAAGTTTTATTTATTATGAACTTGAATATGCAAGAGACTTTCTTCTAAACTGATGTTTATCTGAATTAAATTAGAAACTTCTGTCAAATGTGTGAATGACTATCAGATTATGAACCTTTAATTTTAGGCTTTAGAAATCTATGAATTTAACTGAATATAAAACTTCAAGGAATATCTGATCATTGATTTTTAATAAGAACTTTTTATTTTATGATAATTATTTTTGAAAATTAATTCATTTTTTGTTCTTCAGGTATTTATAATTTTATTGGGCTGAAAAGACAGATAATGTTGTGGTTTAACCCAGCAGGCAGCTAAATACCACACAGCCGTTCACTCACTCCCCCCCAGTGGGATGGGGGAGAGAATCGAAAAAAAAGGTAAAACTTGGGGGTTGAGATAAAGACCATTTAATAGGACAGAAAAGAAAGGGAAAATAATAATAATGACAAAAGAATATACAAAACGATGCACAATGCAATTGCTCACCACCCGCTGACCGATGCCCGGCCAATTCCCGAGCAGTGGACCCCTGGCCAGATTTTCCCCTAGTTTATATGCTAAGTATGACGTCATATGGTATGGAATATCCCTGTGGTCAGTYGRGKTCAGCTGTCCCGGCTGTGTCCCCTCCCAGCTTCTTGTGCACCCCCAGCCTACTCACTGGTGGGGTGGGGTGAGAAGCAGAAAAGGCCTTGACTCTGCGTAAGCACTGCTCAGCAGTAACTAAAACAACCCTGTGTTATCAACATTACTCTCATCCTAAATTGAAAACACATCACAATACCAGCTATTAGAAAGAAAATTAATTCTGTCCCAGCTGAAACCAGGACAGATAACCATGTCTTTCAAAACATAACTAGGACAAATAAAGGAGGGTAAATGTCATTAAACCACCTCTAATGTAAGCTAAACCAAAACATCTTCATAGGAACCCTGGCAAAACATGTTACTCACTTGTGACAAGGCAAAATGAAAGTTTGTTTTCCAGCTGTATCTCAAGAGATGACCTGTTTAAGTCACTAATCTTGAGGTAAGAATCCTGGTTTCTAGGTGAGATCATGTAAATCTAGGATTATTATCTCAAATTAATCAACCCTTGGTTTTCTTCTCTAATGGATACATGAGATTTACATCTGTAGTGCAACTGCCATCCTTGAACTTAAACATTTGCTGAGCTGTTTCTGTGGGTTGGACCAGTGCCCCGTTGTGGTCAAATGAGGTTCTGAGTAATTCAGAATCTTTCATCTCATGAAAATTTAGCTTTGTTTCCAGGTAGGATTTGTTTCTGTAGCATTTATGGTGAACAGTTACTGCTCTTCTGCTTAGCTAGGAATTAACCTTGTTATCTTACCCATGGTTTTCTTGTGGTTACTACTTTACTGATCATCCAGACTAACGTGCATGTCTCAGTCTCCCTATACCTTTTGGTGATGCTCGGACGGGGCTGTTACCTTCTCCTCCAAACACAGCCATAGAACCTGATTTTCTTCTTTCACTGTACCTCAAAATGCAGCATCCCAGCCAGTGTAGTACCAGCTGCATAACTGGGTCAGATGCTTTCAGGAACTCGTCACTAATCTTACGGTGAGTAGTGTAAAACAAGCTCCATTCCTTTGACCTGAGGCTGCAGTCATTCTCGACAACAGACAGAATATTTTCTTTCYGAGCAATGAGGATTTTTTATATTCCTCCAGTGTGCACCCTCTGACACCTGAGTGAACCACTGGATAACTGAAATATGCAAACAAGGACACCTGTACACCAGATAAGCAAAGCTCTGGGTGTGCAGCTGCTGGTTTGTTTCCAAAGYAAGTTGGCAGGTTGATTAAGCTAGGGTGAATTAGGAGGACAATCTGTTACAGAAAGTGGACACCACATAATTAAGAAACATTTTTTTCTCTGCACTATCTCTTCTCTTACTTTTATTTCTGCATTTCAGTTTCATGTTGTATGTCTGGTTTGAATGAGAAATGTTCAGTCCACCTGGTGCTGTCACTTGCGAGTAATGTCTGTTTACTACATGCATTAAATTAGGCAATTAACTGTCTGAATGTATTTGTACAGATAGCCAAGTAAAATTTTATTATAATACCTGGCTGGCTCTAAAAGGGCTTGATTTACTTGGATTAAGGTTGCTCTGACTCTATATAACCATCATCCTGCATCTGCTGATATGCAAGTCTCTTGGAAGAAAAAACGTGTTGTGGATTGGATAGCTATTAGAGGAATGTTTATGGGAAATCATAAAGCAAAGCTCTTAGAAACCCACATAAGTGCTTGCCTCTAATGCTTCTGGCTTCAGTCATTACAGATTGGAGAATCGCTCAAATTAAACTACAGGCAACTATAACAAACGGAAACCTCATGTAACTTAAATCTGCAAGCGTTTAAGAACAGGTAATAAGGCTAAAGTCAGGTTAGTTTGGCTGTGTTAACCATTTCTAACTTAAAAGTTGCTTGTTACACTCAGCTGGTGCCAGAGCTAGAGAGACACACGATGTGGAGGAGGATGAAACCAGACGCAAGGCTCTTCTCAAGAAACGCTCTGGGCCAGATTTGCTGCTGTCACAAATGGCAGCTTTCCCTTAGTCTCAGATCCCTTAGAAAGTGGGGGGAAAAAGAGTCTGTTTCAAGACACTTCACAAGATTAGGTAAAATCTGCCATGACACAAGGTTCATTGACTTTATAGTGTAATAATCAAAGCTATTATATTTATATCTCCCAAATAACTTAAAATATATGCCTCTTAAAACTTTAAAGTGCTTGGCAGAGGAAGATTTAAACACAGAAGCGCAATATTTCTAATTCTTCCCTGGAAGCTAGAAAAAAACTCTCTAATAATTAAACATTTTCAGAAATTAACTAGTAATATAACTTTAATGATATGGTTAATTTTTAAATAGAGCAGATGTGTTCTGACATTTACTGGAACCATTGTACTTTTGCAGAGCATTTAGGTATTAACAGTAATTTACCTATRATTTTTGCATGTGTGTGCAACAACATTTTTGTGTTTCTAAAGAAAGAAAATCACACCTGAATCCTAGCATATGCTTCATATTTTCTTGGGTTTTTTCCTTTTTTTCTATTTTGGGTTTTATGATTTTTAGTTAAACATTTCCAGGAGGCCTTTAAATATTTCAGTGTTTTTAATGAATTTCCCCCAAAAAAAAAAAAAAAAAAAAAAAAAAAAAAAGGAAAATTCTGGAGTAGCAGGAAGGCGGTTTTGCCAGAATCAGACCCTTGTGAACAAGCCACTTCCTCATCTGAGTTCACAGCCAATTACTTAGCGTTATGAGGGCTGAATTTTGGTCTTGCTTGCAGCTGTAAGCAGTAGAATGGAATAGCTTTGCCTTTGTGCTGTGTAACAAAGCTCAGGGCTGGATGCTGAAGCAGCAGCTCAATCCTCTCCAAACACAATGCAGACTCAGAAGCCAGCATTCAGGTATACCTATTCCTGGTAATCAGGTCATCCTTTCCACCCCCTCAGCAAAAAATTGAGTGAGACTAGTGCAAAGAAATAGAGCTATCCATTAGAGAATCAATGGAAAGCAATGCTAGATATTCAGCGATCAACAATTCAGTGACCAGTGAGGCCAGTCAGTGGCAGTGCTCATATATTGTATGTTGATATTGACGCTGACTTTTGTTCCTAAACTCTTCAAAGATTCTTGACACCCTTCCTTGACACCCCTTTCCTGGACATAGTTGTCTTTTACAGCTAAGGAGTTTTCTTACTTGGGTGTAGATCAAACCAATTGCTTCCTGACTTCCTCCTTGTGAATATGGAAAATAATTTTAGTTRTTTCAGGACTGTTATGTTTTCCCTCTAAATATACTGGTTCCTAGACTAAACAAACCCAATCTTTCATCCTTTTTGTGTGTCAYGTTTTCTAAATATTTTATCATTTTKATTGCTGTTCTCTGGACTATCTCCAATTTGCCCAGGGTAATGCTGGAAACTAAACACAGTCCTCTTGCTGAGGTTTCACCAATGGAATCACTACCTATGCATCTTCCCAGAACCACTCTTACTGATATGTCCTAACGTAAGACCTGCCTTTTTTTTCTAAAACATTACATTGTGGGTTCCTAATAGATCTGCCATTTGTCCAGATTTTTTTCTGCAACAATGCTCCCTGCTCCCATTCTACTCCTTTTTTATTTGTGCATTTAACTTTGTCTTTCCTAAGAGTAAGACTTGATGCATTTGCTATTATTGAATTCCACCTTATTGATTTCAGTTATCCAGACTGCTTGTGATCTAGGGATATCCACAAATCTCTCAACTGTAAAGGAAAATATAGAATAGAGCTGCATCAAGGACAGATATCTGTGGAATCCCAGTTTCCTTTCAGTTTTCCAATAAAATAATGAGAAATCGTCTCAAAATGTGATTTTTGTTCCAAGTTCATATATTTTTCTGTTTTGTTATCCTTGAGAATGAAAAATATGGAACTTAGTAACATGATTTTTATATATAAAATGATTGATATCTCAGCTATGTTCAGCTAGAGTAAAATTATTGTTGCATTCTTTAATTTAAAGTTAAAATTCCTTGGCTTTTTGAGTATTGCTTCCCCAGATGAGACTCAGAATCTTTGAGCAGATTTTAAAACTTCATATACCATTGCCTCCAGTGCCTACAGGATTTCAGGATTAATAAAAGTAGATGTGATTAATAATGCAGGACAAATGCAGTTTCTTGGGTTCGAAAACTTGATAAACTGTAATCTGAGCTGGTTTGATGATTATTTTCACTGCTGTGCCGAAGAGATTGAGCTCTTAGTCTGCATAGCCCATGAGA
The DNA here is from genome assembly GCA_030449065.1 of Oceanodroma leucorhoa. NCBI lineage: Eukaryota > Metazoa > Chordata > Aves > Procellariiformes > Oceanodroma > Oceanodroma leucorhoa. Next base: position 12,831,357 of record JASVER010000012.1, read on the forward strand.
TTAGTGTTGGGATAGAGATCTTTTCACTTTTAGGCTGGACAATTCAGATCTCACCCAAATATGTAATGACAAACACTTAACTGCGCTAAAGCTGCAAAATAAATTAGTTTACTTCTTGAGAATGTGAACATTCTTGAACTGGTTTTAAAAGCAGCTTCCCACGCAGTCCTCCAAAAGTTTAGGAATTCTCCTCCAGCTGTGTGGTGTAACTGGTCCGAGCCAGCCCTTTGCTTTTCCTCTTTCTTTCATTCTTGAAAATTTCATTTGATTCTGCTATGTGGAGCATAGCAAGCTGAGTGTTGAAGGATAGGTATTTGTATCTCTACTTTCTCAAATAAGAGAACGTGGCAAATAAAAGGATTAGTTTGCAGGATGTAGTTCTATTGGGACATTAGACCACAAAATGTCGATTTAAGAAAGGGTATTTCATCACGGTACAGGCCCCTACTGACTTTTCCCTTCTTTTTGCAGTTTCCTCAGTTGCAGCCATTTTTATAGTCCATTAAGCCTAATTTGGTCAAAGGTACCCTGATTTCTTATTCTATTCCATGAGTTACAACCCATGAACCACCCTTACTCCCAGCAGTGAGGCTACCCACAGTCAGCTACACGCAGAAGTGTCCAGAAACCCTGAGCACAGCACAGGACGGGGAGTCTCTGTGCTTCTGCCATCTACCTGGCATTCTTGTATTTGCCCCACATATGGACAGACAGTCTGCTAATCTCTCCTATTTGTGGATAACAAATTTGAAATGGACAGTCATAAGCTGTTTGGATCATCATTATTTACTTTCTTTCCGAGCACTCTGGGGTTGGGTTCGTAACTGAAGAGACGTCAGGTACTTTCATTTCATTTTCTTATTACTGCTGTCTATGAACCCAGTGAAACAGACTCCATTTTATGTCAGCAAACTGTTCGTAATAAGATTATTTAGTACCCTAAGTGCAGAACTTGTGATAGAAAACCAAGTAAGAAGAATGTAAAAAAATATTATTGCTAGAGCCTATGCGGTTTGAATACATACTAAAATCAAAAGACTGTAAATTTGACACAGAAAAATTTCAGTGTGAYTGGTGAATTAGTTTGCTGTCTGTAATGAGGTCAGAAATTCCAGAAAACGTTTAAGTAGATCATAATATTTTTCTGCATAGCTTGATCTGTCAGAATGTGACAAATATTCTCAAAATGGCTGTTGTCATTTCTCTTGTTTTCATTGAACAAAGTACTGTTTTTAATAAATGAATGAGTGCGTTTACTGAGAGTTTCCACTCAATAATACAAGAGGAAGATTTGAAGATGTTTTTTGCCAGGAAACTGCCTGCCTTGGGAGTTTCTAGACTCTGGCAAAGAATCTGAAAGACCCACTAGTGGTACCCACCCCCAAGACTAAAATCAGTTGTTATTATTTTGATTGCTTTGTTCAGCTGACACTTACTCATGGCTCTTCTTACATACTCCTTTCTAAAGCTTACAGACTTTTAAGCAAGGTTTGAAGTTATTAACATGTTTTTTTGCCCATATTTACTAGCTTTTCAAGGTGGCTATGGTTTGAACAGTGCTTACTCCTCGTCTTCTTGTTTCTCTTCTTGAATTCCACTTCGCAGTCTTGAAGTGCCAAATCTGCGGCAGTCATTTTAATGGCCAGATAGATGTCAGAAACACATGAATTTAGSTTGTCAGCAGGATGAAATCAAATGAAACGCTTGACTGTAATGAAAAAGCTATATTATTCAAAGATACTCTCTTGCAACAACAGCAAAAGGATGAAGCAAGCTAGCTGAGATTTCCATGTGGAGTAGGGTAAGAGGATTGTTGAAATTAATGGCACTGAATTGATAGGTTACAACAAAGACTTACTGCAACTTTGTGAAAAACTCCCTTACTAAATATGTTGCTGCTTTCTCCTCCTGTAAGGGCAAGTTGCTAGAGCAGTTAAGATGCCTTGTTACAAGAGCAGTGATGTCAGTTTAACTCAACTAAAGGATGAGTCAGCCAGCTGATGTTTTGGGCTGTGGAACATTGCTGGTTCCTGTGGTGGGTTTGCCCCATCTAGTAGCTAAGCACCCACACAACCAGTCACTCACTCCCCCCTTCCAATTCACTACTTCACTCCAAGCGCCTCTCCTCTYGGCTAGTAAATGCCACAGATTACTCTCAGTCCCTCCAGTGAGGCTACAAGCAGTCCAGGAGGTCTGGGTCAATGTGTAGTGATTTCTCTCTCCCACTCCTCATTTCTCACTCTTTTTCTGTGGTTTGGTATGGATCCTTCACAGGCACCAGTCCCTGTGGGATGTGCCTGCTCCAGCATGGTCTCATCCACAGGCCACAGTCCCTACAGGGAAATACCTGCTCCAGCGTGGCTTCTTGATGGGCTACAGTCCCTTCAGGGGCGTGCCTGCTCTGATATGGTGCACCTCCTACCCTTCTACCTTGCTATTCCCTCATTCCGTCATCCCCTCTGTTCCCTTCTCCACTCTCTCTTTTTTTTCCCTTTCTTAAATGCATTTTCCTGGAGGTGCCCCCAGCATTGCTGATGGTCTCAGCTGTGTCCTGCCGTGGGTCTGTTGCAGAGCTAGCTGGAGCCAGCTGTGTCCAGCATAGGGAAGCTCCTCACCTTTTCCCACAGAGGCGACCCCTGCAGCCTCCCTGCTGCCAAAACCTTGACAGGTACACCCAATATATTTCCCTTGTGAGAAGCTGCTACAGAATTTTATATTCCTCATCCTTCGTAGTCTGGTGTGCCTGTGAGGCTCTGGACCCATCTCTGAACTTTCTACTGGTAACATATTGAAGTCAGTTCATACCTTTTCAGGCCAATGTTGAGAAAGCAAATTATATGATGGGATATTAAGTGGTGAAAAGTCATGGATATAAATGTTTGTCTTTTGCTTTGCTTCACTTGTACTAGCAATTTTATATTTTGAGGGCAAAGCCCGCATGTCTGTAGTGCTGCAGTTGACACTTGAAATGCCAGATCCCAGACTCATTCTCTTGTACTGCAAAGCAATCATTAGTGCCTGGTGTGACATTCCTACTGCAGTGAGCAGAAGGCACTCAAGCTGTTTGTCTCTACTTAGTATGTAAGAACAGGGATTCTTTCTATTTCCAGGGCAGTTTTATTCATCTTCCCTTTCCATGTTTCTCATTCAATACCTTCTTTGTTTAACTGCCACTTTTCTGGATTCAACAGTTTATAGGTGGGGGAATATGGAAGAATTCTGTTTCTGCATTTGAGTTAGAAACCTTTTAAATGTGTGCCCAATTTTTATGAAGGAGGGGGAAGGGAAACACAATATCCAAATCCTTGTGGGTTTGTAGAAATCTGATCAGCAATTGCAGCCTCCTRCTTCTGCTTCTGGCCAGAGCAAGCTTCTCGTTCCTACATAGTTTTTGTCATCAGAAGCCATGGTATGTTTTTGGAGAGAAGCTCTTTCTTCTTATGTATYTGTGCTCATTTATTATTTCTGTGTTTATTATTTCTGTGTAACAGATTTCTCTCATGTGAGAGAAATCATGCTAGTTCATTACCTTTTCTCTGAAGGTCTTGTTGCATCCTAGGTGAGCATGCAGGAGCTCATGTCTCTGTCCTTGGCCCTCAGTAAACAGCAACTTGTTCTCTGTCAAGTAATTCTATATCTCCTGCTCCCCTCTTACAAATACAGTTACATTTCAGGGTTGATAACACATGGTTTGTGCATTACTTAGGGACACTTTGAGGCTTGATTCAGCCTGGAGCCAAATACTAACTTTAAGGCTAGTGTGACGTAGTAAGAAATTCCTAATAAAAGACATTGTGCTGTAATATCAATTAGAAATATTACCTCCTCTGTTAGAAAGGATTTTGTTTTTCTTCAGTTTTACTTGGCATCCTACAACTTCAGAGCCTTATATTTGCTTGAATTTCCAGTGAAGTTGAGGACTTTTCTCTTTAGTAAAGAAAAACATTTGGAGCTAAATTTTCTCCCAAATAACTCCATTGACTTGCAGACCAAAGCCAGCAAGGATTTGACCTTTTCTTTTAAGAATGTCTTTGTTCACTGGCAAAGACCTAGGTACTCACCATGGCTTTATTGGCAACATCAAGAGCACTTCCCTATCTTACATATCTAGTCATCTTCGAGCCTAAGGAGTCTGAAAGGTAACTGGAGATCCAAGCTCAGCTTATTAAAGCATCCCACCAGGTCTTTATAGAATCTTTGGCCAACTCCATTTCTAAGAAAGTAACCTACCAGCCAGCTGGTACCCAGGCTTTGTTACAGTTAGAGAAAAAAAAGAGAGGGGGAGAGGAAGGGAGGAAAGCAAAGGGAGGAAAAAAAAAGAGTYGATCCTATTATTATCATAAAATTCAAAAGGTTGTTCACATCCAAACAGTAGGAGGTGGACAGATTAAAGTTTTAGAACTGTAACAACATCTGTCTTTGTGCTGTCTAGTTCAGCAAAGTGAACCTTGTAACGCTTGACATCCATCACAACATTTCCTGCAGTTACCACTCTGTTCCTTAGACCAAATCCCCAATTCTGGCTTGCAGACTATAATTTGGAGACATTAAATGACTATAATGTGGAAAGTATCTGATGATGTATTGTGCTTTAGAATAATAAAACTACTAAAATTGCAGCTTGGAGAACTAAATCAAATGTATAATTATCTGTGTTTGTAGGATTTCCTCTGAGAACGTTATGTTGTTTAAGCCATGCTTTTCTTTCTCTTTTGTTAATAACCTGTGTTCTTAGAAAGAGGATCATGCATTTAAAGATGTTCTTGGCACTTAGCCCTACTCCCACCTCCTTTCCTTCCTTCTTGCTGACCCATAACAAATCTTCTGGCTTTGATTTCACTTCACATTCAAAAGCAATGACAGAGGTCTTAATGAAAAACTTAATCCAAGTGCTCCATTTTATTAGCTGCAATTCTCTCACTTGGAGAGTGTCTTAGTGCCAAAATTCTTTCCTTTTGTTTTTCCTTAGTCTTTATTTTTAGATGAGTGCTATCTGGTATTAGGAATAAGCATAGTGATTGAATGTTCAGAAGCTAGTGACTTTAGGGAGCTTGCCAACATACAGTATGCAGTTTCTTTTATTATTTTTTCCTTACCACCAAAAAAAGTATTTTACATGTTTGGCATCACTGCAGTTATTTTCTACTCTAAAGAAATTTTATCCCTCCTTTTTATCACTCTCAACTCACTGTCATAATCTGTTGGTTGCTTCCCTAGCACATCCCAGAGACTATTTCTTCAGTGTTGCAAATAATTCTCCTTTCGTTTTTGAGGTTGACTGCCCTGCCTGTGCTCTCCCTCCAGGCAAGGATCCTTTGAGACCAGTGATGAATGAACCTTGAAAGCCTGAAAGCTTGTATATACCTGAGGTCGTCAGTCAGCCCTATTTTCTGAATTTACTGATTCTGTAAAATTGTCCTGGAAATCTCAGGAAGTGACATTTAGGTATGAGCATTCTGGAGGTGCTTCTCCTAGTCCCTCTTGGGAAGGAAGAAGAGATCCTGTACTGTATCTTCCAGACCCTAATGACTACCCTAAAATTCARAGCAACAATGTAGGGCTAGGAGAATTTAAAGTGAATCTCAGCAAAAGCTATAATCTTTTGCTTTCTCACATATATAAAGTGAGGAGTGATTTGAATGAGGTGAATGATCTTGTTTTATCCATCCCAGCTTACACGCAGACAGGATAAAAATTGAAGCCATGTGGATAAGTTAACACAGACAATTAATGTCTGCAGTCTGCCAGACTGGTCTAACATTAATTCATCTTTCGCCAGAAGCTACTTGGTGCTAAATTCTTTAGAATGTGTATGTGGGGAGTTCCTTTCAGAAAAAAAGCATGTAGGTTTGTGAGTTTCTTTTTGCCATGTTACATTCAGTGATCTACAAAAAATATTAATAACTCAGTAAGAATGTATTTGTATCTTTATCAGTGTTGTGTTAAAAAAAGAAAAAACACAGCAACTAGGTAAATTCTATATTGCCCAACATCAGAAATGGATATATTATGCTTATGCTGGATTGGGTCATGGCATTACTAGCTTTTCTGTAAGTTAGTACGAGTATTCTATATCTCTTTGGTAGAGGAGAGGAAGCTAGATCAATGTGCTGTAAGAGATACTATTCTGGGAAACATCAGATGAAAATAAAATTTAGGTTGGCAGGTATACCAGCAAAGCAACAAAAATCGCACTATACAGTCCAGCTTTACCTAAGAGGTAAAAGAGACTGCCTGCACATTTTATTCACTTTTTTATCAAACATTTATATCCTATCATCAGATTGCTTGAACATATATCTGTTTTTATATGATACTAAATAGAAAATTTGACTTAACTCCAGAGGACTCAGCCAAGCATGATCAGATTCCTGGAACATGATGAAATAACTTTGCAACCATTTGCTGAAATGTGAAAAGACAATCTACATTTGTTTATATATTTTCGTTATCACAATAAGGATCAAAACAGCCAGTAGTTGAAAAGGCTGACATTCTTTATTGTCTTTTTTATTATTAAACATTTTTTACATGAACTATCACAACAAGTGTATATGAGATGGTGATAATATTGAATTTGCCCCTTAACCATAGCCAGAATGAATTTAAGAAAAAACAAGGAAAATCTTATTCCAGGCAAAGCTTCCTATAGCCTGAGAAAGAAAAACTTAAAAGCTTAACATCATAGAGAAAACTGTGGATATCATTATGCAAATTCTACTTTTGCTCAGTGACAGGCAAATATTACAGTGACGAACAGTTGTCTGTGTTCATTTTTTTACAGTTTATAATTTTTTCCAAATACCCAGTGTGAATTTTAACGTAGAATCCATGACAACTCTGAACAAATGTGCATTAAAGTGCATTTAGCCATTTGCACTGCTATAAAATGATATTTTACRGTTACATTGGAGTGTTTGAGTACTACAGATTAAATCACGTGTGTGAGGGGAAAGTGTTGCGTAGCACTTAGAAATTGTTGCCCTTTTGCTGGTCTATCCTTTTTCCACAGGGGACGAAGACTAGTAATCATCATTTCTCTTTTGTAATTGGCAAACGTTCCTGCAGCTAGAGGGAATGGTTAGGCAGTTGCCTCTCAGCTTCCGGGGAATGTATGCCAATACACTGTTTCAGAGCCTTACAGCCTTACTTTTTTCTCTTACATGGAAACATATCGGTCATTCTAAGTTTGTGCCTCAAAAAACGTGAAGGAAGCAAAATGGCCACTGTAGTGTAATAGAATTTTTCTAGCCTTGTTCTTTAGCTTTGCCCTTAATAATTTTTTTTAAATAATTGATTTTACAGAGGTTATCCAAGTTCAATACATTTTATTTTCCTCCCACTACTCCTCATACTGGGACATTTATTCTAACAAGTAGACCCTCCATGTTGTAGGTGAATTTCTGAAGGAGGAAAATAACTCAGGTTCCAAAAGACTTAGCACCTGATAGGACAGAGACCTCTTTGTGAGAAAATGCCATTGAAATATGATAGACTTTCTCATTTATGTGCTTGTACAGTGCCTGATACAGAAGTGTCTCAGTCACACACAAAAATCCATCCTATAGTTTGGTTCAAACAGTTTCCAATTAGATTTTAATGCCAACTTGCAATAAAAAAAGAATAATTATCAATATGGCAATACTATAATTTCTCTGTTATCAACTTTAAAAACRATTGTCAGAATATTACAGTGGTTGATAGTTATTCACAAGCAGTTAAGCAGGCTATCGCCTACAGCACTATAGAAGAAAATAACAATTAATTTATCCCCCTCTCTTCCAGCCAGTTATTATTACTCTGTGTACAGGCATTAAACCTCTCTCTTCTGTAGACCTGTGACACAGGCGCTTAGAGATTTCGTGATCTATGTAGTTTTAGACTATTAGTTAGGTTCCAGGCCAAAGTCATATATCATTTTGTATCCAAACCCATGTGCCATTTTGCTCATGAGATGTAGCCTATTCAACTAAACAGGTGAAGTATAGGTATTTTTCAGGATTAGACAAAAATAAATGCGAAAGATCAGTTCAGCTGATGGTGTTTGAGTTTGCAACTTGTTAATGAGCTATCTCTGTAACACGCTGGTAGCACAAAGAAGCTGAGGACACAGTTCTTTACTGGTAAATGAGAGGCTGAGCCCTGAACTGTTCAGGGGCAGGTTATACCCCCTTGCTGGTAGTAAAATTCTTGAAAATACTTACGTAGTAACTGAGAACTCAGGGCGAGTATAAAGGAATCTAGCCCTAAATTTTCATCATGCATAATTGCATTCTTTCTCATTAAAATCCCACTCTGATTCTAATTAAATTCATAATTGTTCTGCATTTGATGCTATAAACTGTTGTGTAGTGTTGCTGGGTGCTATTTAACAGATGTCATCCTCCCCCCAAGAGGCAGTGGTATTTCATTGCTGTGTGAATTGATCCTTCAATGCGAAATCTGAACAGGTCCCCAGATAGCCAAGCAGGAAGGGGGACGTTGTGAACTAGCAAGAATGAATAAATGAGATAACCAAAGAGTGTCTCTCAGAATGCATGAGATGTAATTCCTTGTACTTCAGTATATTTTAAAAGAGTAATCCAATTTACTCCTTCTATCTTCTATTCATAATAAAGTTACAAATTCATACTGATACTTCAACATGCAGTTCTCAAGCTCATGCTTACAGACACAGACCAGTTTTCAGACATTTGCATTAATGTTCTTTTTTTCCAGGACAGGTCTTCAGAATTGGCTGCAACCAATTTGACTCTTAAGCACATATAYGCAGAGCTGAGAAAGTTAGTCGTCTTGGCTTTTTTCAGAGCATCACATTTTCAAGTGTGACGATTTCATTCACCACCACTTCCCCTCCATCTCTGGCAAATACACATGTGGTCCTAATGCTCTTCATCCTGTTTGTTTTTGTTTCAAAATAGTTGTTTGACTGTTTCTGAATTTATTCTCCCAGGTTTTCCTRCCACCATGCTCAATGTCTACCTGGGGGCTCACCCACATCCATCTCTGATCAGGTTCTTCCAGTACAAATTCCCAGTTTAGCAAATCCCACAGAAGCCTGTTGATCTTCAATCAGATCAGAATGACTTATTTCCTAATTTGTATAGCTCAGACTCAGTATTACTAAGCTGAGTAGGGCCTTATGTAAGTTTAAGGAATAAAACACTGAAGTACACTGGATAATACAGTATAATGCTACTATGAGGAAAAACAGGATTAAGAAACTAAGAGAGAGAAGCAGGATGTCAGTGGGTCAACATAATTTCTAGTTCTTTTTGCATAGCAATAGGTTGAGTGTGAAGATGCTTTTAAATTGCTTTAGGATCCTCAGAGATAGTAGTGTTATAAAATGTATGTTATTATTTACCATACAAACTATCACCAAAATCATCTCTTCTCTCCCATTCATATGCAAATTCTGTGGAATTTGAATAGAAGAATAAGGTTGAGAATGTTCTATTCTAAACTTGGACTCCTTCTTAAGTATTAAGCTTGTTGTCTATCCCTTGTTCGCATTAGTCAAAATCAGATATACCATAGAAAATCTTTACAAATGGTAGATAGAATTGACTCAAAAGATTCAGATAAAATTCTTAATCATAGGCTGCTCATCATGAGTGGTGGGTATTAGAGGTTACTAATATTATTCATCAATCTCACCTCATTATGAATTATGATTACTGCCCTACTGTCTATGGGTGCTGCCATGGTTATTTTTTCAATAATGTGAAATGTGTTTTTTAAAAACAAAGAGAATACATGAGGGCTGAAGTCTCCTTGCCTTTCTTTGATAGTGCCTCTAATCAGCTGCTAGTTTGAATGGCTGTCTCCTGAAATTCCTATTCCTCTCCCAGATTTGGCTAAGAGTCACATGGACAGGTGATTTTGAGATGCAGTGGAGACACACGTATCTTGCTTGCTTATAGGAAAACAGGCAAAAATGCTTGATAAAGAATAAAAGGTTAGTGCTGGTTTGCTTTACTTAGCCAGGCAAATACAAAGGTGTGCAGTGGATCACTAACTCCTCCTTTACTGTAATTTTTTGAGTAACTAGGCATGCTAGCTGCCCCATGGTCTGTTTCTGTTGGCAGCTTGGAAGCCTGAAGTAATCACAGGGACAGTTCTGTCCCGTTTCTGCATCACATGCAGAGTCAGGCTAGTGGGCTCACCTAAAGCAAAGGTTTGTCCTAGTTAATGGCTGGTACAGTACAGAAACATTTGCAGACTTGCGAGACAGGAACAAGGATTCCTCACACAGCTGCGATTTCTTCCCTGTTCTTCACGGAATTGCAGAGCTCGCTGCATTTTCTCCTAACCAGGACTCAATAGATTAAATGCCCAAAGTGGGTAAAATGGTGATGAGAATTCAGATACAGTAATGGTCTGTATTGGTTCGTGTCTGTACATAGTACAGAGTTCTGCTTTTCAGGATTATTTTTAATATTTTTTTCCTTAGGGACACAGAAGTTAATATTTTGTATTCAGATTTGATGACTAGGGTCTTTGCTGCCACATTTTAGTCAATGAGCCATTCTTGGAAATTTTCCTTACGGTCTAAAAGAAAGTATTGTACCATTGTGAAGTTGTATGAAATAGGAATAATGAGTTGGAATAAAACCAGAATATTATTTACACAAAAAAGTTTCCATGTTTTGCCTGCCCCCAGATATTTTGAAGTCCATATAAGTGAGTAACAGAAACATACGTGCCACAATAAATTACAGAAATTGACAGTGGCACACAAGAGTGAAATAATCAATAAATAGGTATCTTTGCTTTGAAAAGATCTTGTAATTATACAAGACTTGTATGACAGTAACATTAAAATAGCTTGTCAAAACATCAAAATACAGACAGTTCTGATTCACTGGAACAATTATCTACTTTGTGCCTGATAAACAACTTTAGAAGAAAAGCCCAGTCACACACAATGAGGAACATAGGATAAGAGATTATGTTATCCTGTGATAAATTAGTCTAGTTAAAATTCGTTGCATGGCTGAAATGACCAGCTGGGGAATCAATGTACCTTCAGGAACATATCATCAAAAGCATTGCCATCATTAGTTTAAAAAAAAAAAAAAGAGATAGAAAGAAAGGGGAAAAAAAAGAAAAACTAAGAAGACAACACTAGCTAAACTAGAAGTTCATGTGGCTTTAAGTAGTCCCCAAATCTAGAAGGAAAAAGTTTGGACAGCTAGAACACACTGACAAAACAGTGTAATCCAAATCTTAACATGATAATCAAGAGACAGCAGAATATGCTAACTCAGGTACTTAAATGAAAGGTTAGAAAATAAATGTAATTTTGTTCTTGTCCGCTTGGCATATTTCAGGCGTATGTTCTAAACTCATACTTTCTATGCTTCAAATAGATTGAGAATCACACAATAAGTGAGAATGGACAGGACCTCTGGAGGTCATCTGGTCCAAACCCTGCTCAAAGCAGACCAAGGCCAGGTTGTTCAAGGCCTTGTCCACTGATTTAATGAGTGAATGGAGACTCCACAGCTGCTCTGGACACTGGTCCCAGTGTATTCTACCCTCAGTAGGAATATTTCTTTTCTGTAATATCTAATTGGAACTTCCCTTGATTTAACTTGAGTCCGCTGCCTCTTATCCTGTCGCTGTGCGCAGTGGCTCCGTGTGTATAGCTACCTGATGGCAGGGAGTAGAGAAGACAGAGCTAGGCTCTTCTCAGTGGTGCCCAGTGACAGGACAAGAGACAATGGATGCAAACTGAAATACAGGAAATTCCATTAAAATTTAAGAAAATACTTTTTTACTGTGAGTGTGACCCACAGAGGCTGTGGAGCCTGCATCCTTGGGGACATTTGAAACCCAACCGGACATGGCCCTGAGCAACCTGCTGTAGCTGATCTCCAGCCATTCTGTGTGAGTCTGTGATTTTAAAATCAGTCTGTTACAGTACGAACAAATTGGACAGTTACTGGAATCTGATAGTGATTATCAGCTGGGTAGAGGGATCAAATTTTCTCACTTGTCTTCATCCTGTGGAACACCACTAACGGAGACATTCTTTCCTCATGTTTTTAATTTCATTTACATATCTAAGGCTTAAATGCCCAGACTAAACTTTCCTAAAGTATCTGCCTCAGGCAATTTGTTTGGTAGAATTCAAGCAAGCATACTTAAATAATTAGAAAACTAAAACTTCACAAATATTATTCAATGATGCAACTGTGATACATGCTGTGAAACAAGCGGCTGAAGTCTGGTTAAGGGTTGGCTCTGATTGCAAATATATCACTGTTGTGTTATCTGGGTTTGTGCCATGGGGAAAATAACAACTGCTTTTGACAAGCTAAAGCTTGAACAATGTTGGTTTGGATATGATCAGCAGAAGCTCATTGAGAACTAAAGTTTAGCAAATGTGTTGTATAAAGATACACATATTTAATACAGGTGTCTTTTCTGCTGAGCGTGCTCTGGACCAAAGGCTTGGGCAGGTTATCCAGCACTCTGAAGCTGGTGCTGCAGACTGAGGTGGCACATGTGCAGATAAACTGAGAGAGAAGAATATTTCTGCTGTTCTTTCCATACCTTCATTCAGAAAATCTGGAGGAGTAGGAGCAACAGCCTGAGAGAGATGACCTTGTTCCTTCTGCCTAGCTAAGATGACAATTCTTATAGTTTTCATTGTTTCCGTGTAATTTGTCATTATGTCACAATAATGAATGCCCTCCTTGAGGTAAACATCCCTCCACATCATGTCTTCAGCCCTAGCTTCTATAATTATCATCTCAGTTTTGTCAATCCAGTTTTTATTTGAAATGTCATCTTAAAAACTTTTGGTTATTCTCTTTATGTCTTTGGTACAGGTTTTTCTAGGTCATTTCAAAAATTGTAACTTTTCTTCTCTTCATCCTGAGGAGGTGAGACCACAGCAGGAGCCCCTGTCTGATCATTTTCTTTTATCAAAACTGATGCTCAAACCTGCTCTAGCAAAGTTAAAGGCTTTTTCCTCGCACACTACAAATATTCTATGTCCCTTTATTTTTCATCAGAAACCCTGTGCTAGAACCCACAGTTCATATCAGAACATGGCAAATACCTGGGTGTACTTCTGTGGCCTTTGGCCACTCTTCTATGTGTCTACAAAGGAGTGCAATATTCAGAGGACTGAGGAAAATGGATCTCTTTTCTGGAAAAAATTTCTGATGTAAAAAATGTTCAAGCTGTCTGCTAAAAATTCCTTTATTCACCCATTCTCTTCCTTCTTCATCCATTCACTTGGGCAGAGATAGAGTATTGAGGTGAATCTGCCTTACCAGGAGTTGCTTTCTTCTCCTTAAAATTGTGATGTTACATCCTGGTCCTCCATGCTGGGTTGCTCTGGGCGTCACACAAAAAAAAAGCATCACTGTGACCCCAGTTTCTTTCTGAAATTTCAGCTCTGTTTAATTTTCTGTAACTTTTCTTTTTTTTTTCGAAGTACAAGATTGCCTAAATCTTACCTATTTTCTGTGTTTTGAGGGAAAAAAAAAATTACCTGTGTCACTCAGATCGAGTCATCTTATTTTGACAATTCCAGATGGGAAATATTACAGGTGTTGTCCTATTCTGTACAGAAAATTCATGTTTGTGTTTCCAACACAGATTTCATCTTCATGTGTTAAGTCATCTCTCAGCTTTTCCAATAGTTACTGGGTAAAACCAACTGGGGAATGCTCCAGCTAGATATTCCTAATTTATGCCCAGGGCAAGCATCCTATCCAGTGACAAGAAAATATAGTACTTGACTGTAAAATAAAAGCTATGTTTATATAAAGAAGGTGGATTAAAATTGAAATATTTCCTAACTTCAGAGAAAATGTCTTTGTTTCAGTGTGTGTATGAATGTAGACATGAAGACACGTTATATGAAGACATATAAAACTCTGAGGTTTAGGCCCCCAGCTCTGGACTGCGTGACTGACTTCTTGCAACTGCATGAAGTTTTTTGATTGCGTTAGGATTTTTTGTGACCACACAACTCTGCAGACTTTGTGGTTTTTAAAACTGGGGGCTCATTTTCTATTTCCAAGGTGTGGCTTACTTTCCACTTTTGAATTTTGTTTTTGAGACCCAGAACAAGGAGCAGACACACTTGAACCACAGCATCCAAGTTTAATTTTCAGAGTTCATTATATGTTTTCTCACTATAGGATCCTGGTTCATTTCTTCATTTCTTTGTCCTGGCAGTCTCCTAATGATTAAGGTGTTTTGCTAAAAGAAAGTTTTCCCTAGATTCCATAAGATACTTYCTCATAATTTTCTCTTTTGACCCTTTGGCATCACTTTCTCATTCCTAATATTCCATAAAGTACATAGACACAGAAGAAAAAACTAATCAAAGGTATTTCAATTTGTCTTTCATCTTAGTGCTCATCATGAATCATAAGTGGTGCATGCAGGTAAATCTTTAATTCCTTGGTATTTCCTTGTATATTTCTTATATTTTATGATACACAGAGCTGTGTGATACCAGCTCAACAGAGTCATCGTAATAATACATTCATGTGCATTGAACTGTCTTTGCTGTCTATTAATCTTTTAAATGCTCAATCTTCCTGCATCTGATTAAATCCCTTTTCCATTATTTACTGTTAAATATCCTCTTCATTTGATTAGCATAGTACTTGCTATTTTGCTGTTTTCTGTCTTTTATTTTTTGAAGCAAATCTCCGAGACTACTTTAGTTATCATAGTGTAAGTTATAAGCATTCATTTCAAATAGGAAATCTTATTTTAAAAAAATTTAGTTAAAGTTTATCATGTGCAACTATGGGTTTTTTTGATTGGTTTGGGTTTTCCTTTATTCTCTGCCTGCCTTTAAGAACGTGATCGATGAAAGAAGAGTAAAAAGTGGGTGCTGATATTAATTTCTATCTTGCAGCAACCCAGCAAGATCTGCAGTTTATCTTTCTAAGGGCATTTATTTGGAACAAGCATTTTTTGAGTATACCTTTGAAGGTGCTTTAGTCAAAAAAATGTGCGGTACTGTTTTGTCTTTTTAAAAAAGGCAAGTGGAAGAGTTATTTCTTCAACAGGCAGTCCCTAGAAACAGCAATTTTTAGTTTGTGCAGAAATTTAATTCATATACCAAAGCCATCTCCTGTGAAATCTGTATTTATGCATCCAATAAAAAGAAGATGGATTTCTTTCTGGGACTTCTACCAGTTGAAGTAAAATGCTGCAAATTACCATTCAAGGAAGCCATGTCTTTTTGCACTGAAGGTAAATCGAGCGTATTAAGGTTAATAATACCTACCAACAATTAAGACTTGAAATAAAATCAAGGGATTATGAAGTAAGCTAAGCAAAGCCTCTCTCTGGCGAACAAAAGGCTTATTTCTGACAAGCGAGGCTGTAAGTAAGGGCTGTGGTTTAGGAGCCCACCCCTGGCACGGCCGGCCAGCGAGGCAGCAGCAAGCCGGGCAGCAGCTCCTGCGCCCTTCCCTGCCGCTGCTGCCCAGCGGCCAGACACGCTGGGGGAGATGCGCCCCGTCCCCACACTCCAAACGGCAACACCCCCCAAAGGAGCCTGCCTGGGATCAAGAAAAGAAAATATGAGCTCCTAACAAAGATGAATGAAAGCCAGGGCAATGGTCTCATAACTTCAGTAGCTGYCTTGGGAATATAAAAGCAACAGTAGCTTGCTTCTTAGCCAGAGCAGTGATCACACTGCCCTTTTCGCCAGAAATCATTTTCTCCTTCCCTCACTCATATTCACATCCTAAAAGTCAGTTCCCTAAAAAATAAAAGCTATTATTAGGTTTCCATGTTATAGTACCAAGTTAAGCTTTAGCTTTTCCTGTTTGAATCAGTGAGCTGTCTTATATTTGCCACAGTATTTCAACGATGGTAAAGTATTTCAGTAAAACCATTTAGATGAGCAGGGTACCCATTGCTGCTTGTCACAGTAGAATTTAAATTATAAAGCATTGGGACTCTTTGCGGAAAGATTCCTGAAGGCGGGTATTCATTAGTGTGGATTCCCAATGACTTCTGAGTATCTCTATCAGGGCTGGCACTTAATATGGAGATACATCGAATCGTATTATAATTAAATAGTCATTGAATCGGGATGATAGATACAAAGTAAAATCTGGTATTCCATAATATTTCAGGAACTCTGAGCTGCTCTGCTGACTCTATACTACATATATATTCATATATATATATGTATACAGTTCAATTTAGAAAGGTACAAATGCTGAACGGATGTTGTCAAATAATTCATCATGCCAGACAAACTCCTAGATGCAAATTTTTATCTTATGGAACATATTCTCAGCTGATGTGAATAGATCTTTTGGTGCCACAGTGTTGGCCCAAATAATGTAAAACCCAGAAAGAGCAGAAACATTCAGTTTTCCAGCTCTCTTGAATACTCTACAATTACTGCTGTTTTTCCAACATGAAGAACAGTGCAGAAGGAAGAAACCATATAATCAGACTATCTAGCTGGATAATTTTCACCCTGATTATATTTTTAAATAAAATGTTTGACGTATTTTCCATTATTTTCTGCTATACACACAGCTTCATCATAGTAGTTTATTTTTCAAAAATATATTGACTATTTGATGAGTTTCATAAATTATTTTGTACACAAGACTAGACAAATAGTTTTTCTTAGTCACCCTGCTCTAATTAGCACATTAAGAAGTGATGTTGTCAGGTTTGTGAACATTGTAACATAGGAAAAATGGCTACTGACACAATGCCTAGATGCATATATTGCAAATGCTCTTGTGTTGCTGTCCTCTAATTAAATACAGTCCTCGGGTCAGAATATGATTAGTTGTCAAGTGACAATTTAAGAGGCTAGAAGTACATGTTTGTGCTGAAACTAGAGCAGGAGTTCTTTTGCATTATTTGTAGTGCATGAGCAGTGCTTTTAATGACTTTTTGACAGACTTTTGCTGCAATTCAACAACAGCGTTGCTGTATATAATGTCAGAAATTTCATAATGCAGACTTAGTGTGTTATAAATTTGGGTTTAGTTTATTGAAACAGAAAATCCCACATGAATGCGTTCATTGCCAAGGTACCCACAAAGAAAACAAGGATAGTAAAAGGCTAAGTAAAATTACCAGGAACCACCAGAGGTATGTAGTTTTGCCTTGCTTGTGTAACACAGAGCTTAATGAAAACAGGAAAAAAAACAAAAGAGTTTGTTATTTGTGTTGTTGGGTTTTTTTAAACATGACTAAGTTGTGTCTTGTATTCTCTAAAAAAGTCATACATCTTGCTTTTGGTTTGGTTTGGTTTTTCCTTTAAAAAATGCTTTCATTAGAAAGAAGACTATGACACTAATTTTAGGGAAAACAAACACACCTATGTAGTCTAGTGACTACATAGTGACCTTTTCATTTAGAGGAATCCATTGTTTTACTTTTGCATAATCCAGATTTAACCAGGCTGAAATTTAGAATGTAATGTTAAACCAGGTTATATGCTATAAATGTGTGACAGAAAAGGAGAAACTCTAATCCCTCAGCACAGATTTGTGTTGATTATGTAGTATCCAGGCATTGACAGGACTACACAAACAAAGTTTCACACAGAAAAATTCGTTGCTGGATTTTTTTTTAGTCTTTCTGTGGATCATTTTACATTAAGTATGTACATAGTATTTTTTCTTATGGAGTGAATATAAATGTCTCACAAGAGGTATGAATTATATTTCTTTTTTACATGGTTTCCTGAGATGCTTTATGACTATTACAGAGTTAATCAATATCAATGACTAGATAAAGAATATGTTTTCCTCTGACCTGAAAAAATATATGCTTTACTGGTTTACTTTCTGCACAACATGAGAGATTGTCCTTGCAACATTTTTAAAATCTCACTCCACAGATTTTTGAAATCCTAAGGGTTTTTTCAATTATTGGCAAGAAAAAAGAACTTGTCATTTGAGACACTTTTGTGTAACTTCATCCTGAAAGTAAAAAAGTATGAGTTCCCAAATATAGAGGAAACTGTTCCAATTTATAGATTGCAATAATTGTTAGGTAAATCTTCAATTTGCATAGACATAGTATGCAAAAACAGTAGCTCCATCAGGGCCATTTTATGTGTATATACACAAGGATTCTCATATCAAGTTTATTTACATGGTCAGGACCATGAAGGCAATAGGCAAAAATATTTGAAGCCTTCCTAACATAATATGAAAAGGTATTTTAATTCTAAACTTTGTGGACAAGCTTGTCAGGGGTCAGTGGAGAGGCTGTGAATGACAGTGTCTCCAAGACCTCACTTATCTGCCATGCTCCTCTCATCCAGGGTGTGAAACTTTGCCCTCAGGACAGGAGCTGCTGTTCAAAGTAGATGAGAGTTGGGGTACCCCCTTCTGTCGCCACTACCCCCTCAGGACTCCTAAGCCCCCATAGTCATGCTCACACCGGCACAGACAGAGAGCAGCTCTGCTTTATTGAGACACGCTAAAGAGGACAGGGAGGAATGGCAGGATACGGGTCTACTTTCAAATTCTCCTCCTTCTCCCTTTGCTCAGAGAAGCCTTACTCTTACCTGGAGAGAAGGCAAGGCATTAGGGTGGAGGGACATGAAGGGGCTCTGCCAAGCAACACAACAGGTAATGAAATACCAAAAGAGGCATGAGCACCCACTTTTTTTGTTTTACGGTTATGATTACGTTCATTAACAGTTATGATTCTCTCATGGTACTGGAATTCTGCTTGCTAATAGGCTACAGGATATTTAAAATGAAACCCTGAAATCTAGAATAATTTCTTCTACATTTTTCCCTTAGTGCTCTCTACACAAGGAAAAAAAAAGAGTACAGGATTCACCAGCTTTATTCTTGGACTGGCTACTCATGACAGGAGGTTTTGACAGTTCTGATAAACAGTTTAGGCTAGACATGAAAATATTTTACGCCGAGGTTGTTTTAAATTTATGCATTTTTTTGAAGTACAAAGTCCCTGGTCTGTGAGGGAGAAAATCCAGTGTGTTTGTATCCAGTGAACGCTATTTAGATATGTTCATTTCTCAGTTTCAAGTATGGTTTGAGTTTTCTCTTTTTAAAATTGAGTTGATCTCTCCGTTATCTGTGAAATCTTTCAGACTGAATGAACTTAATATGCTTCCATACACCAAGAGCTGTTTAGCAGATTCAGGACTACAATAACAGCTGAATAACCTTCTCACTTTACTGGGGACAAGATGGTACATGCTTGTTTTCCCCAAGGATATTCTCTGATCTCTGGCCTGACTCCCTATCTAAAAGGTGTTTACAGCAGAGAAAGGGCACTCGGGCTTTGAGCAGAGGTTGTACGAGAAATAGTGCTAATGCCTAACTCTGACTGTATTGTCACCACCACAGGGCTGGCTGGGGGGAGCATGAGGCGGTCTTCTCCAAACTGGAGTTGAGAAGKATGGCGAGAAGGGCATTTAAGAAGCCAGTGTTGTTTTACAGGAGCTAGATGTGTGTCCTATGTTCGTAGAAGGTTAATTTGTAAAACGCAGCTGAGGTTCCAGCTTTCCCAAACCTCAGCTCTTGGGTTGTGTCTAGGAATGTTTCTGGCCAATCAATCACAGAAACAGAGTTTTCAATCTTTTTTTTTCATCTGTAGCTGTAGAAATTAGCTGTGCCAGAGGAACTATTGTGTTCATAGATCCTGAAAGTCATAGAGAAATTTTTATTCATTCCATGTTATAGTGATTGCATCTTCAATTAATTTATGAATCTGGATATATTTTTATATATATGCAAGTAGACATAAAATAATATCTGAAAGATTAAAGAGAGAAGGAGAGTAGAGAGATGAGATGATGTATTATTTACCATATAGGACAAATTTGTAGAATAAGAATTCAATCCTTAGTACTTCATAGTGGCATATTATTCAACAGTGCTTCTAGACAGTAAAGGCTAATCTAAAATCTGTGAGGCAGAAACAAGCAGTAATATTTCACAGTTACAGCCCACTACATCCTTGCTTTATGTGCCTTTCTGGACCTGTATGTGCCAACTTGCTGGATATGAGTGGCATTCTGAATGTTGCTGAGGAATAATAGTTCAACRATTTATCTGATAAATAGCCATACATCAAGATTTCATGCAGTCCTAATTAAAAATACTATTCAAATTTTCTATATGGAATATGTGTAACCAGATTTTATAAACTGAATTCAGATTATACATCAAAGAAAAGATTTTCTATGTCTAAGGAGCAGCATTTGAGTCGTTGCACAATTATTTTCTTATTTCAAAATAACAGATATGTAGGACTGTCTCATCAGCTGAAATACAGTGCTCTAGCTTCATGGCAGGCAACTGAAGCAGTGCCATTTTTAAATCAGGGAGTATCTGGCCCAGCACACATTCTTTCTTTTCTTGTAACTTATAAAGAGAATGAAGTTCTTAATCCATCATTCAGCATGGAGAAGAGAAAAATGGAATATAGTATTACCTTGACCTTTATAGCACTCTGGTAATATAATTTCCTGAGCACTCATCTTCTTTCAGGAGTTCAGCAACCTGCTTGATAGCAGAGAATGGGGCCAAACCCTCAAACCGCAGCCTGTTCAAAGACTACAGCATACGTAACATCATCTAGCATGCCACACTGGCACTTCTGGAATTAACGCTTGTGAGTTTTCATTATCCTCATAGCCATAACAAATACAAGGTAAGGCACAGTATTAATCCATTCTCATGGACCTAACAAGAATTGGAAATTATAAAACTTAAACCCTATTACTGGTTTTCACTGGGGTTTGACCCAAAACGCAGAAAAGTTGCCCTGTTATTCTGCAGCGGAAAAGAAATAACTGCTTGCACACTCAGTTGAAACAGTCTTGCTTTCAAGATGTACAAATCTTAAAATGCATGCCTTTAGAGGAGCTCTATATTGTGATTTTGTCGGTGCCATCTGCCACATCAGGGGGTTTAGATATGTTTTTCAAAAGGACAGTGTGAATTATTTTCAAAACGTTACTCACATGGCAAAGTTTAGTAATTACTGTGCTGGCTATATTGGAACGGCCAAGAGGCCAGTCAAGAGTTATGAAGAGCTGTGTTTGGTGCTGTACAAACACTGAAGCAGGGATGGCCAGATAAGAAAGACTTAGGACCTTGAACTGGGGACATTAAATGTATGGTAGCAGGACACATCTGACCTCTAAACGCTTTTCCTCTTGTTTACTCCTGAACTTGGAAAGAATCCACCATAGTGTAACTGATTTGGTGACTCAAAAGTCAGAAAGACTAGGGCTTAAGTGGAACTAAGGAATAATTATGGGATATTAATATTCTGATGTGGAAAAATAGCTGACCTAAAAAAATAGCAAATAAGGGAAACTGTTTTATCTGGGCATCAGTGTAGGGTGCTTCCCATCATCCATTCCCCACCCATGCATGCTGAATCTGCAGAGCCAGTCACAGCTTTTTAACAGGTTCTTACCTCTTCTACACCAGTGAAATTAAAAAATGTTCCATTTTTAGTGCAAAATCACTTCTATGTGTTGTTTATGTAAAAATAAGATACAGGATTTCTCAGTCCATTTTAGGTGTTTTACAACTTGAGCATGAAAAAGTCTAGATAGCCTTAACTAAAGATCATGAATATTTCAAAATAAAGATGCTTGTGAAATCACTAGTTGCCATCCTTCCTGGGAGGCTGGTATAAAATGCCATAGCTCTGCTGAAGTCAGTCAGTGCCCTGAATTTTCCACCTAACAAAGCACAGGATATTCCTTGAAGCACCTGAATGGAAGAGTGGAAAGTGGCTCACTTTCAAAGTTTATTTCTTTGTCTCAAACATACATTTAAGGGCTTATTTCCCCTTGGAGTTTACTGAGGAAGTATTTAATCATAGAACAACAGGGAGAACAAAAGCCAGTTAAGATGCCTGACATCTATTTCATAAAATATTTAGACAAAGTACATTAAGGAACAGATGACTTTGAAATGAATGGGACCAGTGCACTAATGCAGTTGACTGCCTTTAACATAGTATGTTCACTGAGGATATTCTAAGAAGAAACTACAGTGCAATGGAGTTCAGTTGTATAGAGTATCACATATGTTTCTGCAGATAAAGGAACAGGATCTGATTTTAATGTTAGAGCACTTACATGCTGGCAAATGGAATATACAGTATTCCATATTATATATACTGAGTTGAAACTTTCAAGTAAATAAGCAGAAAAATGCTGAACAGCTTTTATAAAAAGGGAATGTTTTTAGCTTTAAAAAAATGTATATTGAATGGCCTATATGTCAACATGTATAGTATTTTGACAAATTAGTGCACCTCAATATTTCACTTCAATTCCAGTGCTACTAATTGAGCTTGGCTTTTCTGGTAAGATTAGCTAAAGGAAAAGAAAACCCAGAAGCTTAGAGAAATCACAAATAGCTAATGCTGCAACATACATTAACCAGAATTTAAAGATTTAAAAACAAAACCAGAATTTAAATATTTCAAAACAAAAACAAAAGGCATTGTCAGGTCCTAAATATATCCTAGGAATGCTAAATTAATTATATGACTTTATACTTAGCTGCCTGTTGTCCTCAGCTGGGGTTCTACATTATTGTTTGCTTATTACGTTCTTAAACATAGGCTTAGTTTACCTTTTGGCTCTCTGGGTTTATTCACTTATGTTTTAAGTTTGATTTGAATCATGACAAAAAGGATTGCAGTAATCAGAACTGCCTCAGGATAGGAACAGACAATGTTAAAAAAAAAAAAAAAAAAGGATATCATGGATATGGGGAATGCCAGCACGGATATAGAGAATGCCAGTGAACATGTTTACCAAGGTGAAAAGATAAAACCACAAAATATTTAATAAACTAAATTAGTCTGAGGCAAAACAYCAGCTTTTTGAAGACTCAGCCAGACCTTGACTGGAAGAGAAATGGAAGAAAAAACAGTGGCACAAACCAAAGAAAGATGTGAGATTAGGGTCAAGTACAGCATGTATTTTAAAACTCAAAAAATCTAATACTGAATAAAACATGCAACAAAGCCATCCTGTCCTTTTCTGGGAAACAATCTAATCTATTTATCGGTTTTTACTCAGTAGTATTCTATGATTAACAAGCAGAGTTTAGTTCTCTTGACTGTTTCAGGTGCAAGACTGAAGTCCTGTCCGCGGTAACCTTCGCTATGTTAATTTGTGATGCAGACTTGGAACTTGTCACCCATACTCTGGTTTACTACATTTCATTTTGTGTGTTTTTTTAGCTTGTTTCCTTTTTTTGTTTAAATTTGACTGCTTGTTTTTTCACTTCAGGGATTTTTCATTGGGGTTTTTTTTTTAGTGGATTAAGTACTCAGAGGAGCTCAGTATTTCTAGCTCAAATCAGATTGCACTGAATTTCTTTTAAACATAGGTTTTGATTTGATTTATCTTTATTAATTCTGATATTTTGTTACTCTAAATGAACAGTGAGTCTTAAATAATTCAGTAAAGGGATTTCTGATACTCAGTATATACACAACAAAGAATTATCAGTTGTTTCTGAGCTGTTCAACAGAGAAAGTGCAAAATTCTAGGAATATATTTTAAGTCCAAATAACTCATCTTGAAATATTTTCAAACCTTAGATAATACTCATTTATAATTCCGGCTACCATGGAAAATTCAAAGGCTCTTATTCACCTCTGGTTTGAATAGTGTTATGTCAGTGTGTTTCCTTGGGATAGAAAAGAAGCTTTAACGAAAATACATACGTATGTTCTTTATTGACTCAAGACTTAAGTGTATTAAATGAAGATCTTTCACAAGCCCTTCATGAACAAAACCCCTTGTTTTTTCATGTACGTATTTTGCTTTACATTAAAATTTCATGCTTGACCAACTTGATAAACATCTATGATGAAATGTCTGGCCTGGTAGATCAGGAGAGAGTGGTGGATGTTGTCTACCTGGACTCCAGGAAGACCTTTGACCCTGTCTCTCATAAGATCCTCATAGACAAGCTGTTGATGTGTGGGCTGCATGAGCAGACAGTGAGGTGGATTGAAAACTGGCTGAAAGGCCGCGCCCAGAGGGTGGTGATCAGTGGCACAAAGTCTAGTTGGAGGCCAGTAACTAGTGCTGTACCCCAGGGGTCAATATTGGGTCCAGTCCCATTTGACATCTTCATTAATGATCTGGATGAAGGGGCAGAGTGTACCCTCAGCAAGTTTGCTGATGACACAAAACTGGGAGGAGTGTCTGATATGCCAGAGGGTCGTGCTGCTGTCTAGAGGGACCTCGACAGGCTGGAGAAATGGTCTGACAGGAACCTCATGAAGTTCACCAAAGAGAAGTGCCAACTCCTGCACCTGGGGAGGAACAACCCTGTGCACCAGTATATGCTGGGGGCCAACCAGCTGGAAAGCAGCTTGGCAGAAGAGGCCCTGGGAGTCTTGGTGGACACCATGTTGAACAACGAGCCAGCAATTGCCCTTGCCACAAAGAAGGCTAGTGGTATGCTGGGTTGCGTTAGGAAAAGTATTGCCAGCAAGCTGAGGGAGGTGACCCTCTACTCAGYGCTGGTGAGACACATCTGGAGTGCTGGATCCACTGCTGGGCTCCCTAGTACAAGAGAAACAGGGACATGCTGGAGCGAGTCCAGAGAAGAGCCACAGAAATGGTTAAGAGATGGGAGCATCTGTCATATGAGGAAAGGCTGAGAGAGCTGGGACTGTTTAGCCTGGAGCAGAGAAGGCTCATGGGGGATCTTATTAATGTATGTAAGTACCTGAAGGGAGYGTGCAAAGTGGACAGACCCAGGCTCTTTCCAGTGGTGCTCAGGACCACTGAGGCAAGGAGCATAAGCTGAAACACAGGAGGTTCACTCTGAACCTTAGAAAACGCTGCTTTACTGTGAGGGTGACAGAGCACTGGCACAGGTTGCCCAGAGAGGTTGTGGAGCCTCCATCCTTTGAGATATTCAAAAGCCTTCTCGACATGGTCCTGGGCAACKGGCTCTGAGTGACCTTGCTTGAGCAGAGGGGTTGGACTAGATGACCTCCAGAGATCCAGCCGTTCTGTGATTTTGTGATTATGTGAAGATTTTTTTTCAAATTATATTTATAATTGAAGAGACAAGAATGAGATAGTGGTGCTCCTTTTTTAGTTCAGGAAATACAGTATGGTGACTTGTGTGAAAAGGACACTGGTCATCCTAAACCAGAAATTTTCTCACAGAAGTAACAGGAATATCATAAAAGACATTGGCATGAGCTAGGATTCTTGCTTGGTTTTCTTCAGTTTACCTCTCTCCTTTCCTCCTCCCCATCTTACATGATACTCATAACAGAAATGGGATACAGGCCCTCTCTTTCTAGGCAGGGAGTTTGCTGAAACCAAAACATTCCTCTCCTTCAGCCTTTCTCCTGTCCAAAGATGGGGAGGAGAGGACCCAGGTATTTCAGAGTTGWGTGCCTCCATGTAGATGTGTGTGTGGTAAGGGACAGCCTCTTCCTATTGGTACCCAATCTGCCTTCTTTCCATGTGGAAAGAGAGTAGCTGCTCATCCAAAGGCTGTGCTACTATAGCTGCTGATTAATTTTCCCTTTCTACAGGTGAGGATTGTGTCAATTACTTTTCCAGACTGTAATTGCTGCCTGAACACAGTTTTCAGATTTCAAAATCTCAACAATGCATTTGGTTTGAGTTGTAGGAATAATGGCATTTTACAGGATACAAATCTGTCTGAAGAGGGAGTCAAACGCATAAATAGCTTTAATTCATAGGTAAGGTGGTATAGGGCAACAGTACCCTAAGCAGTGTTCTCTGGCTTTATGTGCATAACAAATAATTCAGAAATGCTGAGCACCCGCAACACTTATTACAGTCCCCATCAGACAGAGGCTTTCATCTCCTTTGAAATTCCCTGGAAACCTAAGAGCTAGTTTGAATGTATTGTCTGCAAATGTTTTCCGTAATAGACTACAGGGTTAAAAAGGTTGCTCGTTCTTAATGTTTGCCACATATTGCAATGCAATTTTTTTCCTTATGTCTGAAGTTTTAAAAAAACCCAAACTTTTAAAGCTTGATCCCTCCCCAACTTTCCCTCCCTTCCTTCTCTTCCACACCATGTCGTCTCAGCATCTTTTTTTTTCCTTTCAGCCCTAATTGACATTTATGAAYTTGATGGTCAACTGACAAGGTTTTTGAAAAATATTAGCTACTCAACTATCAGGAGGATCATGTTTCTGCACAAATCACTGCTTCAGCATACTYCCGTCATTTTAATGAGGCATATTCTTTTCAGCTGGCAAGTCGCAATTCCACCACCCAGAGCCTCGCTCTGAGGTATTTTTATACTGTCACAGTTTTTTGTTATAATCCTTGCTGGCTGGCATCATTTGGCACATGCTTCCCTTCAGGTTATTTCTAATCCCATTACTGTGGAAGTGACTCAGTTTGTAGCTTTTTTAGCACATTTGAGGGAACATCTGAGAGACGCTTTGGTCTTCATCAGAAATGTCTGCATTTATCTAGAGTTTCCAGCTGCGTTTAGCTGAAATCCAGTGAGAAAATGCTGTTTTAAAGGTAAAGAGTAGATAAAGCAACTTTAACATGTTCACCTTGATAATTAGGAATGTAGTGATGGATGGAAAGCTGCTAGAAGAGTTTCATAGTTTTCAAATTGAAGTATAGATCAGAATTAATCAATTGGTTGGCTTTTTAAATTCCCACTTGTTCTTCAGAAGAAAAAAAAAGGACTGCAATTTACATCTAACATCCCCTGCTGCTACTAATTGAAGGTTTTGTTTTCTTCTTTAGAAATACATAAAGTATACTTGTTACTGCAGAATTGTTATTGTTCTTTATTCTCTGCAGTCTTCAAGCTAATTCATAATGAACTATCTTAATGAGAACTTTGGGCTGTTACAGGATTTTGAACTTTAGGGAAATGGTTCATTTCTAATTTTAAAGAATATATGAACAGCTGTACTGACTCCAGCTGAAGGTCCAGTCAGACTGGCCTTCTGTTTTGCATGTGGCCATTACCAGATGGTTAGGGAAAGAGTATTAAAACAGACTGATATTTCCTGTGCTATAACCTTCTGACTTGAGTAGTTATAGTCTTTCCTGAAGCGGAGGTTTATATTTGAAGTGGAGGTACCCATATTTGTGTTTTATAKTATTCACAAACCTTTCTGTGAATTCCTTTAACTGCTTTTGAACACACTAAGTTTCTGACATCCCATATATCCTGTGGTAAAAGATTCCACAGCTTAATTATCTATCCTGTGGAAAAAGTACTGTCCTTTATTTTTTTCAAACAGTTCTGTGATAACTTAATTTGATGCCCCTGGTTGCTGTATTCTGAGAAAGAGAAAAATCTTTCATATTTACTCACCATATAAATTTTATCAGTTTCTTTGAACTTATGCCAGTACGGCCAGATCTCTCTTGGTCTTTTCCCAAAAGTTATCGTTTCTCCAAAAAGTTAAAAAGACTTAAACTTTGTAACTTCTTTATCCTTTTATTTAGCCCTTCTTTCTATTTCTTGTATTACTTCTATGTCCTTTTTTTTGAATTGGGCTACCAGAGCAATTCAAAATTCATCTATTAAAGAAATTTATCCATTGGTATGAACTTTTTGTTTGTTCTTTATTTGTTCTTTATTCCTTTCCTAATATTATATTCTCCTTCAGACTACAGCTGAACATTAAACTGATAAATATAGACAAATATCCACAAGATCTTCAAAACCTCTTTTCTGGGAGGTAGAAACTGTGGTGGTTTTCCTGCACATTTCTATTACATTTACCATTTTATTATCTAGGCATGCAGTATCATGAGAACTTCTTGTGACTTTTGATAGTCCATTTTAGTTTTGACCCACAGTTAATAAGTACCAGTTTGTTCATGTCCCTATCCACTCTCCTTTCCAGATTATTTATGGACATGCTGAATATTAAGATGCGTTTACATAAGAGCTCTTCCAGTAGTAAACTTTTCCTCACAGTAAATACTGGCTATTTTGTTTCTTGTGTTTAAATCTCTTTTAATTCATGACCTGGACATACCTCTTGTGTCTTTTGTAGCTTATTTTCTACAGGAATTTTTAGTGAGGGACTTAGTCAAAAGTGACGTGGAAATCCATGCACTCTATGTTGCCCTCATCACACTTGTCTATCCACAGTTACTTTCCCAAAAGAATTCTAGTAGATTTTTCAAGATTTATTTCCTTCCATAAAAGCTGGCGGTTATTGCTTCCCTAATATATTAAATTTATCTTTTSATCCAGTAAGTCTAATGTTTTACAATGCTTTTTATTGATTTTCCTGGTATGGAAGTAGGACATGTACTTCCACAGACATTGCTGAAGCCCTCCTCAAGATCTGCTGTCACTTGCCCGTTCTTGACTCTGGTACAGAGGCTAAGCAGAGTGGCTGTGGAAGAAGGGCACAGCACCAGAGGTGACAAGAAGCACATAGACTGGGTCTTCTCTGAGACCCCAGATAGAAGGGGAGCCTCAGTCCCCAGGTGTACCCAAGGGACAGCAGGCAGGATCTGTGCTTCTGGGGTTGTGAAGTAGTGATCCCCTGACGGTGAAGGCTGGAGGGCTCTGGCCCAAGAARAATGCCTCTGGTCAGCACCTGAGTTACAGAGGAGGCACCAGGATCTGTGTCCTGCCAAGGGCCTGAGCCACACAGCAGCACTGGGAGAAGTGATGAAGCATCGTGGTGGGAGACAACCTGAGGCAGAGGACGGAGGCCCCCACCTGCCAGCCTGACCTGCTGCCTGGGGAGGTTTGCTGCTTGCTAGGAGCTCAGAGCCTGGACATCATGGAGAGAAGGCTGAGGCTCGTCCAGCCCTCGGATGGTTCCCCTGCTGCTCTTCCATGTGGGCACCAGCAATATGGCCAGGGAAGACCCAAGGCATATCAGCTGTGACTGCAGGGATTTGGGGGAGAGGGTCTAGGGCAAGGGGGCCAGGTGTTGTCTCCTCGATACTGCTGGTGAGAGGGAAGGCTTGAGGAGGAATGGATGGACCCTGCATATCAACACCTAATGGGCAGCTGAMCTTGACAGCAGGGATTTGGCTTTAGTGACCATAGGACCCTCTTTAAGGCTCAAGGACTGGGAGTCACCAGCATGAGTTTATGAAGGGGTAATCATGCCTCACCAACCTGACAGCTTTCTACAGTGAGGTAACTGACTTAGTGGACGAGGGCAGAGAAGTGGATGTTGTTTATCTGGACTTTACTACAGCTTTTGACACAGTCTCCTGTAACATCCTCATATACAAACTGATGACATAYGGACTAGATAGGTGGCCAGTGAGGTGGATTGAAAACTGTCTGAACTGTCATGCTCAAGGGATTGTGATCAGTGGCACAAAGTCCTTGTGGACACTGGTACCTAGTGGTGCACACCAGCGGATCGATCTAGGGCCAATACTGTTTAACTTAGAATCATAGAATCATAGAATCATTAAGGTTGGAAAAGACCTTTAAGATCATCGAGTCCAACCGTCGACCCAACACCACCATGCCCACTAAACCATGTCCTGAAGCGCCACATCCACACATTTTTTGAATGCTTCCAGTGATGGTGACTCCACCACTTCCCTGGGCAGCCTGTTCCAATGCCTGACTACCCTTTCAGTGAAGAAATTTTTCCTAATATCCAATCTAAACCTCCCCTGGCGCAACTTGAGGCCATTTCCTCTCGTCCTATCGTTTGTTACTTGGGAGAAGAGACCAATACCCACCTTGCTACAACCTCCTTTCAGGTAGTTGTAGAGACCGATAACGTCTTCCCTCA
>JASVER010000012.1:12861270-12885464 GCA_030449065.1 Oceanodroma leucorhoa
AAACTGAACACAGTATTCGAGGTGCGGCCTCACCAGTGCCAAGTACAGGGGCACGATCACTTCCCTCTGCCTRCTGGCCACACTATTCCTGATACAGGCCAGGATGCTGTTGGCCTTCTTGGCCAYCTGGGCACACTGCCGGCTCATGTTCAGCCGGCCGTCAACCAGCACCCCCAGGTCCTTTTCCGCCGGGCAGCTTTCCAGCCACTCTTCCCCAAGCCTGTAGCGTTGCCTGGGGTTGTTGTGACCGAAACTTCTTCATTAATGACCTGGATGATGGGACAGAGTGCACCCTCAGCAAGTTTGCAGTTGATACAACTGGTAGGAGCTGTTGATAGACCAGAGGGTTGTGCTGTGCTTTAGAGGAACCTCAACAGGCTGGAGAAATGGGATGACAGGGACTTCATGAAGTTCAACAAGGGGAATTGCAAAGTCCTGAACCTGGGGAAAAATAACCCCAGACACCCATACCGGCTGAAGTCCTACCAGCTGGAAATTAGCTTTGCAGAGAAGGCCCTGGGCCAGGGGGAGGTGTCCTCATGGACAGCAAGTTGAACATGAGCCAGCAATACTCCCTGGTACCAAAGAAGGCCAACAGCCTCCTGGGCTGCATTAGGCAGGGCGGTGCCAGCAGGTGGAAGGAGATGACCCTTCCACTCTCCTCATCACTGGTGAGACACATCTGAAGTGCTGGGACCAGTGCTGGGCTCCCCAGTACAAGAGAGATGGGACATACTGGAGCAAGTCCAGGGAAGGGCCACAAAGATGATTAAGGGACTGACCTGAGCATCTGTCATATGAGGAGAGGTTGAGAGAGCTGGGACTGTTCAGCCTGGAGCAGGAGAAGGCTCAGAGGGTTCTGGTTCATGTGCATAAATAACTGATGGGGAGAGTAAAGAAGATGTAACCAGGCTCTTCTTGACAGRACAAGAGGCAATGGGCACAACCTGAAATATAGGAAATTCCATTTAGACATAAGGAAACACTTCTTTAATGTGAGAGTGGTTGAACACTGGAACTGGTTGCCCAGAGYGGTTGTGGAGTCTTTATCTTGGAGATATGTCCATAAACTGGACATGGCCTTGAGCAACCTGCTCTGGCTGACCCTATTCTAAGCAAGGGGCTGGACTAGGTGATCTCTGAGTGTACCTTCCTGCCTCAACCAGTCTGTGTGAGTCTGTGATTTAAAAAGAGATGAAATACAGCACACAGTAGGTTTAGAGTCATATTTTAAAGTTCCCTTAGAAATGGTTAATGAGTACCATTGAATCCTTACAACTAGTTACAAGGTTTTTTTCATCTTGTCTAAAACCACTTCTATTGACACTCTATTGAGACCATTTCTTCAACTTTTCCTATATAAAGAAATTTGCAATTGGGAAAATATATGTTTTTCTGTGGTGATGAGCACAAAGAGGTTATTTAACTTTTTTTCTGCCATCTCTCAAACTTGTAGGCCCTTGCCTGATTCCTGCTTCTAATGTATTAAAACAGGSTTTTCTAGGCATTTTTTATGAGCTTAACAAATAGTTTCTCAAAATCTTTTTGGTCTGCCCGTGATTTGAAATCTAACTTGCCACATACTATGCATTCTCTGTTTTCCTTGCTTTTGATTTCCATACTTTTAATTCAGAAGGATGTCTTTTTACATTTAGTAGGCATTGTGTTTAGTTATTCTAGGTTTTCTTCAGTTGGCTTTTGGGTTTTGATTTTTTGTGATGGATTTTTGAAGACTGATTGTTGTGGTTAATATATGGTATACCCTGAACCTATAAGGTGACATTTTCATATAGGCTTCATGCCCTTTACAAGGGGATCATCTAATCAGCTCTTTTCAATTTACTTTTAACAAGATTCCATATTCTTATGTTCTTCCCTTCTTTGAATTTTAATATGCTATCATGAATTTTTTTCTTGTTTGTTTCTTTGAAGATAACAGCAGCTAGAGTATTTCAGAGTATTTCTTCAATAACTTCATCTTGAACCTGTGCTTTGCTCAGAACTACGTGAAGATTTACTTTTCCCCTTGTGGTTTCTTTGACCAGTTACTCTTAGAGGCAATCACCTTAGATAAAAATTTTAGCTTCTATATCATCACTTCTTGTGACAATTATCAGTTTCTGTGGGGCGATTTTCTCAATATTGCCATGAGATTGAGGCATGGTCGTACACATAGTCCCACAAGTGTTAGTAGAAGCAGGGTCAGAGAATGTTATCATGCATGTCCGAACAGCTACCATCTTAACAGCTCAGATGCTGCATTCCTGAAAAACTAATGCAAATTTTAAAGTCTGATAAAATATATCTTTTCACGTTAAATTTGTGGAGAATGTTCTTATTTTTAATGAGCTCTAGTTTACACCAGATTGTGGATCATCCCTTTAATTCTGCCATCACATCACTTGAGCAGAGATAAGTGCTGCTTTGAAGTGTCATTGTGCTGTGGAAAATCCGACATTCAGATCTGAATGCAAGATGTAGCATGAAGAAAGTGAAAGATGTAGACTCCCAGACAAGAACATTTCTCTGAATTTTAATACACACCTGTATTTATTTTTCCAGTCCCTCTGGTTCAAACACCACAGTATCTGTTTTGCATCAGAGAAATTAAGTCATCTTTCATTTACAAGTTCTACAGGAAAAGTCAAAAATAGGTTAGAAGAGAACATAGTGTTGTGCTGTTTTTTTCCCCAGTAAAATGGAATGAGAGGATCACTCCATTTTATGATCAATATGGTGCCATTCCCTTTTGTGCTAAAAGCTGTTTCACTGTGTCGACTCTGCACAGCATGTTCAGTTACTTTAAAAAACAAAACTTTAATTACTGGATGGAGAACTTGAGAGGTTACCAAAACATGCATTATTTGGGACTTGTTTAAGGATGGAAGATAAAGAAGTGAAAGTTGTTGTTTTACAGAAAGARTTGTTTTACAGAAAGAGAATAAACAGACATTTAGGTCATGCTTAGGCCTCGGTACACTAATTCTCTATTGTATACTAATAAATAATGTAGAGGCATTAAATAAATCAAGGGGAAGTGACTTTCTATTTGCACTGACTATTAAATGACCTTAAAAGAATAATTTAAAAAAAACAATGCCATTGCAATGGAAAAGTTCCTGCTGCATAAGAAAATTTGTTTATACCTAATACATACTAAAGGGGACGTTGTTGAAAAGCAATTAAACCTAATTGTTAAAACTCAGGACTCTGGCAAAGTGAGGTTTATAGTGCTAGTATGATTTATAGAGCCTTTGAAGCCATACTGAAGGAATTGCACACCTTTGCAAAAGTTTTCAAATGGGGAGAGCTAAGCAATCTGAACGATATTAAAGAGAAGAAAGAGGTATTTACAGGAAGTGTGAGATTTATCTCTTCCCTTAGAGATTATCCAGTTGTGCACTAGCTGCAATTGTGGTATCTCTCTTAATTGTTCTCTTGATAAATATATCATAGTTTTTAAAATATATTGTAATATACCTATCACTTTAACTCAGAAAGACAGTAAGTATGGTAATTTACAGCTGCAGTAACTGTCATCAGTACTTAGGAGTCTAAATTCGATATTTAATGKCAGCAAGGTCCAAATTTGGGGGACTTAATTCCAGCTCCTAATTCATAAACTTGGCAGTTGTCACTATGATTTGTGGCACTTGATGATGCCAATTATAGAGACCTAAAGCTCCCTTCTCCCTCTGGAAATCCATGCGTGAATACCCTAGCCCATCTCTCTTGTGTTTGTAAGTAACAACTCGAGCTGCTGTCACAGGACTCCTTTATTGACTCAGGGAGCATTAGATTAATTCCTCTTTCTATTTTCTTAAATCCTTATCTGTGTTTGTGTAAATTATTTTGGGGAATATTAAATTATTGACATAAGGAGTAATGTGCATTAATATAGCTTACCTAATGACTGGAGTTAACTGCCATTAGGTAAAAACCCATTTACTTAATGGTGCTTTGTTTTTATTTTTATTTTAGTATTGTTGTCTAGAAAATAGCTTTTTTAATTATTATCCTGAAGTGCTTAACGTGTGTAGAGACTGAAGTGCTTAAGCATTATGGGGAGAAACCTATTGGTAATTAATACACTTCATAGCTTAGCATTTTCCTTTCCGAGACACTTAGCCTAATGACTATAGGGATCAGGCAAAAAATGTACTGTAACTTTCCACTGTCTTCTGTTTTGTGTTTTAGACTGTGTACCTGTGTATAGTGAGCTGCAGGCTGATGTAACATTGTGTCCAAGGCAAATATATATGTGTGGTAATGTGTATTTTTTTTAAGTTAGCACTGTCTTTTATCAATCTCATCTGCAGGAAATAGAACAAGAGTTGTCTCCAGCAAACAAAGTGTCTGGCTCCCAAATGGAGGTTTCTGTACAAGTGATGTGGCCAGGTCCCTTACCTGCAAAATAAAATAAAATAGAATTTTAAAAAAATAATTTAAAAAATTACCTGCCTTCTAGTCTGAAGACCACAGCTTCACATACTGCTGTCCTTCAGATACACTTGTATTCAGCAATCATGTCCTGCATATTTACAGTAGAAAAATGTAAATTTTTCCTTTTATACTTTAAAATAAAAAAATAACCTATTTTAATAGGAAATGTTTTATAACGTGCACATTGATAGTTATATTTGATGCATTTGACTAGTTTAGATTATTTTGAGAATGACAGATGAAACACTATCATACCTTGTTCATCAGGTAGAGCTTAAGAAACAAAACTTTAACTGAAAAAATGTTCTCAATCCCTAAGTAAGAAATGCTTCAGGAGGCCCTTCTGTCAGTATTGCACAGGCTTCAGTTCAGGGTACTGTCTGTGTTGTGAACAACGATGGAAGCAGAAATATTCATGCTACCTCAGTTACCAAAGGTCGTTAGTGCTGGCAATTTATCTGGCCTAGTGTTATTTTCCACTGCAATCATTTCAGATTTATAAATATTAAATCCTGTTTGCTTTAAAAATGTATTTTGTGATATTTTCAAAAGTGAGGTTACTATGCCTGACATTAAAATTTGGGAAATATGACTGACATTTCTACGTTATCAGGAAATTATTTCTACAAGACCCTTGAAATAGAGGGTTAGTGGAAGAGGTGCAAAATGAATTTCAGCTGTGAATATGCTGATGAATGTTGTTTACAGGTTTACAAGCTTATCACAAGTACATGCAGAGATAACTTGGATTTAATGCAAATTGTTGAAAGCATGCATGACCTAGTGCACATTAACGTAAGTGGGAAGATATATTCAGACTTTCTGCTTGTAGGAAAATATTGCAAGAGGTGAGGACTTTACTCTTCCATTTTGAAAATAAGTATGTGAAAACTTGCCAATCAATATTACACCCAACTCAGACACTGATAAAACTCCTCCAAAGATTATAATTCTACTTCATAGCTTTCTACCAAATGATATTAATTTTATTTACTTTACCCGTTTAAGATTTCTAAACAAGTCTGTTTTCCTTTCCCCTCCAACTTTGGTTTCTGTGATGACTGTTGCAGCAGGAAGGAAAGGATATTATAAAAAAAGCAAAACAAAACATTATTAAGGGGCGTGATTCCTCTTGTTCATGCCTAAAAGAGTTCTAAGAGTGAGACTGTAGAAAACGACGAGTTAAAAATCCTGAATGTGAGTAATTTTTATTTAAAACATGCATTCCCAGTGCATAAACATGTGTTGATATGTAGTTTACGAAAAATATAAATAAAGCTGTGGGCAAAATACAGTTCACATATGTTATTCTGAAGAAAAATAATAGATGCAAAAATGTGTATTTTATACCATATGTAGGATATTAATTATTAATGTGACCTGAATATATAATATGTTAGTTTGCTATAACAACAGATTATATTAGTCTTTTTGCCTAAAGTCTCATGCTATGAAAATGCAAGAAAGGTTTTCAATATGTTTGTTGCCTAACTTTTACTTGAGGAAGCCTGAGGCTGTCCTTACCACATAGTTTGTCACTGCAACAGAAAGGAAAACCCCCTGAGTTAAGAATCATAGCAGGTTCTTGTAACCCAGGTTTTCAGGAATCAATAAGGRTTAATTTCACCATTGACTTAAATAGGTGTGAGGAAATATTCTGGAATATTACACTGTGTACATTACAGGAGCAGACTCTGCACTACTCTGATCACTGTCAGAGGAGAGCAAGGAAATGTAAACAGTTATATTGGAAACATGAGCTGGGGATGTGACATCTGAAGTAAAAATTATGGTCCAAAAAATCTGCTCAGATGTTGAGACAAAATGTTTAGAGGTGTCTAATCTTACTAAGAAGCGCTCTCTTAAGTTTTCTTTTAAGTTCTTTTCAGTTAATAAGTTAAATATTATGTGGGAAGTTTAGAACTGACCTGGTGTCTGTTTCTGCAAAACTAAGTCAGAAACTACACAGATTCA
Source organism: Oceanodroma leucorhoa (assembly GCA_030449065.1). NCBI lineage: Eukaryota > Metazoa > Chordata > Aves > Procellariiformes > Oceanodroma > Oceanodroma leucorhoa. Next base: position 12,867,688 of record JASVER010000012.1, read on the forward strand.
TACCTTAATATTCATCAGATATGTAAACTCTGAGCATTTCTGGAACATGCTAGATGAAAATGGTTTTTAGAAAATGCTTATAAAATACTTATTTTAAATAAATTCTAGGTATTTTGTTTTAAAATTATGTTTAAATGTTTTTAAAGTAAAGTCACTGTTAATAGTCCTTAAGTTCTATATCAGTAGCTTAATTATTAGGCTGGTTTACTAGGAACACCAAGTTTTAATTTTTCTTTCAGTCAAAACCTTTGTCTCCAGCTTCTGAAAATGTTCTTTAACCAGAGTAGTAAGTTTTTCAGGATGGATGCTCTCCAAAATAAGGTAGAGAAAAGGGGTCTCAGGAGTCACATGCTCCGAAGGAGACCAAGCGAAAGGGAAATGATTCTTTAGTTTAACAGATATTTCATGTTTATGAGACGTTCTGGATTTCAGTTCTAGGTCTCAAGATTACTTATGTTTTCACCAATTTAGAATGTATGGAAGTCCAGAAAGTAAGCCTTAGAGGCAGGTCTCTCCTCCTGGTCATTTACCATAACCAGCAGATAAATAATGACTCTTCCTGTCTTGTGGAGCATCTTCCATTTCCTAGGCTTCTGTGCCCTAGCCTCAAAAGAGCGGTTGCCTTTGTTTTAGAAAGCCTAAAACTTTCATGTTCTGGKACAAGAGGAGGGAGATGCTTGATAAGGTCCATGCTCAGGATTACCACAGAGGACAGAGTTGCTCGAACTTTGGGGAAGGGTGGGATTGCCAGTCCTAGACAGTAGCACTGCGATTCTGCTGGTAGCTCTTTGATTCTTCTTCCTGAGGTGTTACCTCCCCACAGTGTCCATGATGAGGTGCATGAAGCCAGCCACAATGAAGGAGAGAAGCAAGAGCGCTCAGCAGTTCAGCCAAACTGTAGGACAAGGGAACGTACACCCATGCAACAAATCAAACTTACAGGGATGTCACAGCCTCCTAAGTTTTCCTGGTAAATCTGTCCCTCATATACAGTGTCTGGACACCTAACCCTAGGATTTGTCTTTACACTGAGTTGCAAGCACTTAAAATTTTGCTTGTTGCAGCTACCTGAATCTTGATTTACTGAAAAGCAGCTGTCAACACAATGTAGAGCTATGATTACAACTGCAGCCTTCTGTAGGGAGGTGTTCTGGCAAGTAGATTACCCCATTTACTGTTACTCTATTATGCTTTAGAGTCTGTATTTTCATTTCTGTGTGACCACATCTTGCCTTTGTACAAATTATRTGTCTTAAATTTTTCATGCAGTAGATGGAATTGTTTCCCTTTGACGTGTATTTAAAGAATACAGCTGTCCTAGATATGTCTTAAGTAGGAGACTGGTTCAGAGGAAATACAATGCAGCCAAAGCCAATTTGAGAGATCCTAATGTTAGGCAAGAAGGAGTTAATGTGGACTTAAATATATCTGAAAGCAAACATACTTAATGATAATGACAAGTACTTATGCAAATGAACTGCTAATACTCATCCAGCCAGAGGTGATTAAGTCTTTTAGGCCAACTGGAGATTTCACCCAGCAGGGACTATTTGGAAGCTGGTAAAAGACAAAGGCTTAAATAACTTCAGGGGTTATAGCGCTAGTGCTGTACTTAAGCCACATTTCTCTGAATTATCCTTTTTTTCATGCCCCTTCCCTTCCCCCAAGAAGGAGGTCACAACTTCAGTTACCTTGTAAATCTTTTAACCCATACATTTTAAGGCCTATAAGAGCACAGTAACCTATCCCAGAGTGATATGCTGGTATTAAATAGACTGGAATAATGAGCAGACCTAAGGGATTGTCTAGTCTGATACTTAATTATGTAGACGAGGATCAAGGGGGAAAATGAAGGAATTACATCTGTCTCTAACTCCTGTAGCGTATGTCCACAGAAAACAGTTATTGATAAATTTTTATTAAAAGCCTTGCTTCGATGAAAGAAGGCAATATAGGCATAGGTGAAATTTAGGTCTATATAAAATGGTGAAAAGAGATCTTTAAGCAAAATGAGCTACCCTGTCTGAAACAGAGAAAAGGAAAATTATTAGCTAYTGGAATGGCATTGTAATAGTTAATCTTTTATTTCCAATACTTCACTTAGAGTAATATTTTTATGTGCTGTTATCATATAGTTGAATGCTATTGGAAGCCAATGAGGTTTCAAATTGCTATTTTTCCCTTTGTCCTGTATTTCATTGGTGAAAAAAGCTGTCCTTCCCTGAAGGGGAAGGCACAAAGACATCTGTAATGCAAACCAGCACAKAAGTAAATAAGTAGATGAGATTGGTCTAAGAAAAGAGGTTGGATATTTTTGCAGATATGGAAAACACAATAGATTTGTAACAAGCATTCATCCTCTTCAGATGTATATGTTTATATACATATGTGTGTAGGTATATATATGTATTGTATTAGAACAAATCATCCAAGTTCTACTTCTCATATTAAAGGCTATTTTCCTAAATATATTTTGCAGTCAAGCAGAAATTGGGTGTTTGATACATACAGCTAATTAAAAAGAAACTTGTTACTCAGGATTATTATTATCTGTTTTGTGCTGTTGTGACTAGTATTTCAGAAAAAATAGTTGTCCAGGCTTATGACTCAACAACTTCAGGAAAAAGCCAGTAGTTAACAGGTGTTATCAATCACTCCTCAATCTGGTCTTCATAGTTGGTAGAAGAGGATCCAGCTGTCTGAGGTTTTCTGATTAAAAATTCCTTCTTAATAATCTCCCAGTCTTTTGCTTGTGCCCACACATGTTTTATACTTTTCTGTGGGCTTGGGGAAATRAATGGATTAGTAGTATCATGCCTCTGAGTCAGTAAGTTAATTAAAGGCTGCATGTATAAAATGGAACAATGAATTATTTAGTGGATAACAAACATGATCTAAAATTCCATTTACTCACATTTCAAGTCACTTTTTAGTTTCAGAATTCATATACCAAAACCTAATATTTTTGCATATTGCTAAAAGTAAATGTTTGCAAACAACATGTGTGCTAAAGTTTCAGCTGGAAATCTCTTGAGTGCTTTGTGACTTTACATTTGGGATGTTTGCCTTCCATCTTATTCCCCGTCCCCAGTGAAATTTCAGGTAGTGGTGGGAACATAGAGAATTGTTTGTCTGAAGATCGGCATTAAATATAATGGGAGATGTAGATTTGGACCCCAATTGCATACCCTGTCTTGTTGAATTGCTGTTCAGATTTTGCTATGACTTTATAATGMGCCATCTGAAACTTCAGAGATCAAAACCTTCCAAATCAAGATCTGAGTTTTAAAACACAAAATATATATACACTCACTCACCACATCCATGTGCTTGTTTTTCATACATCTAATTAAGGCAACCTGTTTTTTTGTGTGTGTGCAGAACCCTGCAGCATAAATATTTCTGTTGATTTCACTGGACTTTTGCAAGGCCACGGTGAGCCTAGACAGAATATTTTCCTACAAAAGGGTTTTATTTCTTGCTATTTAAAAAGCACTATTGACTGTCTTTACTGTAACACATACTTTTCTGCACCTTCATCATCACTCTTAGTATGRAAGGCCCTGTAAATCTGCAAGACTGACTGTCAGCAGTGCGCTTAACTTATGGTGTCCTAATTAGAAACAACTCCAGAATGTTTCTTTTATTTAGAGCCAAAAGAGGCCGTTGATCTATTGTTCGTAATGACTGACATCCATTTGGCATAGCAGAATGAAATATCTACTTTCTGAATCTGCTTTATGCAATGTAGTATTTATTTTAATAACTGAAATAAACGGTAAATATTTATAAAGTATCTGATTAATGTAAGCACTAAACTCCCACAGATTTTCAATGAGAGCTGGGACTGGGCCCCCTTTGACTGAAGATGGGAACATGTATTCCTGCTGCACCGCAGATGCTGTCATTCACCCCCTGAGCCCATAGGATCCAAACCAAAGACTTAGATGTTATGTAGTCCTCTCACGAGAATCAAGACTGAGCAGTCCTTCTCTTTTTTTTATTATTAAAAATTAAAATTAAAAAATGGTAAAAGAAACTCATCCATCACCACTTTGTAAGAACATACTGACTTTTGCTAAGCTTTTGGAAAGAGGGTATAGGAGGGTCTCTCTCCTGAGATGGGAGCTGTAGCTGGCAAGCACCAGTTCAGGCACCCCCAGGCTCGGTGTTTTATACAGCCACTGTCACAGAATGGCATTCTGAAATTAAGCACATCTTTGTTCACCATGATCACATTCTCGTTCTGATCTCAGTGTGAGGCACCAAACAATCCTTTATGAAATGTGCTCTGAAACAGCCATAAATATTCCATATGTAATTTGGGAATCTACCTTTACATTCTTCAGTTATTCTCCAAAAATCTTGAATTCCCAAAGACCAGGGAGACCACAATATTTTTTCTTGTTGCCCACAAATCTTCCTAAGGATTGAGACTAAAAGTTTTGCCAGGCTTTAAGAGGCCTGGCTTTCTGAATGTTTTGAGATTCCACAGCTAGAAGCTTTACTTCTTCAAGAAATTTTAAGCTCTGCACTCACTTCTCACTTCTGAATCTTTCCTACCCAAGTTCCTACCCAAGAATGGCAAAAGACTGCAGAGCTCTCTGGGGCCATCCCCGGCATACTTGATTTTGAAAAGAGACTGGAAGGTAGGGTTACACCTGGAAAGCAGCTTTTGTAAGAAGTCATTGAAAGATTTTGCACAACACCTTGTATCATCATTTTCTGTTGTGATGTGAGAGGTGATCCATTACAAGTCTGGGACACCAACAGCTAAAAGGTACTCCTAGACTTCATAGCTCTTCCATTTAATGGAAACATCCAATCCTCTTATTATTCTTAAACATTTAAATGTATGAYGTCCTTTTCAGTATGTGCCTTCAGACATTACCTTCTGGTCTTGATGTGCATCAGTCCTTGGAAAAAACTGAACAGGGAGTTAATCTCATTTTTCTGCTCAAATYTAAGACATTTCAATAAATAGCGAGCGTAGAAATATATGTATAAAGTGCACACTCCATAGACATACAATCCTTTTTCTAAAGAAAGCAAAGACAAAAGCATTCATTTTGGAAGAGAGGGGTAAGTATTCTGCTAACCAGCAAGCAACAGCATGACTATGTCATTGGTGCTTTCAATGTTATAAAATGCTTTCTTTAATGATAGGACTTTTCAGCAGGTTGAGTAAAGTTCAGAATTCTTAATTAACTACATTTTTTTGCAGAAGCAGTATTCCACTTAAAATGTACATATCTGTAGGTTATTAAGCGCTACCCCTCCCCCCCTGCTTTCCCCCGCTTTAGTCCTACACTGTATTGGACTGGCAGTGTTAGCTGTATAATTTTATGTGAGTACATCTAGAGTATGCATGTACTGTCTTCTGTGCTTGGGCATACATATAAACCATACATAACGGTCCAAAGCCAAACCTAAAATTTGGTGATGTTTACATCGTCATTATATCCTTGCTATAAGGGAGCTTGTAAAATGTAATTCAGAATTCAATTTTTAATCCCAAATGAGAATGCCATGCAAATTAATGCACATCTTCCTTATTTTTCTGTCCTAATAATGATATCTCAACCTTGGACAGAAAATGATAGAATCCTACATCTCTGTCATTTGACACTGAAGCAAAAGTGAGATATAAAATACCTGTTCAAGTGTAGTGGTATCTTCCCTGTTCAAGTGTAGTGGTATCTTCTTTTCTTCCAATATTTCCTCTACTAAATCATTCTAGAAATGGATCATTTTTGCCTAAACAGATAATTACCTAGATGTTGTTTTTTATTGCTTATGATCAACCCTCAGTGACTCTTTTAACTATCATACTATGGAAACAATTCAAAACCCTCTTAATAGTGGTAGTAAGCATGAAAAGCCCTTATTCTTTTAAATTCAAAATGTTTCTGTAAATTTATTCAAACTCCTGTAATAACAGAGTCTGGTTAATAGGTAATGAACATGTGAATCTCAAACCTTTTTTTTTTTTTTTAACAATTTATATGCCTCATCATGCAGGAAAAATGAGTGTAGGCTGAGTCGAACTTTCATAAGAAGGTGGAGGTTTTGCCAGCTTTTATTCCTCCAGAGGAAGTATCGGGGGAAAATGGATAATTACAATGCAATTTTTATTATCAAAATAATGTGCAAAATTTATGATCTGATAAATCTGTCCTTGGATGGAGATTCTCATTTTGATAATCCCCCTAAAATGAGTAATAAAGCACCTCTGATAGTAATAAACCATTTTTCTCTGACATTTCATGTTAAGTGTAACAACAAATAAAGAAGGAACTTCAAAGACTGCTTAGTTCAAAAGCTCTATAAAGTCCATTTGAATAAAATCCACGACTTTCATAAAAGTGGTGTTGAAAATGTCATGAATTAAATTAATGGTCTACATCTCTTTGCTTCGTATTGTCTGTATTTTAGTCATAATTTATTCTTCAGCACATCCTGCATGTTGTTGATTGAAGGAAATATTAAATCCAGCTGAGCTTTAAGCAATTTTAAAAGGAATGAATGAATATAATTATGCATGTTAATAGTCCTGAATCTGCTTTTTTATTTGCTCTTGCCTGTCATATAACAGATCAGTAAGCTTTGCTTTTTATAACTATCATTAATCTTTTGCAAAGATTCAAAAAATATCAATTCTATAGTTACATTGTTCTAGTTTTCTTACTATAGCCTTGTTTTACTGTTCGTACTGTGTCAGGAAGTGAACACTGATGATTTAATCAACTCCTGGGGAAAAAAAAATCAACTTTTCCTAATAAAAAAATAAAGTTTTAAATGTTCCTGTTACAAAGAAAATGTCAGTTGAGAATAGGTAGAACTGACACTAAAACTGATCTTTTGAGAAAATCATATTGTTTATTTGATAGTTATGAAGAGTAACAACAATATAGACTACAGTATTCAGTTTGTTAATATTCTTTTATACTAAATTATTCAGGTATGGTGGGGCTTTTTTRGTAGAATTTGTTATGGTTAGAGTAATAATAAGGTAGCTTGACCCTGGTCAACGGTAACTCTGAAAAGATGTACTCTAAGACTGTATTACTTTTATTACACTACTCTGACATAAAGGAACTAATAATTCTATCAATGATGCTAAATAAGAACTAGGGTAACTGTATACAGTTAATACTTAAGAATTGCACAACAGAATACTTCTTGAGCACTTCTTAAATGTTGTACAAGAAGATAGATATTCTCTAGAGTAAYTTATATAGTTATAATGCATATGGTTACAGTATGGTTATATTTTCTCTGCAAAAATTATGTTCTCCAATGGAATATACTCTAAAATTTTGCTGCTTACATCCAGAAACAAGTTAATGAGCACAACTGATCAGATTTGCTTATTTTTCCACTGAATAATGTGTCACATCTAAGACTAAGAACAAAATAGGAAGTGTGCTTTTCCTTAACGTTTACCATTGCAGATACAGAATGTAGGCAACAGCTTGAACAAGATAAGACTCTTAGATCTTAAAATCATATTTCTCCATCCTTGATTGTTTCAGAACTGAATGGAGCTCGTCTTCTGTAAATGAAAACTGTATTTAGGAGTAAACCCTTATCTTACATAGAATCACAGAATCACAGAATCATTAAGGTTGGAAAAGACCTTTAAGATCATCGAGTCCAAGAGCAAGAGGTTGTGTGGTATACAGAAGAGGTGTGTAAGTTCCCCAACTCTTACAGCCAAGTTCATATCTTTGTTTTTGTGAATTTTTACTTCTTTCTGTGCTCCCCCACTGAGGAGAATTTTTTTCTTTGTTAGACTGAGCCTAGGGTGACTATAAAGCAATGGTTGGTATGAATCAGAGCCACGCACTCCGTGTAGATATCCTGATCACGAAGGGTTTGTCTTTCCTTCCAATCTATGAATGTCTGGGTCACTCTTACACTATATTGCAGGAAATGCAGTATTTGGAATATTAAAACAGATTTAAAGTGAGTCCCGTTGTACTGTAGCATTATGCACAGCACAGGTTGCAAAATTTGCCCTAAGAAGAAGCCTGCCTTAGCAGCATATTACTAACACTAGTCTGCTTACAGGTGCCTGAGCTAACTGTCTAATGATAGCTGATATATTAATATATACAGATATATATGAATCAATGGGACAGTTTCTCTCTGTTGTGATTTCAGCAAAGACAAGATTTTGTCTGTTTTCTCTACTCAGTTCTGGCTAGCATTAGCTTTCCACCAAGAAACCATTGCCCCTTCTGCATGCTCATCTGTCCCAGACTCTGTGTGTCATCCTCCCTGTCTTTTCTCTTAATACCGTTAAGCCTGTTTCCCAAGGAAAGAGTCTTATTCTACTTGTCTGTCAGAATGCAGTCCCTTCTCTCTATCCCTGTCCAGGCCGTATAAATTTGGAATTTCAGTCAAATTTGACAGAGAGAGAAAAATCTTTAAGAAATATGTGTTTTGAAATTCGGTGTGTTCATACCTATCAGTGTGGTCAAAACCATATCTAAATAAAGAAATGCATTTCTGAAAGAAAGCATCTGAGAAGAAGACAGATTCCAGTGAAGGGGAACGGTAGTGGGAGCACTTGTTCGTTGGTCACCTGGGGAAAAAAGGGGTCAAGCGTGCCCTGCCTGGGGCAGAACCCTTTCCTTGGAGTACTTGCGCTGTCACGCATTGGTGAATCTTATCACAAACGATGGCTGCTGGGGAACCAGTCTTCTCCAGTCTTCAGGATCCTCCAGCATTTTCACTGATCATGAAATTGTCTCTACCTCTCTATGAGAGTAGCAGCTAGAGGCACGATGGAGCCGAGAGGTCCCTGTGAGCTCCACCAGGACGTAGGGTGGAACAACAGCAGGACAAGCAAGGAGGTGAAGTGACCACTTCAGGCTCTTGGCCGAAGTGGGTGAACCACCAGGACTGACTCACTGAATGAGCAGGATCGCTGTTTCGCTGCTGCTAATGAAAAGCAGATTTGCTGATGCTTTCATGAATGGTGCTACATGACTTTGTGAAGCTGGGGTACCGTGGACTGTGTGAGCTACTAGGCGATATATGAGAGATGTGCATTACACTCCATTATATACCTACTGTAATAAAAAGGCAAATCCCTTTTTTGTGTTGTTTGTGTAGGATATGCAAGCCTAAGCAGGATTCAGGATCTATTGCTGTATATATCACTATATATATAGTGTATATCACTGTATATATATATCACTATTATTCATAATCTTCCTCCCTCCCAATCTGTCCTGTTGTTTTCCATGTATTTTTTTCTTGTGTGTCATCACTGGTAGTGATGGCATTTTTCTTTGTCAAGCCTTAATTTTGTCTAAAGTGGTAAAAATGGAAAGAAAATCTCAGTTGCATAAGAATGCTAGCTTACACTGCATCAAAACTAGTGCTGTGTTATTTTTAAGTAGTAGATAACTTTTCTCACTAAGACTGACCTTGTAATTTATACACTGGGGAGCTAGATAATACAACTGCACCCTTTGAGATGATAATTATGAAGTAATGTTGGACAGATATTTATTTGTGAACATTTATGTTAAGTAGCTTGATATTATTGGCCTTTCCCAGAAGGAATTGATATTTTAATATAGTATTCCCAGGCTATATTTCAGGTAACAATATTAACTTTACACAAATTTCTGCAGAAGTTATATTCAGCAACAAAAGTTCACTTAAGAAACCCCAACCATGTAAATATGGTAACTGAATCCTTGTGTAGTTGAGCTACAGAGTAACGATATACCAATGCCTGAATGTTTCTTTGAGATCACATTAGTTTCCCCTTGGGATAGCTGAAAAGGGTCAAGAGGTCAAAGAGGGAATAACAATTAAGGAAGCTAATCCCGTATGCCACCAAATAACCTTTCCTATTCTTATGTGACTCCTTTAAATTAACATGGTCAGATGTGAACATAAACATGCCCTTGCTTTTCTAGTAAGACTGACAACTTATTATAAGGTTTGTAACACTACAGGTACCCTTTCTGTCTGTGGTCTCAGTCAGTACTAAATATTGCTTTGTCTGCCATTGAAAAAGCCTGTCAGCCTTTTTGTTTAGCCTAAACTCTACTCCAGATATATTCTGGATGAGATGCAGTGGGGAAGAATGGAGTGAAGGATGGTGGTTTGCAGCATGGATACATACACAATAAGGAAGTTTCAGGTTTCCGAGGCAGTGCTTGACAAATGTCTGAACCAATATCCCTCACAAAACCTTAGAAACATGATAACCTAAAGAGAACCCTTCAGTTTAGATAATATCAATGCCATACAGCTCTATATATTGTCATTTTTTGGTTTTGGGTTTTTTTTGAAGATGGTGTCTCAGTTATGATTTCTCCTTTAATTTTCATAATAGTTTGCCTCCACAAATTTAATTTGTTTRTATTTTGCACAAAGCATGTGAGTGTAAATTTGAAGCATAGACTCTAAAATGAAAAAGGACTTGTAAAGGTAATTCCTAAGGTATTTTTATGTTTTTCATTTTACATTTATATTTGTGTTATGTAGATGCAAGGAACATTTATGTGAAAAGTAAGATATTTTGTACAGTCAGGTGTTTCAAGTTAAAGATGTCACTAGTTGAAGTAATGTAAGCATTTCATCCTACTTCATATTATTCTGCCACCATCATTTTGTATTTGATGGTCCTTTAAAAAATCACTTGAGGAAACTCTGAAATCAGCTAACAAACAGTGTGCTTTAAAGTGCCAAGGGTGTCTTTTTAATAGGTATCTGAGTTATATAATGCGGAGTTTTATACCATACACTGACTCTGACTTTTCATAAAGCAGAAAGGAATTATGAAATAGTGGATTTATTGTTATACTTCATTGTTTAAAATTAGGCACATTTTAGATGACTGACATTGATTTTTCAAGTTTGAAAATTTGGCTCTGCATGTTTACTTTTTATGGGCTCTGAATGGAGAGAAAATGAGAAGAAATATGTATTCCTTCATTTACAATTTATAGAGAGATATGTGCCAAGAAAACAAAGAAGGGGAAAAGAGTGATGTGTATAAAAACAAAGAATCCATAAAAGGAGGAATGGCACTTGAGTAAAAGTTGCAAGAGAAGTGCAATCTCAGATTATTACAGATAGGCAAATCTTGATTTTTGAAGCTTCTGCTATTGTAAGGATGAGTGTTGAACTCATTTAAATAACATAGAATGACTTGTCATGTTTACATTAAAATAGAAAACTTTACTCTTCTTTTCTCATGTAACTGAAATGTTGCGAGGAGAAATCTCAGCCTGATGTCAATTGTGTGCCAGTAAGCAAAACCAAGGAGTTCTCAGATTCAAGTGTTTACAAGCTGAATAGCCTAACCATGAGCCAGATTAATACTGTGTGTTGAGCCATCTCTGCAAAATGTACAGCAAAACTGAAATATATTATTGTCAGACAGCACTAGTTTAATCCCCAACATGGATCTTAAAATAATATTAACCATAGTTAAATAATGCATACCATCATCTGTACGAACCTTCTGTTTGTGAGTAAATGTCTATCTAAATGTAGTAATTAAAACTTCCTTAGCTTAGAGCTATGTTGTCACTATTATCTTTACTTAGCTGTGAGAATTGGTATAAAAATATTGCCTTATTAAGTGATAGTAAATACAATTTTGCATGCCTCTCCCACTTTCTATACCATGAGCTATCAAGGTCAACAAAGCTTGAGAGAAAATGTTCTTTCAGATGGTGAAGGCTTAGTTATTTTAGACAGAAATAATATTCCTATTATAATGTGTTTTGCAGTATTAACTATTCTAGATTTTAATAGTAAGACTTAAAAACTAGAAAGACATTACAATAATTGAATAAAATATTAAATCTTCTTAGATGAAACTGTGTTTGACAGTAGACAGCAAACAGAAATAGGTACAGAAATTAAATAGGTGGAAGGGTAGCAAGGGGAATGGGTACCAAAGTGGCCTGCAGGAATGGGATACGTGCTCTGGTGGTGCCCAGGAACTTCTTCCATCCCTGCACTGCTGTGTCACCTCCCACATGTGCTTTAGAGATGTACAGTTACACAGCTGTCTGGGTCGTGATTCATAGATGGAGATACACTTCTTAGGGATTTCATAGGAGATCACAGTAAACAGCTAAGGAAGAGATGCTTWACACATCTGTAATGACCAAGGATTTATAGTTCTACATAAAAGAAAAATGTTGGTTTGTCATATTCAAAGAACGGAAGAGCAGAGGGCAGTAAGGAAGCCTGGTATGACATATTGTATGCAAAGTGAGCATGATGGATGCATATGTAGTATACTCATTTAATTACTAATACATAAATATATCATGTGTTGGAATGTTACACTTTTAAACTGAAATCATAGTGAGAAACTGAAACTGATAAAGGAAAGATCTTTGTTAGATCTTTAAAGTTTAATTTCATTTGCTCAGTAGGGATAAAAGTCACATTTATTCTATTGCTTAAGTTGATTTTTCCACTATCTCTCATTCCTTTGAGCTAAAATACTGGCTTTTGCTAAATCAAATGTACCTTGGGGTTTTTTTGTTGTTGTGGTTTTTATTAATTCCCAAGTAACAATTTATAGAAGTGAAAGCCTGGCCCCAATGAAGCTGAGATATTTTTTTTTCCAAGCAGTTTCACTGGGGCTATGGTTTCCGCTGGCGTTTTTGTGTGTAAACTTGATGCAAGGTACTATGGTTATGTGTATAATGCTAAATAAGAAGACAAGGAACAAATCCCTGGTCCCACTACTGAGCATACTGGCTGGTTCATATTCACACTGCCAAAGACTAACCCCTGTTAAAATGCATTCCCCCCAAAAAGATTTTATTTGGGCAGAAAAACCTTAAGTGACCCAAACAGAGCTAATGTGTAACTTAACTGATGTGGATAATCGGGGGCTCAGATCTTGACCTCCCCCACAGCCCTCTTTTATTTAGCAGTATAGATATCATACAAAATTTCACCTGCTGTGCTCTGTGCTTTTACATRTTGTACCAACATGTAGTGGAAGGTTTACAATCACTTAAATGTGACTATTTCTGCACAATCGTTCTTTTGAATATGCGATGACTGAATTTTCCATAGGAATTAGATACCTGTTTAATGATTTAGATGAGGAAGAAATGTTTTAGAGAATAGCCTTGAACTAACCTTGCATGTAGACAAAATGTAGTATTGGTATAGCTCTACTACACACTTTTACTTAAAGAAAAATTAGATACCTTTTTTTTTTCCTTTGGCATATGGTAACCATATCTAAAGCCAAAAGTCATTGTGTGTTACCCAGGAGGAAAGCAGGCCTGAAGATGAGTGTAAAACACTAAGTCAAAGGCCATTTTAGATATCTCTTACTTTGTGATAGTCACTGTGTGTTTTTAGGTTGGATTATTTATAATGTATCGTTTAACATTGGCCGGGCTTTAAAGTTCCTTTTGATTTTTTCACAATTTTAAATCCTGCACGAACATTAAAGCTTGAGTACATTTACTCAGCTTTGTAATTTAATTCTCCACAACCCCAGGCAAACCCTAAGCATGCTAGATCAGTGACAGGGAGAGGTCTTTGTTGCCATTTAAGTAGATTTTTACCATGTAGAGTTGGGCATAAAGCTTAGGTCCTCGGAGTCGTGCTCTGATGGTAGCTTTGTCTTCCCACTCCCTGCATCAAGATATTATATTCCTAACCACATGCTTGGAATTGCACTTCTAGCAAATGTAAAGCAATTTAAAATCTTTGACAATCTACGCTTACTTAGATCTAATTGCAAGATCAGTGTGTCCAGTATTCCCTCGGATATGCTTTTTATTTCCTTTACAAGTGAGTGCAGGTTTATTGCTGCTYACACCTACTGAGATGCGATGTAGATTCTCATGGGTGAAAGGAAGAAGGGTTTCAGATCTCAGAAGGGGCTGGCTGGCCATAATAGCAGGACTCAACGAGGTGACCTGATACCCAGGCAAGCAGATTTTGTGCAAATGCAGCCTTTTGAACTGACTCTTCTTCATGATAAATTTAAAAAAATATTTATTTTCAAATCCACTGTCCTGTGTCATCCCCTTTCTGCTAACAGAACAGCTATCATTTTGACTAGTCCCTTTTTTCTGTGTCTTATTTGATACAACCTTCTCCCCCAAAACCACTGTGCTCTGTTTCCCTGTTAGAAATACAATAGATCTGCTTTCTTTTACAAATGACATAACTAATCAGATTCTGAGGGGAAAAAATTGAGACAGCTAACACATATTCATTACCATGAGTGTTGTGCAGGCTGCATTTTTTTCCTTGCAAAATTGATTAATTAAATATTTATGAAAGAGAAACACCTGGCACACTTCCATAAACAAATAGGTCTCCTGTGGGTTTGCAACAGCTGAGGAGAGTTTTGAGGGACCACAGGGATCTCAGGGTAAAGACTTCCTCACAGCTTGAGTTCTTACACATTGCTGTTTCTCATAAATATGCACCAACACACAAATAATTTCTATTTTGAAGACAGAAAGTGCAATATCAACAGATGAAATCCAAAAGACAGCCAAAGAGAAAGGTAAAGATTAAGCAGAACAGAGATACTGTATGTGGGGAAAATGGCTTGTTTTTATTTATCTAAGAAAGGTCTAATGCTAAGGAGGCTCAAACAACTGAGGCCCCTTTTTTAAGGTGTTTGTCTAGGGCTGCTAGTTAAATAATGAAAGCCATAGACTGAAGGGATCTGTTGAAATCCAAGGGCAAGGGTTAAGAAATTATGCAAGACACCTAAAAGTGGGAAATGCATTCTGTTCACTATTTCAGCTGCTCTTCCAGATGGATCTACTTTATAGACACTTCCCTGACTCTTCATCTTCAGTGGAATGTTTTCACTGGTATGTCACTGCTTTAAAAATAAAAATAATTGTGCCACTGACTTCAGCTACAATTTAGCTGGCATGATTGCTTTTATCGACTGCTGCTTTACTGTGGTCAGTTTCCTACAACTGATTGTTTTAGTTCTTGGGAGTAGAAGTAATGTAGCTGTTAGTGTCAAATTCTTGTGCAGTATCTTTACGTGTGCTAACGTGCCATGTTCTTTCTGTATGTTGTATTATACTTCATCATACTCCAGCTATGATTTTTTGTTGGGAAATCTTAGAAACCAGCCAGCTGCACTGAAGGTTCAGGCTATATGGGAAATGATCAAGAAATATTAACTGTCTTGTGTTTCTGAGGCCGAAATCTAAAATTAATTGTTCTGATGAGAGTTTCTGATATTGGTCAAATATTAATTTATTTCTCAAGTTCAGATACAGCAAAATATATAGGTTCGCAAATTTTTAAAATGCAATTTTTTAAAAACACTTGAATTTGTTTTTATTCTCTTCCAAAGCTGGACAAATACTAGAAAAAAAATCCTTTGTCATTTGGCATTTTTAAATTCTGAAACAGAAAATGTTGTTTTTAAAAGAAAAAGGTGCTTCTGAAAGTTCAAATGGTTAATCATTGAACTAATAGGGATCAAACTTTGGGTGTTTTTTGATTTGTTTTAATTTGGTCAAGAGATTTTCCTCCAGTCAGTATATTGTGTTTGAATGGAGTATTTCTGAGCTGTGAATTGTTTTAAGTATTAAAATTGAGAGGATCATAAACATGGCAGTCTATTTAGGAAAAAAAAAAGTGAAGGGTCTTTGATGAAGTTCTGCAAACACAGCTGGATTGTAGTGATAAAGTCCGGTGATGTGTATCGTAATGTGGAGATAAAGCAGCATTGTACTTAGTGTTAAGAGTAGGTAGTATTTTGTCTTCTATGTAACCTCTGTAAGGTGAAATGGTATTGTTGCTAATCCTATGAAATTTAATCAATAAGCTGGTGAAATAAATAGAAGTTTTTTCATGGGCTGCAATATATCGGAGATGAGGTTTTACATGCTTTTACTTGTATTGTGCATACTTTCACTGTATGAGGTTTTGGGGAAGGTTTACTCGTACAGAATGCAGAATCACTTTTTACATGCCACCACTTTTTGCCACGTTAATTTCTTTTTTTTAATTAGTTTCACACGTTTTTCCAGAGATAGTAAGCATTAATATGCAGTATATCTCAATGTAATACATTTTCAAAGGGTGGTTACAAAGACTTACTTAATCTAGAGCAGGCTTCTTACGCACCTGCAGTTTCCTTTGGCTTTCCCTAGGCATCTATAATAACAGTATAATGCATTCCAGGTTTAACCTGTTTCTTTAACGAAGGTATTGAGCCTACATTCTGTAAAAATCTAAAATCACGCTTTGAAATTAATGTGAATACTAGATGTCTGAGGATTGGAGAATTCAATCCCTAACCATCAAAAATGTATCATAATTGTATTTGGTGAAGGTCTTAAATGTCCCAACTAGAAAGAATATTAATACTGAATGGTAGCAGATAGATCTTGATATAACAAAATGTCTTTATTTCCTGCTAACCAAAAATGATCACAGGATTGTTTAAAAAGGGTGAACCATTGAAATCACCTTGTTACGTATAAATACTTAATAGCATCCATTATAATGAGATAAAAAGTGATGGTTGTAAGGTCAAGTGTGAGAAGGAGAGAGTTCAAAGTCAGTGTAGACCCTTCAACATAATATAACCTAGCTTTAAAAGGGAGAGAGGAAATGCATTGCTTGATGAGAAGAAAAGCCCTATGTAAGCTTGATAAATATTCAAGGTTTGTGTGTAATGAGAAATGGAATCTGATGAATGAAATGTCATGGTAAAATCATTTTGATCAATAATGGAATGTGACATTATTCAGACCATAGTAATATGTCTTCTCCTTTTTATTCTTTCCCTGTGGTATGCTTTCCTTCCGTTTTCTTTTTTTAAATAGTTTTGGAATTGGGTGGTTTTGGGGTTTTTTTGGTTAACTTGAGATTTGTTATGCTAATGTAATGTTGTTGCAACTTTTCTTCTGCAGCTAAAATATTGAATGTGTAATGTCACAATACTAGACATAAACCTAGGAAAACAGATGTAGTCCATGAAAGCACAGCATTTTCTGGGAACATTTATGTATTCAAAAAATAATTTGCCTTTTCCCCTCCCCTCCCAGTTGATACTTTTAAATATAAAATTGTGACTGGATTACAGTAGATGTCATATGTGTGTAGGGAGTGCTTGTTCAGACTCTTGGGTAATGTAATAATGACCCCAGAGTAAATAAATGTGGATAAATTATGTACTATTGCATGCTAGTTGTCATTTACTTTGTTGCAATGTTTACTTTAGCATAATAAAATGAGGTCTTTATTTTTCATTATTGAGATCTTATGTTAGGGCAGTAAAAATGATGACTTTATAATGCCTTCTGATGATAACACTTTATCATCAGACTCTTTTATCTGAAAAGGCTGAAGTTAATTTTGAACATTAAGCAGATAGTCTGTCAGTTTACCTTCATTACTTCATTCCCACAGCATTCTCCTGGAGAAGCTGGCAGCTCATGGCTCRGACGGGTGTACTCTTTGCTGGGTAAAAAACTGGCTGGACGGCCAAGCCCAGAGAGTTGGGGTGAATGGAGTCAAATCCAGTTGGTGGCCGGTCACGAGCGATGTTCCCCAGGGCTCGGTACTGGGGCCCGTCTTGTTCAACATCTTTATCAATGATCTGGATGAGGGGATCGAGTGCACCCTCAGTAAGTTCGCGGACGACACCAAGCTGGGCGGCAGCGTTGATCTGCCTGAGGGTAGGAAGGCTCTGCAGAGGGATCTGTTCAGGCTGGATCAATGGGCCGAGGCCAATTGCATGAGGTTCAACAAGACCCGGGTCC
>JASVER010000012.1:12886104-13032950 GCA_030449065.1 Oceanodroma leucorhoa
GTACTGGGTTGATGGTTGGACACGATGATCTTAGAGGTCTTTTCCAACCTTAATGATTCTATGATTCTATGATTCTATTTAGA
The DNA here is from genome assembly GCA_030449065.1 of Oceanodroma leucorhoa. Classification (NCBI taxonomy): domain Eukaryota; kingdom Metazoa; phylum Chordata; class Aves; order Procellariiformes; genus Oceanodroma; species Oceanodroma leucorhoa. Next base: position 12,886,188 of record JASVER010000012.1, read on the forward strand.
TGTGATTAAAAAAAAAAAAAAAATCATGGAAAAAGTAATTGAGAGACATCACCATAACTCAAGGTTTGTTTTTTGCAAAACCAGCACTAACTTCTCTTGACTCCTACTTTTGGTCCCAAGACCACCTTACTGTGCCCTTTGTGGACCTCCCAGCTCAGATTTTGGAGCGTGCAGGAGACACAAATCTGCATATCATATTCCTTTTCAACTATTTGTAAGCTTTGTAAAAGTCTTGGTGAACTGCAAAAGTAGCCAAGCAGGTAGCACTGCAGAGTGAATGAGCCTAATGGAAAAAATTGTTCCTTAATATTCAAAACTTTCCATGCCTCTAGAACACTTTAGATGTTGATTTTAGAGAAATAGACTAAGACAAATCTTTCAAGGACCTTTATCTGTCGTCAGATTACGACAGTCACATTTATGCTGAAGTGGGGGAAGTAATACACAAAACTTCTAAAGCAGGACAGGGAAAACTTTACCCCCCTGTTACTATGTTGGTTTTGGCTTTGTTTGTTTTTTTTAATTTATCTTCATATACATGTTCTATGAATGTCACCTACCTTTTTCTTAAGTTTACGGGGAAAAAAAAAGATAATCTTTTTGCATGGTATTTTACCAAAGCAAAACAGCTGGTAAAGGACACCTTACACATATTTATCTATCTATCTTTGTTTGATTGTTAGTAGCTTATTATTTAACAATGCTTGAATTGATCTTTTTCCTTTACTATAGCAACAGCATGGACTGAATATAGTCCATATATTAATATCAAGTGTTTATTTTTGTTTGGATCAATTTGGCTTAATGTCATTCATATCATTAACATTTTGCAGAAATAATATTGATGGAAGTTATTGATCCCTCTTGCAGAAGCCATTGTATCAGTTGTGCTGAAGGCTTACAGATGTTTGGTCCTACATTAACCACAATGATTGTTTGACATAGTCTATAGGCTCAACACAGCCAAACCCAAGTACTCGTTGATTGAGACACTGRGGAACGAAACCCAGATCCAGGAACGAATTTTGAAACACTGGGCTTCAGTAATCAGGCTGCCAGCCTCCTCAGCCATTTTACCACTCTTCTGCACGGATTTTGCTGTAGAGGGCACAAAAAGATAATGTTAGCCTGTCTCCACATCGGTAGCTGCTTTGGCAGCTAAGGTTTTTACCTTTGTGCAAACTCTTCTCTCTTCCTGGGGTTTTGGAAATGGCAGCACAGGAAGCACGGTTCTCCTCCTCCTTCTCTTTCTGTCCTTTCCAGCCTGAATTAATTTCCTACGCCACAGTGTCAGGAAAGAGGAGCGGCAATGGCAGAGCGTTTCCGTGGGAGGAAGGGAAGGAGAGGTGAACAAGATGCCCCTGCCTCCCCGCTCTGGGGCGGCCCAGCCTGAGGGCTCTGGAGAGGAGGCGCTCCCTTCCCCCGGCTGCCTCCCCACGCGCTGCCTGCGCGCCGGCTGCCAGACCCGCGGGAGGGACATCCCAGAGCTGACCTCTTTCCCTGCCTTCAGTACCTCCTTCTGGGTTGCGAAGGCTGGTCCTTCTTATTCCTACCTTCTTATTCCTCCTTCTCTCCTTCTTGCTGTCCATGTGCTGGCACTGGGACAGTTACATTTGCACGTGTACATATTTTTTATGTTTCCTGAATACAAAATTTTATGTAAACACACAAACACAAGAAAAGTAAAATCCCAATTTTAGAGGTGTATAACACTGCACAGTGTTCCAAAGGGATACAGTAATATTGTTAGGTGGTTAACACAGAAATTACAATGTCCATGCGGTGGCAAATCAGCATGTTATTCATGCCTTAAGGACCCTATATGTCCCACTAAAAGTTTGCTTTGTATTTTCTGACTTTGGACTAGTATCTTTAAAGATATTTATAACTGCATATCTTCAATACTTCTATTAAGAGAATGTAGTGAAATTTTTTAAGGTTACAGATTAAAAGCCATGTAGCTTGAAGATTCCTATCACAAAATAGGTAGAGCAAAAAATATTAATGTAGGATTCTTCATGTTATTTTGCAACAGGRATACTTAAAAATCAACGAGCCTTGCTGAAGGTCTCACTACTCCAGAAACTCAGTTATTAATGATCTTTAAGTCAAACAGAGTACATATTTTCATGATATAAGGATAACTATAGCTCAATCCTGGTAATAATTTTTTACTTTTTTATAGGGGGGTAGGCCAGAAAGAAATTAAATGAACTTTCATTGTTAGGAGGCAAGTATGATTTCTTCAAGCTCTTTCATTTTCATTACATGAAAGGTCATTTGTGATATACTAGAAGGATCAGTCAAAGTCTAACTTTAAAATGTAATTCGTTAAACTTAAAAATGTTTTTCATACTATGCATGGCTTTCCTGTTTCAGCTGTGGCAGTTTTAGGGAGCACTGCAAATAAAGGAATAAACAAAGGTTAAGAATTTTGTTTAAAGCTAGCCTTTATGAAAGCTAGAAAGTATTGAGAAGAGTGGCTGTACAGTATAAATGCAGCTTCTAAATACTAATTTGTGTAGGCATGAAGGAGTGCTATTTTTTTTCCATACTTTTTTTTGTTTTAAATTTGAAGTCAAAACTCTTTAAGGGTGCCTGCATAAACATAAATAAGTACATGTAGTAAAGAGAAGGGAAAAATACATTGAGTATGTGTCTATGTATTTCAATGTCAGAACTTTAGGCTTGTAATCTGGTACAATTAGAATTTTCTCCCCATTACTTAACCAAAACAAATCCTTTCTTAAAACCGTGAATGAATTTAGATAGATAATGTGTTCATGACTGATAATCGGCTATCAGCTGTTAAAGTTTACAGAACTGTTTAATTCGAAAAGTTGCTTGCCTTATTCAAGGTGTGTCAGCCCCTCAGCTTTTCTGTTGTAATTAAGCATCTTCTAGCCTTACAAAAAATGCTTTCACTGGAAAGATATATTGTAATTGTAATCTTTTTTGAAGTAAATGCAGGATAAGTTAGTGTGGCATTGGGACTTCTAATGGAAATTTATGACAGTTTTAACATAAAATAACAAAACTACATTGACCGAGCAATGTGAACAGAATTCTAATGTGTGTTTAACTGCTGGCTGTTAGTTTCAATGAGTATGAAATAACACTTACTTTATAAAGGACACAGTAGTTATTATATACAGGAACTGAAAACTCTTCAAATTCATTATGCAACTTACCATCTGCTATCAAAAGACTGCTGACTTCTTAGGGGATCTTACAAAGTGCAATAATCGCTAACCAGGGTTATTAGAAATATTTTTGAGGTAAGTAATAACTCTAACCCTTAATCCCTGTATGAACTGGATTAATTTTACAATACTGATCTGCATATAGGTACTTTTTGACGAAGTTATAAGAAACAGCTTTTCAGGTTTTGAAGCTGAAAATGAACCTGAGTATGACTTCACAAATTTTTTAGTACACTTTGGACAAAGCTATTATCTAAATTTCAAATACATTTGAGTCTGTTAACATCCATTCAAGGAAGCTAGTCTGAATTAGTCCTGGGAAGAGCCTCTCATTTTCCTTGTTGATGACAGTTATTTCTTACAAATACCTCTCTGTACTTGCTTCAGCCTTTAAAGAACAGCATGGAGGCAGAAATATTTGCCTCAATTTCCCATTCTTGAAGTAGATGTTGAGGTAGAGAAATTACTTACTTGAGAAATGTAAACATGCTTAGAGTTTTGAGGATTAACTGGAGTTGCACGATACATTTGAAAAAAGAAACTACTTTTTTATTGATAGCTTCTGTGTTAAAATCGGGGGTTTTGTTATCTTAGTTCTACGGAACACTCAAATTATATAGAAGGTGGTGTGATAACACCAGCTGGTTGTACTCCTGAAAGAGAAACCTACAGCTGGCTTCACAGGACTGTGTCAGAACAGCCCCTCACCTAAAGATGACCAGCTGTTAATCAAACGTTCTCAGTGACAATATAATAATAAAAGAGCCTATTTTGGTTTCTTTCATTTTCCAGTATGTTCATGTTGAAATTAAAATATTGAAGATGGGCCAACAAGTGTCAGTGTCTAAGGTACTAAAAGCAGTGCTAAAGCATGATGGATATCTAGTAACGTGTTATTGCTCTCTATTATCTGCTCTTGGCTAGATGAGTGATTTGTTCTTGGCTTCAAAATAAATAATGCAGAGGATCCAAAGAGGCCATCTCACAGTTCTTGGATCTAACGTGAAACTGTGATGAACACAGATATTACCAGTTGTTCTTTTTTAAGTAACAAAATAATAGGGCAGTAGTAGAATTTGGTGCCTCTTTTTGTTGAAAGTGGAGCAGTTTGTTTGGGGAATAAAGATTACTTCCACCAAGTTTCTCACCATGAGTACTAAAAAAGAAGAGACTAATCAAATTTTTTCAGGTTGAATATTATGATATATGTCAAAACTCAAAATAACCCCTTCTTTCAAAATTTTCTATTCTTTTTAAAAATGAAAAAGAAAAAAAAATGCTTTGAACAGAATATAGCTTCTTCTCATGTGACTACTGAAAATCAGTTCTTTGCACTGTTCTATATGACTTTTTTTTTTCCTCTCTTATTCCTGAATGTTACAAGATCTTTTCTGATTTATACACTTAGTTAACGTTAGTGATATTACAGAAATTTTCAGACAAGGTTTACTCTTTTGTTCCCCAACCCACAAACTGATGATGTATGATATGCAGGTGTGTTAATGACTACCTTTGAGACAGCTTTTTGATTAAGGAGTGGAATTAGCAGATAAAACAGGCTACTAATTCAAAGACTAACCAAACTCTTTATATAAAAATCAAGTTGCTCAGCTTCTTTGTCTCATCTGTCCTTCAGTATTTGTTTACAGATGGACAAGTAAATTACTATATCATAGATTATGGAAAGAACATCAAAACAAAAAAGTTACTAAGGTACTTCTCCCTGCCCCCCTCCTCCCCCATTTTCCTGAGGTTTTTGCCTAACTATGTTTCTAGTCAAAATATTTGTCTTTCTTTTTGATGGAGATTTCAACACGCAGGAGGACTATTTGCCTTAGAGAGTAGTAAAATACCTTATCCAATAATTTCCAGAGACAACTTCTGATGCAAAGCATTTTTTAAATATATATCTCTCCTTTTGGTTGTGAATGTGTTTCTTTTAGAGGGGCCAAATATTTAGTATCATCACTTAGTATCTTAATGACACTGCAAATTACCCTTCAGAGGTTAGAAAGGAGGTCCAGCTTGGCTAAAACTATGTATTTACCATAAACAAAAATTATTCACCAAAATTAATAAGTCTTGGTGCCTGTTAGGAGTTAAAATCAAATGATTGTTAATGTACCAAAAAAAAAATCCATTATATCTAACACAAACAATGCAGGCAATTCCAGACCAGGGAGCTCTTAGTTAGTGGTAATATGCTCTCTATAGAACTGAACAGCCTAATACTGAAAGACCTCTTTATATACAGGATGTAGCATAGACAAAAGCATGTTATCTGCTTTTTTCCCTGCAACGTCAGATTTAGTTCTGTTTGTTTTACGTATGTAATACAGATATTGTAATTAGTGCACTAAGGGTCTGATAAAACTAGACTGATGTGAAAGCTCATTTGCTGTTGTTCTGAACAAAATCCCAAATTCATGAGACTTTAGAGAGAGTTTATAATGGAGAGAAGAGGAGAACATGATYCAGGAGCAACCTGTATTTCAAAACAACTGTGTAAAAACAGTATTGGATGCTAGTCATGATTAATAGGAGGGTTAAGGGGTTATCATATCATGCAACTCTGAGAATCTTGCAACGGTCTTTAGAAAATGTTACTTCTCTTAGCAAATTTTTGAGAAGTTAATGCTCTAAAACCTTTCAGCCACTTTCCATGTGAACCATATGTGCTCCTTTTGTGTTCACTTTGAAAAATGAATTTGAAGCTGGATCCACTAAGTTTATGTGAACTTGCACACATGTGGAGCTGTTGAAATGAAACATCGTGTTCTGAATGAGGTTGCCACATTTTGAAATAATTTGGAGTTGGAGTTTGGAAGAGAGTCAGAAGCTGGCAATAAATTTACAGGAAGTAAATAAGGGATATAGAAATAATAATTTAAAAAAACCCAACAATTTCAGCTTAGGTAGTGCTTGAATTAAAGTGCGCAGAAGGCAGTATGGGTAAAGATGCTTTCTTAAGCCCTCCTACCCCCCCCAACTGTAAAAGTGATACTGGTGTGTGACCACCACCTCCCTGCTGCTTTACCTGTGTTATTTATTGTAATACCTATGGGTGAAGATTCTTGGTTCATGGGAAATGTCAATATGGTTTTTACACCTGATTTCTGTTTTCAGGAGAAACTTGAAAGCTTCTCATCTTCCTTTAATCTCAGAAAACCTTCTTAATGGTGTAATGGTATCTAAATCCAGTATTTTCAGAGGATATATGTACACAAAATCAGGCCAAGAAGAGKTTTTTTTTTTTTAATAAGATTGCAAGCAGATATGCAAAGTAAATAATTTCCACTGCCTAATTTCTTCTCACTATTTCTCCCAATTGGTGGAACTTTCAAATGCAGACTAATTCTTACCACAAATATTTTACAAATTCATATGGTTAGCTTCACATTTTCAAAAAATAAAGTAGTAAAACCATAGAATCTGTTCTCTCTCTCTCTCTCTGCCCTGCAAGAAATGTGGTAGATTTAATTTTCATGTTTGCAATCTGTTTTCTTTCTTGACAAACTTTATAGAAGTGTTTCTTATGTGAATAATTGGCTGAAATAAAATTATCCTGTTCCGTAGAGCTCCCAAGACTCAGTATGACTTTTGCTTTAAATGGGTGGAATGCTGGATTCCCACGGATTCCTTTGTCATGGGGAAGACCGAAATCCCGTTAAGGGAAGAGTAGTGGGTGGCCCCGCCCCCGACACACCATGCTGCTTATGTAGAGTCCTTATCCCAAAAAGATGGCAATAACAGGGATAATGTTCCCTGCTTTCAGAGGAAATAGATTGTGCAATCTGTCTCTTGGCTGATTTCCTTGCTTACAATACAACTTTCAACATGGTAATGAAAACTCTTGTTTTCATTATAGCAGGATTTTAAAATGGAGTATTTTACACCACAGCACAAAGTAAGAGAAAATCTGTTCCTCATAAAACTCAGAAAAATGTAAGTGACTTAGCTGAACTATTTTTGTAGAATCATAGGTTTATTATTCATGTCAGAGTGAGCAATTTGATAATGTTGACAACTTCCTGCAATGCAGAGGCTATATAATTTCACAGAGGAATTTTTTCATCAGGCCAATAACTTCCTGTGTAGTCCAAGTATATCCACAAGAAGATAACAACTCTGTGGATTTCAGTTGCTGTCGTGCCCCTAGGAAACTGTTTACTGTGATTTTAACTGTTTTAGAAACTGAGCTTATCTAATTTTTCAGTTTGCAGCTGTTGGATCTCTGCTAACTTTGTATTTCAGATTGAAAACCTTTGCACTATCGGAAAGACTGTATTCTCTCTAGCCACCAGTGATAACAGGGAAAGAATGAATCAGGATTTAGGGATTGACTCTGTTCTGCTAGTGTGCAGCATGGGAGATCAGGAAGGACTGCTTAATAAGGATGAGTGGTTTGTTAAACTTGCGTACCTTTGGTATACATTTGATTCTTCGTCAGGGAATGGTGATACGCATCTTTTTACTGGTATGCTTATAAAAGATTTTCAAATATTTGCTGAATGGATACTTTTTGTAAACAGTACCATATAGAAAGCATAGGTAGATGGTGTAAGAAGGTTTGCTAGTGTGTGTTAATGATTCAAAATGCATTACTGTTTTCTAATACATAGGCAATGGAGAAATATCCTGCCTGAAAATTAGAACAAAATTTGGCTGATGCTCTATTGTAACCATGTAATGCCACAGCCACCAGAGAAGAGTAATCATGAAAGAATTACTGATGTTTCTATCTTCTCTGAAGGTAAAACAAGTATTTTCCCCCGAATTAGGTCACATTCATAATGAAAACAGAGAACTTGTGCTGCAGCCGTTATTCTAATAACATCCATCTGTAAAGTTGCTTCTCGGTTATTATAACCATGTCTTGGCTCAGAAGTTTGAAAAAATCACACACTCAAAATAAGTAATAAGGTTATCAGAAGATGGGAGGAGATGCTGGTTGGAAAGAAACACTTAGAGGAGCTAATCCAACGCCAATGCATCTGTTAAAATGCTGTTAATTTTAGGACAACACTTATGGGAAAGCAAAGAAAATAATTTCAGCAGGTGGTATATAAGATTTTTTTTTTTTGAGCACTTTTGTCAAAACTTTGTTATATTTTATTAGCGAGGTGCTTTCTTAAAATTAGTACTCTGAAGCTTTACCTCCTATATAAATATTCCTGAATAAGAAAAAGTAGAATGAATGTAATTTGCAAGCAATAATAATTTCAGCAGAGGACAAAAATGCTTGCATCCATGTGTTATTTTGGAAACTGCCCTGCTTTATCATGTGTTCTTGGCAATATCTGTGAAGGGCAATCAGCAATTCTTCAGCTGTGGATAAAGTGGATCTACAAGGATGGTTGCAGGCAGTCGCTCCTCCACTCCTCTCACGAGCTGCATTTCAGCACTGAACTGTGCAGATTTACACCAGATCTGGCTGTCTTCCCAGACTGGTGCACTAAGYGCTTTAAAGGAAAACCTTGCCGCAGCATTCACAGGAGTACATATACTCAAGAGCCTGAATGTAGGCATGAGCATATGTTTTTGGAAGCTTTCACGGGTTACATGGAAGCAAGTGTTTTTTCTCATTTTTACAGATGAGGAACTAGTTTACGTCTACCTTAGAAGGTGAGATGGTCAGACATTTGCCTGGCCCATGCTACAGGCTTTCATAGAAGTCTGTATCCTTCCGTGTACGTCTGCCCCAAATACACGGAAGTTTAGACCTGCTCCCAAGAGAATACAAATAATTTATATCACAGCCAGGAACAGATCCAAGATCTCTTAATTTCTATTCTGTATTGTTAATGTCTTGCAGATATCTGTCATGTCAAACTTTCCAGGAAGTCCAGGAGTTGAGTTTGGTTTTTAATAGCAGCTATTACTCTGATTTCTTAGAATTAGCTTTAATCATTTTGGAAGAGCTGTACAGCAATCTGAAATGTCATCCTAATGCAATATTTTGATATAGCTCTCTCATGGCATATATGTTAACTTTTAGTTGCAGGCGCAAGCAAGAACAGCCCTAGAAAAAAAACCAAAACAAAGAAAAACAGTGTGAAGAGTGAGAACAATAAAGAATGTTTGTTCTTTCTCATAGTACTAATTTCAGCTTTGTTTCTTGGGTGTTTTCAGTCAATTTATCTCCTGTTCTGATTTCCAGGAATAAATGATGAGAACTCTCAGTGCACTGTTTAGTAGTGTATTTGAGTCCTGAGAAAAAAGTAAAGTGTCTTTCTTAGTTTCCCACAAGCATTTAGCATCTCTTCAAATCATGTTTYAGTAATGGAGAATTATTAATGTAATTTAAAAGGTCTAAAGGCTAAAAGCATATGCATCTTTATTTTACTATGTTTTCACCTACCCTGACTCCAAACACTTGAATTATACCTTTGAGCTTATTTCTAATTCAAAATTAAAAAAAAAAAAATCATAATCTTGAATGAACTTTCTATATAAGGTGGCAATCACACTTGTAAAATGGTACATAGAATTATTTGCCATGAGAAAATAGTGATACAAATGAAAAAATAAGATACATTCACTCTTGCGTGGAGCAATACATGTAACTTAATGAGCATCTTGCATTTATTCTGAAATGCATTTGGTCATTGAATACACTGTGAATTAAAACTCACTTATCTACAAGCTTAATATGTACATTCATGTCATTCATATCATATTGAAAGAACTTTTATCAGAGTGACAAATGTGTAAGTATATACAAGTAAGTGGGATAAAATGCATTGCAAAATGAATTTCCTTTGTGTGGGAGGAATGCATCTGGGCCAATAAAAACATTTTTTTCAAGTCATCTAGCTCATTTCTCCAGTGAAGACTGGGAAGACACCTTTTATCTGCTATGCAAACTGATTGATTTCTACTTTTGGTTCTCTTTGCACCACAGGCTTCTGCTGAAAATTAGTTCTCACTTGTAATGTTTTCAGCCCCAACTGTGTTTGCCCTTGAAATCAGCCTACTGTATACAAGTATTTTGGATTGAAATACATATATTTCTTCTTTCAATTTAATGAAAAATTTCAGCCCTCTTGGTTTATTGGTAGACCATCATGCAGGCTTCACAGCTCTGCTCACTGATAAGAACACCTACTGATAAATTTTATTAACCTCCCACTTTGAATTCTTATTAAATAATTAAAATTGTTAGATTAGAAAAGGTTATAAAAATGTGTATTTTAAACGGTTCTCTTAGTTCCTGCTGATGCTGATTTCACTGCTGCTTTTAGTGATTATTGTATGTGTAGTACTTTGTCCAAGTCTGCTTGGACAGACCACTACTTGAGTCCTGAATGCTTAGCCTTCTGCAAATAGTCTCATAGTAGCTGTTAGGTTTGTTTATAGTCTTTTAAGGATATAATTAATTCAGGATTCAGTAATTCAGGAAAACCTGGAAAGTGTTCACTACCCAATCAGCATTACTTTGAATGAATTATTTCTCAATTCAGACCAAATATTTTCTCTCCACGTGCATGGGCACAAAGACAAGAGCACAACAGTCTTGGTCATTCATGAAAATGAAACTGAGCTGGATAAGACATCTGGCTTTAGAGTCTAGTTAATGGTATTGGCTTATCTAGAATGCTTCTTAGTTTATATATTTCTCAAACTTGTATTAGTGGTTAGGCTGCATTGCCAAGAATATTTGCCACTTCATTGATCTCTGCTCCTGTGGACAGTAAGAACTGAACTTACTCTCAAGCAGCTTTTGGATCCGAAGGGGCTAGGATTGAAAGGCCATTCTCTTTACTTGGAAATATGTTGAATCTGGGCTTCAGTCTGTTCAGACCTTTTGCTATCAGTTAGAGAAATAGGAAAATTTACTCTTATCTCCTTAGATTGCAGGTGGCTAGGAATTTAAAATGTTGTTGGCGGTAATATTAAACTTTGCCATTATAGTATGGAACAACTGCTCTACAACAGGAGAAACAAATGTTAGTATCACACCAAAATGAGTGAAAGCACTTGTTTATTACCTGATCTTTACTTACTAGATATATAAAAATATGTACCTATTAAGAACACATACCTAATATTTGGCTTCTTTTATGTAAAATTCTAATCTCAATTGCATTATGCATGAGATGTTTGGCCTAATTATAACTTATTTTTCTTAAAATGGATTCCTTGAAACACATCCTCTGACAGAGTATTTCTTTAAAAGGTGAGGGAAGCAAGCTTCAAATAAATTACTGCTAAAATAGCATGGAATATGTGAGATTAAGCTAGTGTGGAACACAAGAAGGTGCCTTGTGTTATTTAGAAAACAATGACATGAATATTGTGCCGTATAATAACGTACAGACAACTTGCCAGTGTTGTGTATTCTCAAAATTTTCTTTGAAATAATCTTTTTCATCTTTGAACAGGGTTTTGAAAGACTTGGGTATAAAAATCTTTAATCACTAAGATTTTATATGGAGCCTGAGGGCCATGAATTCAGACAACTGGATATGTTGGATAGAATATGTTGAGAATACTTTTGTTAAAACATCCTTGATATCTTCTCTGTCTGCCTTGGTTTAGTTTTTCTTTTGAAACTAGCTATCATATTTTAAACTAATCTCACTTCCAGTTTGTTTTCAAAAAGCAAAACAGTCTTCCAAAGATAATGTAACAAAAAGGGTCTGGGGAAAAAAGGTCCATCTCATCTACATATCTATATATGCATACACAAATGGCTGGAGATATAAAGGGGGAAATATTTTACCAACTCACTTAAAATAATGCTCTTAGGCTCAAGTTTGGTTTGCTAACTTCTAACCTAGATGTCCTTTTTATTTTTAGCTTATAAACCCATGAAATCAGGGACTGGGAATGAAAATGATAAGGTACTTTACTGTAGCAGCACAACCAGACACCACTGTAATATTTTATTATAACCCATGAAGAGAATTCACTGTTAACTAGGGACCATACATAATAAAAAACAAACACAGATAATTACTTTAACTCTTTTGCTTTATAGGGTGGAGATTATAGTAGCAAAGAAAGAGCAGGCTGGACTGATTCAGAAAAGTGTTCTTTCCAAATGACCTGGTGACCCATCAATTTAATTTTATTTTGTTTAAATTATACGTATTGAGATTCCAGCCATGAAATTGATTGCATAATGGCACTTCCCCTGAGCCCAGGGGAGTCCTACTGAAGCAGGGATGCTGGAATATGCCCAGGCTTTTGTGGGTTTGGAACCATAAATACCAGCGGAGCTCACAGCAGTCCCTGCTGCCAAGGAATTTCTGCATCTTGTTCCTACATCTCTGGTTATTTATCGATATTTTATTTCTGGGGATTGCATCTTAGGAAGCATGGATCTCAGTCAGAGATGATCTTTAAGGTAGAATAGGCCAGCTCCAGTGAGTCTTTATTGATTTAGTGCTTATTGGGGAGGCAATATAGCATCCGGTGTCACCAGGTGATGAGATAGAAAGGCTGCATGCTTCTAAGTAATGAGCTGTAACAAACTTGAGCTCTTTCTAAGTCTCCTTTCATCTTCTCATGTGTTATAATGCAGTACCCAAGTTACAGAGAGGATAAATACAAGGATTAGATTGACTGGGTCCACAGTCATTAGAGAAATATCTATTCCCTTGGCCATTAGCAGGTTGGAAGAACAACAGATAATGCGGTATTTAGCGTTGTCCATCTTAAAAATCCTCTTAGCATGATCTATATTTGATCACCTTTTAGGATCAAAAGGGTTCTCCTCATGTGGGTACTGCATTTCCCCATTTGCTAAGAAAGCTGAAAGATTTAAAGTAAGATGTACTGCTGATATCTGAGCTGGGAGAGAAAAGAGAATTTCATATATGAAATCACTGATCTATCTCCCTTGGAAAGGAGTGCCGGAGGAGGACTTTTACTTCTTTGTGTGAGATTTTGTGGCTAATTTGACTTTTCTTCTCTGTACACTTTTGTTTCATGTGTTTTCGTTATGAAAACCTATAAAATCTGTATTACTTTTGTGTTACTCTCCAGGTGAATTAGCAGTCTATCTGAATAGATAGAAATAGGTGCTTTTTTCCCATTCATTGCATTATATCTCTTCCCACCTTATCTTTAGGAAATTAAACATTTCTCCTGTGACAGGAAAGGAGACTGGGAGAAGTTTCAGGGATTTCTTCACAGAGCAAGGCTACAAAGTCTGATTAACAGCAACGCTGATGTCCTTTAAATACAAATATGCGGTGCACTTTTTGAAACTTGCAGATAAAGCTTTCCAGCTGTCCAGGAAGATTCTCAGACAAGAGGGCAAGCAGCTTCTTCTCAATGAGACTGCTGAAACTAGGTGGCTCCAGTACTTAGTAAGATTTATCTAGGTCATTAGTTCAAATCAGATTCATGTTGTCCTCTTAAAGCTCTTCTTGGCTGTGTTAGATTAAATGAAGTAGTAGCCTATGTAGTTCCTACTGGAAAAAATGCTCATATCACACACACACAAAAAATTAATATTTGCTGAGGAAAATTCAATGAGCCTTTAAACTCAGACCTCAATTTTCCCTCTCATCCCCTTGCTTTGTCAGCCTCCTCATTGCTGTTTGAGTCATTTTTCTGGTATTCTTTCTGTCTTCCAGAACAGTACACAATAAAGCTGTGGTGTTGAAATGTTTTGTGATAATATACTGCTTTACCTTTCAGTAAAGCCTAGGCAAGACAATTAGATAAAAACTARTAAAAAAAAGAAAGAAACAACTGAAAGTCCTTAAGATTATCAGAAATTATCATTCTCATTTTAAAGGTGAAATTACTGAGAATCAGGGGGTGAAGAACAGGCAGTTTCTGCTTTTTGTTTGGGTGTCGGTTTGGGATTCTTATTGTTTTGGTTTTTATAGTATATCTGTGCTATGTAGTGTAGGAAATAAGTGTTACTCCCACCATCCCAGCCAGTGAAGAAAATGCCYAGTATCTGCTTGGGAATCAGTGTCACACTGGTTGCCTGTATCTGTCAATTCAAGGGTGAGCAAAATGCTATGGTAGAAGAATGAACTTACCTGAGATGAGTACTGAGGAAGCTAAGCCCTGTTGCTTTGTACCACTTTCTGTGGTSTTCAGTGAAGACTTCGAGCCAGAGTCTGGTAGGACCATTTTCTTTCAGTGTCAGAGGTCTAACTGATGAAGATTTTCTGCTACAACCATTTCCCCTTCCTTTTAGCTTCTGTATCAATTCCTTTGTTTTCTACCAGTTTGATCTGGTGAATCAGAACTTCTGTGAAGGTTTTTAGCAGCACAGTCGTTGAGCTACTCGGTCTAGCTTTTTGGCATCCATTGAAATAAAAAAAAAAAAAACAACCTCTTCCAACTTGACACAGTACAAATGCACAGACCATATGGCTTCTTGTTGAAGTAACTAGATTTGTTTTAGTTTGCAAATACTAACTTGAGGATTAAATGCCAGCATTTTTTATGATGCAACTGTACTTTGGTGATGAAGAAAAAAATACAATTACCCCTTCTGCATTCTAGACTTCCTTTTGATCCCCAGTGGGACTGGCAAATGGGTAAAATCTTAGCTTTGCTCAGTTTGTCCCATGCTGGGGAACAGATTCACCTGGCTTTCCCTTCTCTCTTTCCTTTCAAAAGAACTTCCAGTTTCCTGGATATCTATACATATACATATTTCTATTTCATTTGGACTGGCATCAATTTTAATTTATTTTAAATTTAAATAAGAAAAAAATTAAGAAATCCTGATTTTAGGCCAGTTTGTAAGTGATAGTTGAATATGAAACAGTCACAGTGGATCTTTTCATACATATTTTTGATCACCTTACTTTTATGCTATCTTTTTTTCCTGTTCCTGGATAGCCTAAGGTATCAAAGGAAGAGAGAACTGTGTTTGCCAGCTAACTACACAATTATTACCACAGTTAAGGCCACAATTATTAAGGCATTCCTAGTGAAAAACAGAAAACCTACTATATGGAGTACTTCTGAACAGAATTATTTCAGCACCATGTGACTACAAGTAATTGTACTAATTTTTCTTTCCATCTTAAGGATGTGTTGTCTCATGCTCAAAAGTGTACAGTTGTAGTTTGTTGGACACCAGGATACGGCTTGGTGCTTAAGTAGTTGTAGATATTTCATCTGGTAATCCATAAAGCAAACTAGTAAATGTTCTTATTATTAGCCTAGTTTTTCTTTTGATTTTACTAATTTCTCAAAAATATTAGCAATCACCTACATGAGAAAGCTGAGGAGCCAGTTGAGTGAAAGACGCCCAGCTTTGAAAAGCATACTGTGAATGCTCTCTTGGCATTTGCAGAGATTCAGTTAGGGCTGAAGCTTTAAAAATCCCAGATAAAACATAAATGCCAATGTAATATTGGTGACTGACCTCCCAATACTAGATTAGTTTGAATTCTAAAGCTCACTTTTAGGTGGCCAGACATTACTACAAAAGGAATCCCAATCTTCTCTCTCTCACATACCCATTTCAAAAATTATTGTAATGAGCTGCTGGTGAGAAGGAAAAACTTCTCTTCTTGATTTTTCTGTGTATCAAAATTATTATAATCTTTTAGGCCCTTTTTCAATGATAAACCTGCAAAGAGAATATCCACAGCTTCCTATTATGCATGCAAGCTTGTGAGTCCTGACCATCTTATCCCAAGTTGCCTATTTACAGTCTTGATGAAACACTGATTAGCCCTGATTAGCTAATGGATCTCTGATTAAAATGTCTAATTAAGAAAGTAAGTTATTTTATTCATGCAGTCAAATTAACTTCCTCCCACAAAACCAACATGAAATAGTTGTACATGCTGTGTAAGTACTTGATTCTGGAAGGTGCAGTGTTTCCCAAGCAGTGAGAATTTAGAGTATCTAAGTTCATTTCATTAGGTATTGCAAGCTATGCAAGCTTATGCTGCTCTAATGAAAAGTATTAGTGCAAATAATGTTTTCTTGAAAACACTGGTTTACGTTATAAAGCAACAAATAGTTGTCACTGCTGTTTTAATTAGGAATTTATGTTGTGTACAGGTTTAACCAAGTTGAAAAGATATATCATTGGGTATTAAGTGACAGAGTAGCTTTACTTCAGAATTTTTATTGCCGAAGCAGAAATTTAGTAATATTTCTCAAGTGATTATTCAGTAACTTTTAGAAATAATGATTTTTGAATGGTCTGCTTACCTTTGGTGATGATACAGTGTGATGAATTGAAATGCACAGATTTTCATAATTTTTAATAGTTTTTAATAAATTTTAATTTGACTGCCCAGCAGTAATAGTGAATAAAGTGGATTGATTATGCTGTCATARTTGAAAAAAATTAATCTAGTGCAAGATTTAATAAATCAGTGGGACAAATCTGCCCAGAAACTGATGTGTCCAACAACTTAGTCAGTATTTCATAAAGCTTGCTATGTATCAGCTAGGCCAAACTAGGATCTGTATTCATCTATAGAAGTTTTCTTTATTTGAGGCTCAGTAGTGATACAGACAGAGTGCAAAAGTTATAAACCATTTTCAATTCCCAACAATTGGATATGCTTTTAAACAAGTTCCAGGAGATATATCCTCATTTCCACAAGGACGATTGGAATAATGGCGTCTATGGGAGATGGAAACAAATCAACTACTTTTCTTAAGAAACGCACTGTTAATTGCACTTAAGAAATGGACTGTACAAATTTAATGAAGGTTTTAAGGATGTGGATTTACTGTGCAAGTGTGGCAGCCAAATTATCTATCCATGGATTTAGGAGTCCCTTAATGCTCATAGAGGTGATAGACCATAATGGCTCTGAGGAACTATTAAATCCATCAGGTCAAAAGCAACTTCACATGACAAATTTTACACCTGCATTAAAAACTGTCAGATGTTCCTCCAACATCCTAGCTGCTACAACAGGTTTTTTTTTGTTGCTAGATGAGCTGCAACATTCACAAACTATGCTTTTGCTCAATTTTTGACATATTCTTGATTCTTTGACTTTGATTTCAGTAAAAATATTGTCTGATATGATGACAAGAGAATTCATCAGGAGTTCTCTAATCTACTGAAAACTTTGATATGACATTGTGAAAGAGGAAATCAAATGGAGGAGGAAAACGTATAGGGCCATTAGGAGTCAAGGTCCCTGAAAAGAAGTTGGAGTCTAAGGAAAAATAAACCTGATAACCATGGCACAATAAATTTCCAATGTCTAAAATTTCTTCTGGAAATGAGGAGAAAGAAATGAAAATTCCTGTTACAACACCATCCTCACTTTTTTCTATTATGTACCTACTATATATCACTCCTTAGAGACCCATCTACTCCTACTTCATCTGTCTTTCTAGTAACCCTTGTACAGAGTAATGTCACAGAAAGAAATAAAGGGCCAAAGTGGAACACCACTGATAGCGCTGCCCAGGGGTAATTTAGTGGGCCATGACAATATTCTTAAAAGAAATATATGGATGCCTATTGTGGCAAGGGTATAGAGAGAAACAAATTACTTCTGCATGAGCTGTTGTTGTGGGAAGCTTCCAATTCTCCCTCATTACATATGTTATTTAGAAAGCTGAGGCAGGTTCATAATGATCCTGAGCCATGTTTTCGATGTTAGTCAAATCATTTAACCTTGTCACCTCCCTTTAACCTTCTATCTCAACCCAAGAGCGTTGACAAGATCAAGGAACATAAAACACTTCATATCCTCTTGATGGTGGAATGCTATACAGCAGCARGAGAATAGCTTTTGCTTTAACTCAGTTCTTTTGTTTCAGCTGGGTACAATATAATTAGCAACTCGTAGGGGGTTTTAAAAAAGCGCATAATAAATTAAAACTATTCTAAGATTTTGAAACAAGGAAAGATGTGTATTCATGTATGGGAATAGCTGCTATTGAAAGAATGGGAAATATCTACCAAGTAGTAGTAAAAAACAAACAAAAAAAACCCCATGCAAAACAAACATGATAAATTGCTAAAGTACTTCTGTAAAGGAGGAGATGCCAGAGAAACAGGAGAAAATCAAAGAAAATAAAATACCAGATTCTAAGAAAAGAACATACCAGATTAAGGAAGAGAGAGACTTAGACTATGTGATTTAAGAAGAAACCAGGTTGACAGGCACAGCCTTTTACTGGACTGAGTGTGTCAAGTGTGAGAGGAAGTCTTTATTGGCACTGTTAAGTATCCGTAAGACTCTTCCAAATCACACTGGGAAAAGAGGCTGGAAATAGAGAGTCATGGAGGACTTGTTTCTAGGAGACTCTCATTTTAGTGCTGCAAATTTAGCAGGCACTCTTGTGTCAGAAAAAAAATACTGAATTAGCATTGACTTTGTCCAGCAGTTGGAAGTGCCTGCTCAAACAAATCACTGCGGGTGATACTCATCACAAAGTAACTTTGATGTTCTTGTTGTATAATTTCTTATGGGAGATAAGGTTTCATCCTTGTTCCACAAATTGATCCTAGCTGTTTCTGGAAAAAAAAAAAAAAAAAAAATAGGGGGGGTGGGAGTTATGGTTCTTTGTAAGCAGTAATATTTGTGTGCTGAGGAGTTCATTCAAATTGTACAGTATAGTTTATTGTTAGTAGACTCTTACGGTTCTTGCTAGAATGTTAGAAGTAGGTCAAAAATTTTTTGTTAGGGACTGTCTTTTAGAAAACAAGTTGGGATTTTTGGGTGTTTTTTGCTTGTTTTCTTTTAATTACATTGATATTCTTCTACCATTCATCTCCTAGAGAGTGTTTTGAGGAATTGAACATGTAGAACTGAAAATAAAATTAAAACATATGAAAAAAAACTAAATTGAGGTTAGCTCTTTGGCAAATGACGGGAGTTATAGTTTAGCTGATTTCTGCTTTCTTTCTGCCACAGAAATTTGGTTCCCACTGATTCACAGCATTTAGAAACTCTTATGAATACACCACAACAGCTCAAAGAAAAGAAAAGGCAGATCATATATAAGCAGGGTTTGT
The DNA here is from genome assembly GCA_030449065.1 of Oceanodroma leucorhoa. Classification (NCBI taxonomy): domain Eukaryota; kingdom Metazoa; phylum Chordata; class Aves; order Procellariiformes; genus Oceanodroma; species Oceanodroma leucorhoa. The sequence continues at coordinate 12,905,325 of JASVER010000012.1, forward strand.
TAATTTTTCAGTGTTACCACTTCAAGGTTCTGGTTTAACACTAGAAAACCACATTTTTCTGTACAATGACACTGTTTTCTCTATATGAAAACATATTTTCCTTAGTAGTACATTTTATCGTGCGCCTTTACTGCAGCATGGCCAGGACTGCATTCCCTCAGTTGTAGCTGCTGCTGCAATGTACATGGAATACCCACATAATACTTCTTAGCAGCATTGTGTCTCAGAGGGCAGATATTCTCAGTGTCTCCACTAAAACTGGTGTTGCAGATGATAAGTCACCCCTAGCAGCTGCTGTAGAAGCAACTATTGAGGATATTTTGCTATTGAAGATAGCATAATGATAAGGCAACTTCCTCACCCGAAGACACGTGTGACTTTTCAGGAAGGCTCATTCACCTCTGCTATCAGTTTCTTGTTAAATAAGGAATAGAAGGAAATAATAGGTAGATTTTATTGTTGTCATTCTTATTTTTTACTAGTTTGAATTTCTATGCTTTCTCTCTTACATAGCCATGTCTATTTTAGGAATGTGTATCCTTAAACGATGAATAAAGGCTGTTTGAGTATTACTGTATTTTGAGTTTGATAAGCCTTCAATTAAATCAGTGACTGTGGAGAGCAAGAGATCTACCAATATTTTTTATCTTGTCCTCCTTTGTATCCAGCATTATATTTTGTCCCTTGCTGTCAAAATAACCTACCACTCCTCTTGCAGAAGAATTTTACAATCTGTTGAGCAAAACCAAAAGAGAAAAAAATGATGCTCAATGGGTAATAAATCCTCCAGGAAAACATATTTATTAGATACTCATGTTGCAGAACTGTGTCTGGGAAAGATCTGCAAGTGGTACTTTAACTGTGTTGTACTGCAAGCCAAAAAAACAATCTACATCAGCTTTTTCCAATTTGTGTTAGAGGTGCAAAGAAAGTCAATATTTAAAAGCTAAATACCACCGCAGGCTTCATATCTCTTTTTGCAATCACTTAACCACACAGGTAATGACCCATAAGAAAAAAATCTATCATGATATTTACTTCTTCAGATGGGTACAACTAAATTATATAAGTTAATGAGTTTTCTTAGTGACTGAGACTACAGAAATAATTCCTTTTTTCTCCTGTTTTCTCGAGCAAGGACTATGATTACTCCCCTCTCCCCCACTGCGCCCCGTTTGATGGTTCTTTGTACAATCACTGCCCTGAAAATGTCAGCTTTGATTTAAAAGTAATACGGATGTTAAGTCTCCTTTCCTCAGTGGAAGTACAGATATATTTTTTTTTACCTCTTTGGAATCAAGGTACAGATCTCTTTCCCTTCTAGTGATGCTAATAAGTCCTCCTTGAGATCCTCCAGAACAGCTAGATGATGTCCAGCCCACATTAGAGGAGACAAAATATGGAATGTTTACTTAAAATAGATTAAACTATTTTCAATTCAGTATATTTCTCATAATTTGAGAGCAACAGAGAGGCATTGAGGAGCTACGACCTATTAGAGAACAGCTGAGACAGTTTTAAATGTGTGTTCTATTGTAAACTGTGCAAATTGGTCCCTTATCTTCCTCCCTCTCCGCCTTCCCCAAGCCCTTCCCTTTGCCCTCACAGAGCTTCCCTGGAAGCAAGATTATCTAAGACCATGCTCCGTGGCTTGGTCTGCCTGCCTACTAGACACACACTATCCTTTACAAAATGGAGTCGTGCTGCAGATGGACAAATGCCTTTTCATGATGGTGAAATATGGACAAAGGGCTGATGTTTAATAATAAATATATATGGTATATGAAAATAGTATCTGAGCTTTGATAACTTTGATGGAAAATCGTCCTCAAACTGAAAGAAAAGCAGGATCCTGGTACTCACTAGCCATTTAGTTAAATGAAGAAATCCAAGGAGCTTGRGGGGGGGAGGGAGAAGTCCCAGGAACTTGTGTGTGTGTGGGGAGGAAAAGTCTTTAGTAAAATCTCATCAATCTACTGTTGCCTCTGTTATCACACAAGCAGGGATGAAACACTTCTGCTTTGTAAGAACTTTTCTGTGCCTGTTGTATGGGACATCATCAGCCTGCAGAAACTCAGAGTTTGGGCTTTGCATTTTTAATTGTCAAATGCTGAGTTCTGTCTATGCGCTCCCTCTCTCTCCCCTTTTAGGAATTGTGGAAGATAGGCCCCAATGACATGCAGTATGTTTTGCAAATATGTACTGAGAGAGCTGCTGTTTCTCTGTGTGTGATTTTTGTGTCTATGTGTAATTATGGAAGTTCAAAAGCCTTCTGGGCAGGTACAGAACCTCCAAAGAGGAGGGGGAGGTTTATTTGTTGGGGTTTTTTTTGTTTTTTTTACCCAGTAACCTCCTTCTCACAAAGTGAGAYGGGTGAGACCAGAACACCATAAAACCTTAAAGGATGAAGGATGCTATATATCAGTATATTTCCTCAGAAAACAGCAGTAATGAATCTGGACTCTATTATATTTTACTGGGTTTGTTCAGCTACATTTAAACAACAACTGAAAAAAGACAAGAGTACTCTGCCTCGAAAATATATTCAGGAGAAGACAACCTGAAGTGCCTGGAGACTGGCCTATGTCAAACTGTGGCTATGCCCTGAACAGGTCTTAAACAGTTGATTTTTCCATAACTTTTTTCTCATGGGACTTTTGTTGAATTAGAAGCTTCTTGAGGAGAACTGCACATGAGAAATGTGTCTTGTGGTCTGCTTGTTAATAGTAATGTTTTGGTAAAATACTGTAAATCATTAGTTTCAGATTTGTTGTTGGAGATTATCAAACCTTTTATAGAGGTTAATCCTGGATTCATTGTAAAGAAAAGAAGGAAGTAATAACAATGCTGTGGTATTAATGGTTAGCTTTCAAAACTGGAAGGCAATGAGATCTGAGGCTTTAAACTTGGCTCCGCAACTGACACAGCAAACTAAGTCCATCTATCTTATAGTTTTGGATGTTAAAGGATGGATAAAATACTTTCTGTGGAAATCCACAGGTTATGGACTCGTAGCAGAAATAATTGGGTGTGTTTATAAGTTTGTAGAAGCATTCAACTTTCCTATTCCACCGGCCTTCCAACATAAAAACATGTTGCAACACTCACTCAGGGGTTTTGTTTAGCTTCAGAATTAGTTTCAAGTGTCAGCTGAATTTTGCCTTTTGACTTTATTTGAGGCCAACTTTTCACCTGGTTTATTTAATTCCCTTATTTCTTCCCCAAGAACCTCACCATTACTTTTTCTTCCCCTCATCTTGGACCTTCTCCAAAACTTATTAAAATCAATAGATATTTTTATGCCTGCTATTAAATGAATTCATTTTAAAGAGAACTGGAAAAAGTATAAAACTGTCACAACATTATATTGGCTTTACATATTTATGAAGGGACAGTAAACTTATTATGCATGATAGCTTGTATTCAGTGGAGATCTGTATTATAAATGAATTCAACTACRGTTTATTAGCACTGAACAGTTACTACTTGTCTTTACTCTGTCTTTGGGGATAGCAACCCATGCTCACTATTACTATTCTTGCTCTCCAGCTTGAGTTCTTTGCATGTAATATTATCCCTTCTGGAATTATTTAATTGGATTTTATATGATTGTGAAGCTTGACTAGCATTGTAGAGGTTAAGCAAAACTAGAAGTTAGATTTCAGGACAGTGACAGTTGTGTGATATCTGTTTTAGCCTGGTGGTTTTTTTATTAATTAAATCTTTCTGGGAAAAACATGCTACGTTTTGTAATATTTAACACTTTAAAATGCACAAAAAATTTCACAACAATAGATAATAGAAACATATATAATAGTAAGGGAATGTGAAATATTAAGCCTATTCTGGAAACTAAACACGATGAAGCTAATAGATGAAAATTATATTTGTCCATGTGTACAAAGATAATTTTTTTCCAATTTGTACGGGGTAGAAGCAGGCTGGTAGATGTTCACAGCAGGAGGYAGGAAAACTCCCTTGGGCATTCAGTGTCGTCTCTGGGGGGAACCAAAAAGCTTCTGCTTCAGCCTCCCTCTCTGTGCTTCTTTACCAACTCTCACATCTGTAACCCATCTTATTCAAATTACACCAACATCCAAAATATTGCACTTGACCCTGTTTGACTTGACCTGAAGTGAGGTTACATATCTGTGGTTTTGCCTAGCAGGGGTTCATGCTAATTCTTTCAGTACTTTGAGAATAATCACATTTGTAACACCTAAATTTCACCTGGAGGTTTGAGTCAATTGTGCACATTGAGTTGAGAACCTTCCTCTGAACTGGAGCCATTTCTGAAGCTCAGAAGCTCTCAGCAAATACTTGTTCTAAAATGAGAGGAGGCTCCCTTTGTCTATGGGCCTTTTCAGCAAGGACTGTTGGTTAGACTCTCTATTTGAAATGAAAATATCCTGAGTTTGTCATGGATTTTAATTTTAATGTGACTATTTGTGTACATCTATTCATTTTTCTGTGCCCAGACTACCTACAGCACAAGATTTCAAAATAATTTAAGTAGTAAAACATCAGTGTTACTTCTTACTTCAAGACAGCTTTGTGCTAAAAATTTTCAAATTTCATAACAATTGGACAGGAGCAATAAGAGAAACAGCATATTTTCTTCCCACATTTCTAATCTTCCACCCTATTAATTAAATGACTATATAATTATTTTTGCCAGGGAATAGTTATGTTTGTGTCCAAAAAAACCTCCATAATATGATGTGGTTCTAGACTTATTGCCATGTAGTAAATTTACATTTATGTGTTAAAAATCCCATCATTTAATCTTTTCATAATAACGGCCACAGATGTGCCTTTGCTAATCTGTATTTGAATGCTTTGCATAGATACAGGTGGATCTATATATCATTCTGCCCTATCTGTTTAAGACCTTATTAGTTTTAAAATAGTCTTAAATATGGTCTTCTGCAATTACTTTTATAATTCACTTTTACAATTAATACAGAGACCCTGAAGTATGTATTTTGCTAGTCCATATACTTAATTGTTTGGCAGTGATAATTAATCACTTCACAGCAAGATTTGCTTGTGTATTTAGAATTTACATCAGTTAAAAATCTTTTGAGGGATTTAAATAATTGTTGAGGAGTTTACTAACCTCAACGTAAGGTCAAGAGGAAAATGCAGTTATGTTCTTCCACACATGGTGCTGTTCACTGTGAGACTTGCAAAGATCTGGTCCTGGCTGACACCATCTCACTGCATCTAAAATTAATTTAAACTCAATCAATCCTCTAGTTCAGAATACTTATCTGTATCTAATCCATTCTCTTCTTTTCGTGCATGCACATGCATGTACAGTTTTTGTGAGCATGAGGGAGTGAAACAGATGGCTTTAACAGCAAGATTTTCCACTGACTTCTATTTAATATAATGTTTTCACAGGAAAATAATCCCTCACATGATTTATTAGGTATTTCTTAAACAGGAAACCTACTAAGTATCCAAGTCATCTTAATTTCTTCCCCAAATATGTATTATGTCATCCAAATACAACACTTAGTAATTTTCTGAGGAAATAACCTTTTTTGTAGTTGTCATCTTAATAAGCATATTGCTTTTACTTTTTAACTACTTAATTGGGAGTTTACCATATGCATGTAAAACAGAAATCAGTTTGTATATTGTCACCTAACTTGCACAGAACACTGACTTAGTCTAACCAGAAAGAGTTTGCCTACAGCAGGCAATTTCAAAGGGGCAGTGTTCATTGAGGATGAACCCACTCTAATGCCAGTTTTTCTTCTTCAAAGTATAGTTGTGTGGAAGTGAAGGAATGACTGAGCACACGTGATTTATAATACTGGTTATATTAAGAAGCACAGAGTATGCACTGCTGACTCCTGCTAATGGCTTTATAAAGCTGCAATTCTGGCATGTGCTTTCATTGATTTAAGACAAACTAATCCCAATATTCTCATCTTTGCTTTTACGGGTGGTGGAAGAAGCCAATGCCATTAAGACCCAGTCTTACATGTTAAAAGAGAAGCATCAGCCCCATGGAAACTCCTCTCCCAGAGGACTGAAGAGGCTTGGCACATGCAGTTGATGGAGGCACATCTAGAGATTACCGCAAGTGTTACTCTGAAGAATCACTATTTCTGGCATGTTTCCATAGTCTCCCAAAGGAAATGCAGTCAAATGTTTAACCAAAGTTAATCCCTTCCCCAATTACCATTGCGCATCTGAATCTGTAGCAGACAGCCAATAACATCAGAGCAGTTCCCTCACTCCAGTCCACAGAGAAAAAAGAGTCTTGACATATGGTATATGGAAACCTCAGCAGTTCTGAAACTTCTATTTACTTTCAAAGTGCTATTATCCGTGATACAAAAATGTCATTCTCCTTTCCAACGGCAGCAGGAAGAATCACAACTTGCTTTGTGTGTGTGTGTGATAAAGCATTTTAATGGTAAAGGCTAATAGAAAACACTATTTAAAGGACAAAGTTCTGGCAGGGTAACTCACTTGGAATAGTCTGAGTCATACTGGTAATATCACTGTTGAGAATAATATGCATATAAGAGTTGAACACCTAAGTTTTGGACTGATTTTGTTAGACTGAAAGGGCATTGCTGTGGAATTTTTGTAGGGACCCGTGATCTCTACCATTTGTTTTGGTTTTTTTTCTTATCTCATGTGAATTGAAATAACAACCTAGAATAAGCACCGCTTAATTTTAATGACTTAGTTAAACAAATGCATTTTATCATTTCATCAGGCTTATGGATTTTTTTTTCTCCATCATTGAGCTGTACAATACAAATATTAGTTTTGCAGATAAGAAATTCAATTAGCATTTCAAAGGGGTCAAATTCACTCCCTCTCATAGCAAGTTCTTATTAGCTTATTTGGGATGATTGGGAGCCTTGATGAAATTAGATAGCCTAACAAAATTAAGGGACATACATAAGGAAAGAGAGGGTGWTGTTTTATTTTGATATAATACAAAATAAACCTTCCTAAAAATCATTCCAGAAGCTTTTGAAAATTTGGGGAACAAAGTATTCATAAATATCAGCAGTAGTACCTTACCCAGTGGAGGTAAGCGAACGCATTGATATCTAGAATTTTCAGATTTTAGGACAACTTTTAAACCTGGAAAAGTATCTGTATATGCTTTAACTTTTGTGCTTCTAATTCAAATTAGAATTTCATTTGCAGTGCATTTATTTCTTGCAGGAGAGTTACATTTGCAAAAAAGGAGCTTATTCTGTTTCAAATATGGCATGTTTAGATTAGATGTCTGGGAGACAATCTTTTGAGTCTTGTTTAACCATGATTATTCCTGACCATATTTTTAAAGTAGTAAAAAGACATGGAGGAAATGGCATTACCAGAGTTTACCTGAAGAACTGCCATGCTTTCCAGAGGCTTGGCATGCCCTGCGCAAAGGAGCAGTGCGGTTCTGCTGTGTGTTCCAGCCCAAAGACCCTGCCGATGTGGGAGCATCGAGAGTGTAGGCCAGTCGAGAGACTAAAAAAAACCGGTGCTGCTGTAGTTACGTCTCCTGGGAGAGAGATGCAGATGCAGTTGAATCTTGCCTAACAAATGCTGACAGGCTTTGCGCAACTTCCACTGCACAGGTTGGCCCTCCTCCTTCTGTAACAAAACATAGGCTTGAAACTGCCAGCATTGGGACTTCTGCATGTTGCAGTAGAACAAGCTTCCAGTTTTATCTACTCTGTCAGAAAAATAAAGGGGATCCAAAATTGCCATCTTAATGTGGGCAAAGCTACGCTCTAAAGAGTGAAACCATTCGAGCAGAAAAGGCAAATTCAGCTTTTTTTGATTAAGATGTTCAGTTTGTTTGTTTTAAAGCTGCYTTTTATAACAAGGAGGATAAGGAGGGGAGGAGAGAGGTACTGTTCCTGCAGGTGTTTCTGAAAAGTTGAATATAAATAAAAATGAGTGATAGTACTCCTCAGAGTAGCACACATTAATACAGGAGGCAGCAGATGCAGTGGCCAGACAGCAAACTCAAGCACTTGTGACAACTTTTGCCTGTCCAGGTGGAGATTAGAAACCACGGCAGCGCAGGCAATTCTCCCAATGCTCTATCCGTTTGTCTTCTCATTTTCAAATGCATATTTTGCATGCAGACAACTTCAGTAGTTAGTAGATGTCTGACTTCCTCCCCACCCCACCCCTGGTAATATAAATCGGTATTTTGTGAATCATCTCTCTCAGTTCTGATGTCCGTGTTTAAGACATCTTTCAATCGCCTTTCAGTATTATCTGCTAAATGAGAACCTTCTCCTAAGGAAAAAAATAAATAATGTATAATGTGAATCTTCGCGATTTTTAATGATTTTCAGGGATTGTGACTTTGCTGAAAATTAGTGCAAAGTAGTGCAAAATATGCAGAACTGCCAGCTGGCACAAAGATTTATGTAACCACTACTTACCTTAGCATGTGTGAGGTTTGGCTTTGTTTRGCTTTTGCCTTAGTGGTGACCTGCCTTCCTAGCCTTGCATTTAGTTAGTAACAACATGATAACCCTGTTAAAATGCAAAATATTGCAGCCTGTCTTTGATGCTGACTGCAGATTTAAGTCAACTTCTGTGTAGGAAGATACAACTCTTACAGACTACAAAGCAAATGTGGTCCTACTGGTTCTTGACTGCTCTATAATAGGAGTTAATGTCCCAAGTTTGCTTCAGAAGTTCTGCCTTGAAGACAGCAGATGTGTTGCTAAAGCCATCTGGCTCTTCTTTGAATATAATTTGTATGCCTATAAATAATCACCATGCATATGGGCTGCATTTCAACCGTGTGTTCCTCAAACTATGTAAGTTAAGATAATTTATTTCTTCTACCCTTACAAAGAGCTTCTGCCATACATTCCTGTCCTCTTCTTAATATTCTTGCAAACTATCAGAGTAAAAGAGCAACTTATGTGTACTAAGAAGCCAGAAAAGTTGATTAGACAGGAAAACTAAAAAAGCCCTTTATGCTTAAGCAATCACTGACTTTCTTCAGTATTTTCCAGCATTTGAAGTAGCAATTTAGAATCCCAGAGCTGATTCCAATCTCAAGTCTGCACATGTGTGGCATTAAGAAGAAAAGTGTTAGAGAAGGGATGCAAACAACCTCAGTTAGAGATAATATTCTTCTGAAATTATTTCTGCAGAGTGTGCAAAAAACTGATGTGTGAACTCTTGCTCACCTTTCCATTCGGGATTCTCTTACTGATCAGCTGCATAGTTATGACTCATATGCATAGAAGATTTCCTAAGCCAGCACTAAATTTGGCTTTGCTCTAAATTGAAAAAAACTTCAAAAACTTATAAAATAAATATTTAAATCTAGCCCCATTACTTGTGCTCTCCTTTATGAGCTAGTGTAATTTTGCTGTAGAACTTTCCAGTCTATATTCTTTAGCAAAAAATGTAATTTGAATATAACTTTTTCATATATAGGATTGCCTTTCTGAGTATCATGAATAAGGAAATAAAATTGAATGTCATTRCATCTCAAGTGAAAGGAAACAGGTTTTGCACTTGATAGCATCAGCGGAATAAAGAATTCACACAACCTTTTTAGAAGGCAGTTTGAAAACTTATTTACTGGAAAATAGCGAAAGGCATTGTTGAATGACTACTTCTGAATGCACAAATGATTTATATACTGCTTAGCTCCCTATAATCAACAACTAATTGTGTTAGCAAAATGAATATTTTTTTCTCACTTTTAGAATGACGAAACATACACCTGGCATGGCAGACCTGCTTAGGATCTCTGTAAGGAAGGGACAGGAGATTCTTATTATTGTAGAGTGCAAATGTCTTCAATTCTGTTGTGGGGCTCCAACTGAGAATCATTTTATGTGCTGTCTTAGATGAAGTATGTGAGCAGTCTTTTGATTTCAAAAAATGTATTTTCAAACTAAAAGCATCACTTATATCTAAATATTTYGTGGAAATGGAAGTGCAATACTCAGTATTTTAGAGATGGTTTAGATGTTTAGCTCAAGAACTTCAACTATATTGTTATTTCAGTTTGCTTAGATATGGTAACAAAGAATGTCTTGTAAGTCAACTCAGATTTAGAAAGTCAAATGAAAAAAATTTTTAATAGAAGTGCTGTGTAAATATGCACTTAAAGCTTATACTTGTAATGCAAAAGAATGTAATATTCTACATTATGTTTCACTTTCCTTATAACATACTGGTTTTCATCAATTAAGGCTGGTTAGGAGCCTTCAGAGCAAATGCTTACGCACTGACAAATGTTGATTCAATGGAAGTGAAACACTTGTGTGTGTGTGTACAAATTTGTTTCTCTGTGTAAGGCTTTTGAAAGGAAAAGATTCTGAAATGTATGATGGCACTCCTTTTGGTAACCATTTAAAGATTCTCCATGTCATGAGCTTTGGTTTCCCACAGTGGTGCTGGGACTGTTGGACTTCTGGTCACCCTTGGGTGCTTCTGCTGGCAAAGGAACACTTTGTTTAATGTCTCTACCTATGGTACCTTGACATTCATCACATAAGGACTCACACATGCTGCTTTTTTTAGACCTCCAATATTGCAAATTATAATAGCCCTGCTGTTGTGGCGTTAGGCTATGAGACAGCCTTATACCTTCTTAAGCTTGCACATCATCTTATTCCCTGTAGACTGAAAATTAGGAGATGCTAAATAAGGTTTTCATCCCTTTTGAATGGTGAATTGTATTTCACAGTTCTTGTCATTAACTTGCATGAATATGCATCAATTGCTGTAGAAGATATTTAAAAGAAGGTCATTTGGGTTGGAGATGGGGGGAAATAAGCCAAAATCTCCAGAATTTTATCAGCAAACATTAGTTTCACTGTATCAGAAAAGTATTATTATTTGGAAACTTACTTAGTCTCAAAAGTCTGATATGCAGTATGTTTTTTAGCTTTGATCCAAAAAAATGTGTTTTCTATWGCTATGTTGTCTTTAGAGCATAATGTTCAGAAGACACTCAAAAATCAAGTTTAATATCATTTGTAAATCTGGAATTCTGTCTTTAGCCTTAACTTATGCTCAAGAGACATTTTAAATATTTTTTTAAAAAGTTTCTGAAATTCTACTTGCTCTGAATCTAATTCTGATGAATGATGGAGACTATCATTTACAAGCTTGCTGTGTTACCACTTTTGCCAATTTCCCATGATAGGGAAGGTGGACAGGGAAGCCATGGAAAACTGTCCTAGCATCCTCCACAGTTTGAACATGGATCTCGGGGGTTGGGTTGGGAGGTTGATCTGCTGCTCTGCAGRGAGAGTGACCACTCAAAGAGCAGAGACAAAGACCACTCTGCTGGGACAGTGCATGACAAGTGCAAGCGAGTGCTGCAGCCAAGTGCTTGGAGTATCTCAGTAAAGTGGTCTTTCCTTTTGGCCTCTGTGAAGCTTTCTTCAGCCTACCTTAGGTACTAATACTATGAAGAAGAGGTCTGGGACAATATGTATACAGGTATAAATAGATTTAAAAAAAAAAAAAAATCTTCAAGAATTTTTAGCTGTGACTGAAATACCAGAAAGAGTTGTGCTGTGTTGTGTGATGCAGTTAAAGATCTGGAAGGGTCCTGGAGTTGCTTGTTTAAGGTTTCACCTCTAGCTTGGATGTTGAATCCTGATAGAGAGGCAGTATTCAAGTGTCACATATTCATTCACAGTATCCACCTGGTTTCCTCCGTGGCTTGTTTTCTGTTTTTCTTACAAATGCAATGCTGCATCCTGGAAGCCATATGAAAGATGGGGCCTCMAATTAAACTGGAATGGCTAGGCTGCTCAAAAAGGTAAAGGTAGAGGAAAGATAGGGTGTGAATCTACTCTTCCAATGACCTGTATCACATGTTGATCAGTAAGTTTAAAAACAAACAAACAAAAGACATAAATGCACGGTAGAACCTGGTACTAATACCTTTGTCCTTAACGTGAAACGCATGTGAGCAAATCTTCACAAAAGTAGAATCCTTCTGATCAAAGTTATGTGCAGGAGCTTTTGAACCTTTTTCCTGTAATCTTTGTTACTTATTTCCAATAAAAATTCTGGGTTGTCAGGAAAAAGAAAATCAGATGTAAGTGATGAAAATTATATAAAGAATTTAATCATAAATACTCTGTGATCATAAAAGCAAAACTTGTAGAGAGGAATTATTGGATGATGCTGTCAATGCTGCAGCTGATCATTTTGTATATATATTTTAACTAAGATAAAAGAGRGTAAAGTGAAACAGGTGGGGTTTTCTTGTCTTCTGCTTGAATTTTTTGTTTGTTTGTGTGTGTGTGGGGCGGGGTGGTGGTGGTGGTGGTGGTTCGTATGATATCCTGTAGGTTTTTTGGAAGGTTTGTCAGACCTTCAGACCTACTTTTAGGATACTATTCAAGCAAAAGTCAACTAAGCACTTATTCTTGAGAGCCAAAGTCTTGTGAAGCCCGATCTCCTCTGAGTGCACCACAGCCTGCCTTTGTACAAAGGGTGGAGGCAGTGAAGGGTGGTGGTACATCTATTAAACAGCACTTTCCAAATATCCAGTGAAATTGAAAATAGCAGTTTCCTTGATACTAGCTTCATGATCAAAGCTAGAACTCCCATCTCCTTCCACTTTCTTCCCATGACTATAAACTGCCTTAAAATGTATGTTTGATTAGACTTTGTGGTTTCATTTACTAAACATCTGTACAACACTTGTGTCTAAAATCCTTTGAAACCTTCTCGCCTCCCTCCCAAATTCTTGCTGTCTTACTTGCATTGCCTTGATTTTGTTGTGTTGTTGATTTCTGTTTGGAGCAAATAGAAATAAGGTTTTTGAAAAACGTAAAATGGTAGATAAGAGTGTGACCATATTTTTAACTACATCTCTCATCCTCCACCTCTGTCATTCGGGATGTAAGTGTGGTGAAATCAGACTATCAATATAGTACACTATTGCACTGTAAAACATCACTGAGACAATAGCTAGTGATGTTATCAGGGAGAATGAACGTATATCCCAGAAAACAAGGAATTACTCTAATGAGAGCATATGTCATGTAGCTGCAATATTACTTTCCTCTAGCTAAGAGTGCTTTCTTCGGGACATGGTGTAGTGGGCATGGGTACTGGGTTGATGGTTGGACTCGATGATCTTAGAGGTCTTTTCCAACCTTAATGATTCTATGATTCTATGATTCTAGCTTTCTTAGGCTCCTCCAGATTGTGATCACTGAGCTACTGCTCCAGTGAAAATACAAAGCTGGCTGGGTGGATGATGGAAAAATTCTTCAGGATGTTTATGTTTGATGTCAATACTGTTTTGCTGCCTCTTCCTTCCTTCTGCTTCTGTCCTCCCTATGGCTGCATCTTTCCACACATCCTCTTAGGAGACTGAATGCCATTGTGCGGACMTGTGCTTGCTTTGGTCTTTTCAAATTGATTGACATCATAATTGTGGGGATCCATTGTATACTATAAAATATATATATATATATTTTACAGAACATATAGAATACTTTCATCCTGTATTAATTAGTTTGTATTAGGCATGGTTCAAGAAGCTGGTGCTTAAAACACAGTCCCGAGTTGGAGAAATCCAGAGCGTGCGAATGAATGGTACTTTTACTGTGATGGACGGCAGACTGATCGTCTGAGTCTTGCTTTGGAGTAAGTTATCAATAAATTTCCTTAAAGAACTCAAAATCTTATTCCATATAAAAGCAGCATTTCGAAGTTCATTTCAGAAGTAACACAACTTAAGCTATGCCCTTCTTATGGTTTTCTCTGCTCCATTACCATCTAAAATATCTCAGTCCGCTAATTAGCTAGGAAATATACAGCAAATTTAATAGAACCTTGTGATCTTTGTAAGGACTTAACAACACAGAAAGTCTATATATTGGTGTTTGTTGCGACTTGCAGCCGCTACTGCAAGATAAGTCGTAGAGATGTATCACATCACCTTGAACCTTGCAGGTTGCTGCATTAATCCCTAGGGCTGTGCTTGTCCGCACACTTCGCCTTTCGTCCGTGAGATGGGATTCCTGTGATTGGAGGAGTGGTGCTGCTGTTTCAGAGCATATAAATTCACAGACACCATTAGGACTGTGACCAGTTTGTGGTTTACCTCCTGATGTTTTAAATCACTGGAATGGCCATGCCATAACCTCCATTTCGTTCTCCAGTTGAAAGCACTCTGTTACTTTACTATTTTTATCACTTTTTCTGTTGGTTTTGATTCAGCCCCTCTTATTCCTGTCACTTCCCAGTTCAGTGAACACTTAAAAGGCTGTCTTTGTTATTGAGGGAGGCCACACAAAGCTCTTCCCACGTGGCACAAGCTTATTTTTTCAAACTGTGAGGTAGTATCTTTTGCTTGCTTAAGTTACATGACAAAGTTGAGAATCAGAAAGTTAGGGTAAAGGAATTAAAATGATGTGCCTTCATAGTGCAACGAGTTCAGCAACTGATCTTTTTGTCTTCACAATTTCAGGAGCTTAGTAACACATTTTAATAATCATAAGAGATCTATAAGCCAGCTTGTGAAGCGACATTAGCACAAAGACCATATGGATGATTGTGAAATATCTTGTTGAATTTTTAGGAGTGTGAATTTGTCTAGAGTCATGTCTCCATGAATACAAAAATAATTCCTCTTCTGTTCACTGTGAAGTCTTAGTTTCTAACAACACAAAGCTTTGCAAACTCTGTTTTGTAGATTTTTAATTCTCTCAAGATCAACCTTAATTATCACATATAGATCTTTCTGTAAAGGACCTAAATATCCATAGTAATCTATGTGCTGAATGTTTTATTTGTGGGTGGAAAAAAAAGTAATAAATTAATCAGAATATAAGGTATTTGTAACAGAGCAAATATCAAAGAGCAACTGCTTCAGTTGCTGTTTCTGAAGTAATTTTATCTGCAGCCCAACAATCTACCTTTCAGACTTTCTTTACAAGCACACAAATTTCCACTTTTTTGTACACGTGCCCTTTTCACTATGTGCCACTTTCAGCTGTTGATGAATTATTGATTTCTCCTGTCACAGTTCTCTTGAGTTTACAGTACTCATGATGCTGAAAAAGGAACAAGATTCTTTAATTTATTTTTTTGAAACGTGTTCCACTCTCTTTAGATTTTATTTTCCTGTAAGGCTATATGAAAGAGGTGTTGAAATGACCACAAGGATAGGACATCAACCTTCATCCAAATGGGATGGTTCTTTGGAAATATCAAATAAATTGATGAAGATAGCAACAGGGTTCGGGAGCGAATGTTTCTGTCAGAAGTCAGTAGTTCTTGTCACTGGGGRAGGAATAAGAAACTAAATGTTTACTAAGAATATAATTTTCCTGGTCTTACTATGGGTTTTCAGTCAACCTTTTGAAGCATAATCATGTTTTAGAAACCTGCTGTGAGCTAATTGGGTGTGTTTACCTTTCTTTTACAGATAGCATACCTTTAATTGAAGCAGAGAGAGGTTAAGAAAACAAACCAAAAATTTTAAAAAAATAAACAGGCTAGTGGTTTAAACTTGCATTGTTAAATATTGGTGGTTTGATTTAGACTTCCAAGACCAAGGATTTTGGCTTAAGTAACTTCCCTTTCACTGTTGTGGGTTTATTCATCATATACAGTCATTGTCTGCGCTTGGACCAGTGCTTCTGCTCGGGAAGTCCAGCCGGAGGCAGAGCCAGAGGTGGCCGCGTGGCTGCCGGCCGCGTGCCGGCACTGGGAGCGCTGCTCTGYGCCCGCTCTGCTGCCCACTCCCTCTAGCATCCTGGGTTTGACAGGGGCCAGTAACAGACAGTTCAGAGAAATATGTGAGGTCTTCCCAGCATGCAGGTGTGAGATGTGTTTGGTCTTTTTCTGTATCTTTATGTATTATTAGAAGCTGGCGTAAGASCTAGAGCGTGTAATTTAATTTAAACTCTGCATTTGTATGATCAGTACTATAAATCAGACACTTGGTATCCAAGCACAAAGTTTTTTATATGTTTATGTCTTGCCTGAAAGACTCTGCATCACAGAATTCCATGGTCTCTTGCAGGCTGGGGAGAAACACAAAAATTTTTTATCAGTTTCGTCACTTTAAATGGAGTTGAATGTTCACTGGTTCCTCTGCCTGTGAAGTTTTGGTGAAAGGGATTATTTTTTTTTTTCAAGGAATTGTATTAATTGCTTTAAGTCTATGTTGATTCATATCAATACTAGACAAAGCAAATACACATTTCCTAAAAGGAGTAATATAATACAAACAACTAATGTGTGCTGATAAGAGGGTTGAATGATGGATACATTAAAAAACAAAGGAATGCATTGATTATTATACGTGAATCCAATACTGAACTTTCAGCTCAGAAACCTTTTTTGACATAATTTTAAAGATCTTGTTTCCAGGTGATAGTAGATGTCATGTAATATCTGCAAGTAGAATATAATTTCTCTCTGCACTGAACTCTACAAACATCTTGTCAGAGAAGTAAATTGTTTGACAAATGCAGGATGTGCAGGAGACTTTAGTCCAAGTTTATTGTTGTTTATGCAATCTGCAAATCAAATGATTCTTGGCATAATAGGGAAGTAAAAACCACTATTATGAGCAGATGACATATGTTTGTGTTAGTAACTATGCACCCTTGCAGATTATCTTCAAAAGAATTCTGTTTTCTGATCAGAAACAATAGGATGACAGATAGTGGCATACTTCTTTCCCTCTTACCTGAATCAAACTCAAATTTGTCATGATGTAGGAAGCATTTCCACTTCTTGTTCTTAGACCATTTCTATCACTATAATGCAAAGGCTATTTTGAAATATTATTTTTATATATATACATATATATATATTTTTAGGATACATAGAAAATAGGACCTCAAGAGAAAGGAGGTTGCTAGTCCTTCCCCTGCCCCAAAACAGTCATGTCTGTTTTGTCAAATCTATTCTTAAAAACTTCTCTGGGAAATTTTATTCCAGTGCTTAACTGTTATTTCAACTAGAAAGGTTTTCCTACCTTACATGTTTTTCTACCTTAAATTTACCACGCTTCAGTTTAACTCTATTGCTTCTTATATTGTCTGCTATAAATCTTAAAAGCAGCGTAAACATCCTCTTGAATTTTAAGCCTATTTTTCAAAGAGCTTGTTAACCCCTTGCAGCCTGATGGAAATTTAAAGCCAGTTTTCCCTTGTATCATTCTGGTSTTCTGTGAAATATCAAACAGTGGGAGACTGGGGTAGACTCTGATGAAGCCACTGTTGATACTGTTTCTTTCTAATTTAAAGTGAAATCTTGAGAATTACTCACTTGAGTAGGTCTTTACCAGAAAACTGGTCTAGTTCCCATTTGCTGTAGAGTTCTTATGTTTTGCAACTATTTCATAGTAATTTCAACTAGACCAAGTTCTGTAGCTTGTTTATGAGATGGGCATGTACGATACTGCTTTACTAAACTCAAGGCATATGGCATTTACTGCTTCTTCCCCAAGGAAAGCATATTATTGTGTCATAAAAGGAAAACGGATTGTCTTTGACAAAACTTATTCTTGACAAATACCTGTTGGCTGTTGCTCACTTGATCTGCAAATTAAGAAAAGAAATTATCTTATTACTAGTGCAGGCAATTTCTTTGTCAAGTTATGTGAATAGTTATAAATAGCATTTTATGTTATTGTTTCAAAGATGGTTTCACATCCAGCCGTGGGAATGACTTACACAAAATAATCATATTCCCAGAGTTTTAGGCAAACTCAATATACAGTTTGAAAAGGATAGTTAACACCGAAGTTGAGCCCTTTTCACTCGATGAGCCAGATGTTGTGTGTTTGGGCGTAGAAGTTCCATCTTAGGTATGCTGGGTTCAGGAGGTGTTTATATTGGCCACCTTCTGGAATTGTTTTAAACACAGGCTTTGTTTAATTTAAGTCCACCAGGAATCTGTCCCTCTTCAGTTATTTATTTTCTCCTCTATGCAAGGCTTTCTAGAGTCTGTGATTCTGGGCTGAGTTGGGCAGATTCTCTGGCCTACTTTTCATAGCAACTGATTCATTTTTCTTTGCTGATGGTTTCTGGAAATATCACCTAAATTTGATAGGTTGCAAGCCATGAAAAGGGATGAATGAAAAAAACAAACCCATGGCTTCTGTGCGAGATAACCTTCCTTTTTTGTGAGTTTTTTGGGGGATTTTTTTGGTACTTAAATAATTTTTAAATAAAAGGATATGGCCTGTTTTGAGTAAGATTCTTTGATCCAAAGATCTGTTTGCTAAGAATATAACTTATTTCCACAAATATTTCTTACCCAGTCCTAAACAGAAGGGCAGTGAGTGCCTCAGGCCTCGGTCTTTGCTTGGATAACAGCTTCTTTATCTCTCCTTCCTTCTCATAGATTTGAAAATTATTATGATACCAGCTAAGGGAATGACAGCATCATGCTGTAGAGCATGTAACATCCAGAAAAGTTTTGTTGTTGGTTTTTTTTTTTTTTTTTTTTTATTTTTTTTTTTTTAATTCAGGAGTGTATGGAATATTTTATTTGGATAGCATGATTTATTGCAATAACACCTTTTGTTGAATTTCTTTGTAAGTTTTTAGATAAAATTCATAAAAAGGTAGGCCTCAGCCATAAGTTGTGGATCTGTATCTAAATCAAGAAACTGAGCAAAGACAGCTAAGGTCTGAATCTATTCTGTTATTAATGCATTGGAGCAATAGTGGCTCAGTACACTTGGGAAATTCAGCATGAGCAACAGGAATGATACCCCAACTCTTTCATTGATATGTGCAAGTGGTACAGTCATTTCATTCTTTCACTCGCCTCCAAGAGGTAATCCATCCTTCAGTGTTGTTCTACCGACGTTGTATTTGATATTATACAAAAAGCCTTTTCACCTTTGAGTGATTGTTTTTGCTCTGGCCAATGAAATAATTGATTTGTGTTGTTGGTAAAACCAAGTAACAGGAAAATCCAGCAGCAATCTTCTCTCTCTTACAAGCAAATGGCATTATAGCTGTCTACCTATAGCTGTCTACCTATAGCTGTCTACCTTCAATCTAGTATCGCCAAACCTAAACTACTGCCTCCCCAACTTTGCCTGCAAATGTCAGTCATTCTGTTATATAAGGTCAAAATCTAGCATGCAAAAAAATAGCACTCATAAGAGTCAACAAGGATTCAAGGCTTAGCAGAGCATGAAACTGAACATGAAAGTATATGTGAACTTTTACTAGGCACTAGTCACAGATGAGGAAAGCATCATTGCTGGAGTTAAGTGGAGGGTCTTATTATGCATTCAAGCTGGAAGTAAATTTGTTTGTGAAACTGCATGTTTTCAGACAAGATACAAATAAGCTCAAGAGTTTTATTGCTGAACTGTGTAAATATATCTTAAGCCACGTGCACAAGGGAAGGAATGAAAACAGTTAGCAATGAAAAATGAACATTTTCCTCTTCATTCTTCCTACTTTTCTCTTACCATTCCCAAACCCAGTGCCTTGAATGTGCTACCGCGGGAAACAGAGTGGGATACACTCATCCAAAATCATCATAAAAGTTATTCTTTGTCAAATCAGAATAGCTTTTATGCCATTCAGTTGCTGCTATTTTCACTCGGACTTCTCTCTCACTACTACTCATCTATAAATAATAGATGTGCATATAGTAATTTGAGGGGTATTTCTCAACTGAATTGTTCTAAAACAATACCATTTTGTCTGAATTTGCTCCCTAACCCCTCTGACTTTAACCCTCAGTAGTCATCCTTCGTCCTGAAATGTCTGTCAAATCTGGAGTTGAGGTTTGGGGAAACAGCTCCAAAACCAGCAGAAAGGACACAGCAGGCAGGCAGGCGGCCAGCACAAAGGAAACTATTGCAACTTCTCCTCCTCTGTATCCTGCGTCTCAGAGCTTCTCTGCACATGTGCATCTGATGTCCTTGCAGTCACAGCAAGAGCTAAGAGATGTGACACTCAGGGGGGAGTTGCAGTGACAATTTTGCAAACGTCATTGTAGTACGTGTTTTATTATAAATGGTGCTGTAGTCCATATTTGGTTTGCTACATGGATATTTTACCTGAAACACACTGAATATGATCTGAAGCTGATATGATTGGCATTTTTCTTTCACTCACTTCAGGCTAAACTGCTATATACTGAGATGTTTTTACTTATCATTCCTATCAAGAAYTTTCTTACCACAAACTCAGCTACAGTTACTGACTAGATCATTTTGGCCTTTCTTTAAAGGAGAAACTGCTGCGTACTGTATAAGAGTAGCTTTGATATACATATTTTTGTTGTTGTTACAGGAGGAAAAAATACACAAGGATTCACATTCTCGCCCCATTTGTTCATGTAGTCATTTGCTCAAGAATACATACAAAGACCAGTAGTGAGTCTTAAAGTTAGGCCTTCAAAGATTTTCAAGTTTTTATCAGTCTTCCAATACTTAAAAGATGGGGTTTTTGTCCACTGTTTATGAAATAGCATTTTGTACTGGCACATAATATTAGCAATTTATCAGTATGTAATTTTTTTTTGTAATCAAACAGGCCAAAAAGAGACTTTTTTTTCTTATTTCAAGACAAATTTCTGCCCAGAAGAATGTTAAGCCTGCTCTTAAAGATACAGCTTTTACTTAGAGTTTAGTCTTTAGTTTTCCATGGCAAGAATTATTTATCGAAGTAACATGGGGGAGGTTTCTGTCCCTCCTTAGGTTTCTTGCAGTCTGTGGTCATGTTCACTTGTCCTTTATGCCTTCACTCCTTTTTCTTTGTATTTATCTGATGTGTCGTATAAATTTTACTTTGAAAACTAAAATGTTTTGTTCTACAATAACTGAATTTCTTTGTCTAAGAAGTCAAAGAGCCAGTTCTTCTGCTGCTAAATATTATCATAACATCAATCCCCTTCCTCCTCCTTTCTCCAGCTGTACAACTTAAATTTTCAGGCTTTGTTCACTTAATCGCAGGGGAACCTGTTCCTTCCCTTTCTCCCCTTATAATTATTATTTTTGTCTGTGTCCAGGTTCCAACTTCATTGCAACTGCACGCAGGACAGTGACAGCTGTGACAGCTGCCTCTTTGAAGCCTGGCAAGCAAATACATCTAATGAAAGGGCTTGGATACCGTCTCTAAAGATGTTTGTGGTTTGATTCTAACAATTTCATATCTTTCCCATCTCTGTGCTACTCAGCGTTTCTCTTAAGCTTAGTTTGACTTAGTTGTAGAACTTCCCTTCCTCAAGAGATACTGGCTCGTGCAGAGGTCAAAGGCATCCTTTATGAGAGGAATGTTTCAGACCTACCGTGGGTGTTGTTTGATTTTCGACAGACTTCAAATGCAACCTCTCTAGAGCAACGCTCACTTTCTGGCAAGTGTCCTAACATCAGAGCTTTCCCAGATAATGGGAACAATAGAAATCACAGGCTTGTTTGCCAAGCTAAATTACAATTGATGATTTCCCCCCCCCCCCGCCCCTTCCACCGTGATTTATGGAATTTAAGTTTCTTTTAACGAGTGAGGTACATATGTTAAGGGTCTAGAAAAACTGTCAAAGGCTTGAATCCACCATTGCTGGTGACTTGTTTGCAAACAGGATTTCTTAAATATTTCTATATAGTTCTTACCATTGTATAATCAAAGTTTGTAGAAGTAAAGAGCAGCTTGGCCCCACCATATGCCTCCATCCATTTCACGCTATTCATTGGTTTCTGCTGCTGGTTCAGTCTGATGGCAGCTAAAGCCACAAGAAGCCTTGGACCTATTTGCAGCCAGTTTTTGGTCCTTTCAAGGCCTTCATAGGTTCAATTATCTCTTCCCAGCTCATGTTGGCAGCTCAACTCGTAATTATTTATGCATCCCATCTCTTCTTGAGGGGTGGGAATTACTATCCACATTTGGTAAATGGGAAATTGAGGTTATATTAGGTGTTTTGTCTAAAGTGRCAAGGAAAACGAGCAAGTAAAGAGAACAGCCAAAAAGAAAGTACACTTCTTGAATTATTTTTTATATTGGCCAGTGTATAAACTACTGCTACATCCTGTCTGCCATGACTGAAGTGTGAACTTCATATGTGTTGATACGTTTCTTTGTTTTTATTGGATATTTGTGAGCGTAAGGAAAATCACATTTAAAATTGTGTCTATTCTTCATTCTCTTGCTGTCTGTCTTGTATAATGAGGCATAAAAATCATCAAATATCTTTCTTGTTTTATAATTATCTTTACCATTACTCATTGCAAGTATGCTATGTCTTTCCCCCCTTGTCTTAGATTATTAATTTTGCATGTTTTTGCATTCTACAGATTTCTGAGATGTTTTTAACTCAATATCCCTGTTGCATCCCTGAGATTACTGCAATTATCCTCAAAATTACTGCGTAACGCATTTTCTTCATGTGCAGTGTGTGTATATATATTAACGGAAAATATTTTCATGTTCATCTTCAGGGAATTAACTACGAACCTGAAGAGGGGACTATCTTAAGATCAGCACCTTTTGGCTTTCATTCCTGGTTTGGTCTTAAAATAATTAAAAGTAAAATAAATCCAACCGTAGTGGCTGTAGTACTTTACAGCAGTGTTGTTGCATGAACTAATTTTATTGGAGTGACCACTTTCCACCTGTGGGTGGTTCCACAACAGCTGGAACAGCGGCGTGCAGAGTCCCAGCACGAGCTCGGGGGCGGGGGGTGAGGGAAGGGAGTTTTACCCAGAAGTGCACTTTTGTTACATTACTTGGTGCAGTTGGTTTTATCTCTGTTAGTAATACACCTAGCTAATTCCAGAGCTAAATACTTCAATTTCCTCTTATAAACTTTAGTTTATCACGGTTGTGGGTAGTTAGGCAGACTCGCTCCATTTATACTCTTGTATTTATTGAGAACATACCCACAAGTGGTAAATAGGGGATGGGATGCAAAAGGGGAGAGAAACTGAAAGTGCAGGTTGCAATGTATAAGGAAGCATATAAAGTAATTTCCTAGGGAGTAAATGAGGTGATTTTAGAAAGCTTTAATGCTACCTAAGACCTCTTTGCCAGAATAATACGCTTGATACAACACAAGGAAATGCATTCTTACTGAAATTGATGAAGCCATGTTATGAAATGGGGAGAAACCTATGTCAGATGAAGCAGCAACAAAGACTATGCCTCAGCTTCTCAGTTGGGTAAATATAGTAAATCATTTCCTAGCAGAGGCAAATAGGCACACGACCTGTGAACAAAAGAACATATTTTTTTTTCCTGCACTAGAGTGCTTTGCTCAATGAGGTCTTATTCAAGCTGTAAAACCAGGTGAAAATGACTTCTGGTGAACTTGGCAAATTCTTTAATATTATAAGGATTGCTTCAGCCTTTTCAAGAACTCAGGAGAAAAATGTAACTCATCAAGTTTTATCTAACACTAAGGAACCCATAAACATCAGTGCCCTGAGCCTCAAAAGCTAATGCAAACAGCAAAATAGTTTAGGATATAGTTACCGTTCAGTTAAAATACAATTAAAGCAAGCCCCTGTTGATGTAGGTGTACGGTCTGAAGTAAAGCTGGCTTTAAGTATTTCAGTTAATTTGTATCAAAACCTTTATATAGGCTTGCAATGATTGAAACTRAATCTAGAAGTTCAGAAAAGGATATAAATGTAATAAATCCTATTCATTCTAGTATGGGAAGACTTTAATAAATATGTTTAACCAAAAATGCTGAATTAATTTGTATTTAACCAGTTTGCTGGAGCTAAGTGGAACCTGTAGGTAGCAACTGGATTACTTCTGCATAAATTGGACAAAAAACTTTGTTCTTCTTTTGAGACAGATTTATGTTTCATGTGTAGGGGTGTAGGATGAGTAAGTCATGTTCCCCAGAATACAGAAATCTTTTATATATTCTTTCAGTGTTACTTGGCTGTAGCCTGGAAGGCCAGACCACATATGCTGTGGAGAAATTATGCTATTTTAAAAAGCTTTAAAGACTTTTAAAATCTATGTACCGGGCCTTTTGAAATATTTTTAGGTTCTTTTATAGTCAGATGCATGCCTGAGGCAATCAAAATACATAAGCATTAAAGTGTATGTCGTGCAATAGTGGATATCATGGTAGTGATATGCAAAGCGCTTATCATGATAATGTAGCCTTGGATAATGCACATTGTAAAATATATTCTGCATGTTTACAGACTTAAATTCTGAAAATGCACAGAAAGGGGTTTTCATATCTATCCTTTCTTTTCACAGATAATTGAAAATTATTATCTGTATCTGCATAAAATGGTTGTGAAATGGGGTTAGAGTTAGTAGTAGAAAGAGAGTCCTATCACCTCACAAATAATGGTTTCTCGTTGGTTACACAATGTACATATTGGTAATCCAGTGTTCATTTAATCTTCCTTTCATAGATTTTCTGTTCCTGTACATTAAAGACTTGCTGCATTATGAGCCTTAGGAATTAGCTTGCCTTTATTTTTTAGAGAGATTATCATATACTTAGGTAGCCATTTTTCTTCTCTGACCCTCTAATATAAAATTTATATACATGGTAAAAAGCAGTATTTTAAGAGTTTTGACTCGCAAAAATACTTGGAAAAAAACATTAACAAAATATTTTGGATCACTTCTTCATTGACTTAAACCAGAAAAACAAGAGAAGTATATGATTAGCACCTGGCAACACCAGTTTGATCCACTCTTTTCAGAAGGATTGCATTTAAAATAGTGTTGGCTGATTAAAGAAGTGTATAAAGATACTAGTCATGCTCCAAAATACTGTCTAACAGGAACAAACCAGATAGTGTTATCAGAACAATCAATTCTATTTTGAGCCTAAAATACACTTTTCAGGTTCCTTTGTGATATACAAAATGTAAGTCATCTGGATTTCATCCTAGAGAGAAAAATGGAAACGCCATTTAAATTGCAATAACTTGTTACATTTTTTTTCATGGCATAATTTTAAGGTTCTTGTGCTTATACACCATCAAACTTTGGCCACTTAATAAGATGGCGTATTTCTCCTCTAGACTGAGAGACTTGTTTCAAGACTACAGAGGAGAAAAAGGAAGTGGTGGATTATAATGATCAGATTGAAAATGCTAGCCTAGTTTAAATGTAAGTGGCATCTTTCAAGTGTGTAAGGTTATAAAGTCCCAAGAATGTTTCTTGTATTCTCATCTGTTAGTGCAAGTATTTCAGTGTTTCAAAATTCACCCCAAAATCCATTTTTTCCTCAACTTTTTCCTCAACTGCCGAAAGACTTTTTTCCAACAGCCAACAACTGAATCTGCTATTAAGACAATTATGCTTTTTCCATGCATGGTACAGGCACCATGATTTGAGATGCTCTAGTAATGCTTTTTTTTATTTATAAAATT
This sequence comes from Oceanodroma leucorhoa, assembly GCA_030449065.1. Taxonomy (NCBI): domain Eukaryota; kingdom Metazoa; phylum Chordata; class Aves; order Procellariiformes; genus Oceanodroma; species Oceanodroma leucorhoa. Next base: position 12,930,664 of record JASVER010000012.1, read on the forward strand.
ATTCTTATTTGTTTTTATTATTCCATTTTAGAATCTCTACCTTTCTTTGTTATAAGATTTACAAGTATGTATGAGAAATATGTGCTTTACATACGTTGGACAAATATTCTTTGTTCTGTATTGCTCCTCTTCAGAAAATCGCATCTTGTCCTTTTATCTATGGGATCTGGATCTCCAGGACATTGTGCTGTGTTTAGATTGGATTTCATAGTAACTGTCACTAAATTCTTCAGTCAACTAATCGAATTGATTACTCACCTGAAATGAAAATGACTGCATTTGAGAATGAGATAGATGGTTCTCATGTCTTAACATAAAACTAGAAGCATAATACAAAAATGTAAATACAAGTTTAAGTTATTACTTGGAAGTTCTATCCATGGCAGAGAGACAGAATTTATGCACGTGGTAGCATATTTATACATTTGAGTCACAACAAAATGAATTTGAGAAAGGATGAACGACTGCATTTTCTATCTAAAATAGGAAGTAACTATTTTGTTTCATCCACACCCAGACTTAACTTCCGGTGCCTAAGAGTACCTTTTCTGTTTCCAAGAAAAGCTTTTCCTTTCATCCAAATGTTACCTATTTCTATAATGCCTTGAGCTCAGAAAAAGATGTTGCCATGTTTGTTAAATTTTATTAGCAATATTTTCATCTCCCTTATTGAAAACCTCCGTGAAGTCAATGATAGCACCATACCATGAATTTTTACTGCATCTGACTCCTTGCCCCTTAATGTTAGTGTCACTATTGTGAAGCAACTCCAGTCATTGAAAGGCAAAATGTAATGCTTAGTGACTCTGATCATATGATGATACGTGAAACTTGAGAAAAAATTTCGAAGTGATGCWAGGTGGCATTTTTATTCAAAAACGCACACATTTAGAAGCAGCAGATAACGAGTCGTAGCAAATGTCCATTTCTAATAATTCCCTTTTTTGTACGGATTTAGTGGTTTTTTTACTAGGTGTGAAAAGTCTGTAACAATGTAACAGGACAAAATTCATATTCCAAGCTAGTCAACATATTTGTGTGCCTCTATCTTCACACAAATAAAAAGGATGTTGGCAAGGCTGATTCATGGAGATATCACAGAGGAGGGGAAAAAAGAAAAAGCAAGCTATTGAGCATTTTTGGCCCAGTGGTATCCTGCACAGCTCAAAGGTATACAACTCCAATATCTGATATAAAAGACTGAGGATGGGTAAGAAGATCAAAACAGGCACGACATCAAAGCGCAACCAAAATGGGAGCAGCTAATTTCTGCACGTTCCGTAYGCATTGCAGTTAGCTGCAGCAGCAGTGTCCGCAGCAGTGGCTCTCCCTACCAGACTCATCACGCTTAGGTGATGCAACCCATCACACAACCGAGGTGGAGCTGGGGGGAAGAAGGCATGGGACAAGGCTCTTGCAGGAAACTGTGGTTCTTAGGGGATTACTTGTGCTTCCTAAACAATTCTAGTTTGTTGTTTTGGCATATCCACAGTAGGGGGTAAATGCTAAATGCAAATCTGCATCTACAGCTGCTGCTTTTGTTTTGCAGGCTTCAGAGTGATATTTCCATATGATAGTTGCAGTTGGAAATGGCATTTATTCAGACATTTCTTGCCATGGCCTTTACCTTTTGCAATGCTAAATATTGCTCTTTACCACCCAGGGAAAATTGTTTTTTTAGAGATTAGTGTGGATATTTTTTCATGTAATTTAGATTGACCCTAGTGGGAGCCTTCTGAAAATGGCCAGTGTTTCCAAGGCTGATTTTTCACTTTACCCGCTACCAGGAGTAGGTAATGATAGCAACATTTGCTGCCACAACTTTTGAAAAATGGGTGTCCAGAAGTATCCCTTGCAGGCCTTTTACAATGTACCCAAAGAGAGCATCCCAGGAGGCCTCCTCAGCCACCCTTCCCAGCAGCAGTGTTTCACTGATCCTCTAACAGTCGAGCCCCATGTGTGCATTGGGGTGGGCCAGAGCTGGTGCTGGCGGGCGGTTGTTGGGCAGCCCCCTCCTGAACTCCCCGCAGCAGACCCCAGCAGCTCCCCCACCCAGGGCCTCCCTGCAGGGATGGTGGCAAGAAGTTGCAAAGGTTCATTTCCACTCCTGAGCGTGGCCAGGGCATCACCACCCTGCCCAACACCTTCTGCTGACCTGCACCATTCAGAGGTTTGAATGACTCGCAAGAAAAGTAGCGGCAGCAGTGCTTAATCGGGAGGTGACAATACAGGAGAAGTGCTGGGGTCCTGCCATGCCCAACTTGGCTCACCCCTAAGGAGTGAGGATTAGCTAAGAGCTCCATGTAAATTCAAGGAGCCATTTGCAGTGCAGGGAAGGTCTCATTGGGTCCGAATAGCCCTGGTACAGCTATGTGGAGTCCTGAGCACCATCTACTGGCCCTCTCAAGAGGCCCTATAGGTATAGAAATACATTTCTTTTATAGAACCCTTAAAAATACATGGGCAGGATATGCCTCTGACAGAAACTATTCATTAGAAAAAGGCAGCCTTAGGTTTTCAAGTGGTCTATGAGCACACGATCCCCTAGTCAATAAAAAATAGTAATAATTAAAAAAACCAATAGGGTTACTAGCCACTACCTGCCCCAGCTTCGGGCACCGCCAGCCAATTCTTTGAACACCTGAAAATCAGCCCTTACTCCTCTCCCCTACATCTTAGATTTTTTTATCCCTGCTGTCTCTGTTGTGTTTCTGCACTTATTAGTAGCAGCAGTTAGGATCCAGCTTGTAGGAGGGAAACAGTCTTGCAATTTTTGCTCATGTAAATTGTGCCACTAGCTCAAGGATTACTGCAGTTAACTGTTGAAGACAGGACCAGACTCAAGCAAACATGATGTGTGTATGTAGGAATTTGAAGGCCTTTTCCTGATCGACACCTGCAGCCAGTTGGTCAGGCAAAAATCACCTATATGCTGTGGTGTCACCTGCACTACCTGGAGCATAGACGATGCATGCCATAAATTTAAATAACTGATACAGGCAGAACACTATTTGACAAACAAAAATGACTTTCTGTTGAGAAATGGGAAGCTGTGTATTTGGCGTGTTAAGATAACAAAGCAGCAGTTGAAATCCATCACCCTTATAGCAACATGCTCCCTTTGGCAGAAAGCTCAGTTACACTGCAAGTATTTTTCTATATTTTAATGATATTCTTGGACTACAGATATCAATTCTGCTCCTGTAGGTGGATAATCTCCTGAATCCTCCAAATTAATCCTATGGCAACAGCTGAGAGAACCATAGTGCATCAAGATTGCTATCACTCTGAACAGCTTGTTTGTGTGCCCCTTAACTTTTCCAAATATGTCATCGCTATGGCTAGCCACATCCCTCTCAAACATTACAGAGTCTGTGCAGAATCTGTACCTTTTAGGACTAGCTAGTCAAATCAATCCCATAGCTCTTTACAGCAGCTCTCCAGTATGTCTTTCTATTACTGTAATGACCATTCTTTAATCTTATTGATATAAGAATTACTTTTTTATTACTTCACAGTTGGAGGCAAGATTTGCATACATTTTAAGACATGTAACGATTTGACATTAAAGAAAAGGTGATATTTTGAATATATGCTATTACAACAACTTTACATGTTTTGTAAACAGTAGTACACCAGAATATCTTTGCTGACTCAAAAGTGGGCTAGTATCCTCCTTAGAAGAACTTGTTAAAACATATTTTAGCTTATTGCTTAGGAGCTGGAGGGGAAAGGAACAGAGATGTGCTTAAAATATATTGTTGTTAAGTCATTATGACTCCATGATTATCTTTTTTGTTTGTTTTGGTTTTGTCTTTTTTGACGTTTAAGTTTAACAGTAAGAGAGGCTTTTAAAGTGTGTCTCGGTGAAATGTATTAGAATTTCAAAAGTAATGGGACTAATACTCCAAACAGGTGTAAACAGTGCTCTGCTAGACCTCTCCCAGATATGCGATTTCTGCAGCTTTCTCCATTTCACAGAATAGAAGCCATAAGACACAAGAAGATTGTATCAAAGGCAAGAGTAGACCCTGGACCTTTTGAGTGTCAACAATGTACTCTATTTACAAGATTATCCTGCTTCAATAGCAGTATGTTCATTATTGTCATCTCTGCAAGTATTCACACCTACTTGGTTGCTCATCATACATTGTTCTTGACTGAATATACATTTTAACATTCTCTCCCCTGTGCTCCTTAACAAGTAGCGAAACATTGCTGTGTGGTATTTCTGACCTAAGAAAGTCATGTGGTCATTTGCTTAACAAATATTTGAACTGACTACAATCTAGAGAGAAGTTATATTGATATTGTGTAAGGACTGCATTTGGCTACATGATTACAATTCTTTTACCTCTCATATCGAAGTTATATCTTACAAAAAAATGGAAAAAGAATTAATTTTARAAACTAATAACAAAAATTTATTTTATTCCTCTCCCATTTTATAATTGAATATTCACCCAAAATAGATTAGAACTAACTATATGTTTATAATGAAAAATATAAAACATTAATATCGGACTTATTCAGCTGAATTGTGGAGGAGACACAAGAGGACAGTTTCCTCTTGTCTGTAGCTACTTTGGGAATTTCTAGGCCTATATAGCATCATACTCAGACGTTTTCACTACCCTTGGGAAGAGAATAATGCTCTCCACTGCTTATGTATTTATTGTTCACTGATTAGCTGCTATAGAAATAACAGTGACACTGAACATGTTCATTTAGAACAATTTCCCTGGAGCCTTTTGCTCTATGCTTTATATTCCCCAACTTTAGCTCCATCTGCAAATACTTTCCTTGATGACCAATGTATCTCTGCATGCATTCTTGCCTTCACTGTAATCTTTCTTTTCTGTAATGAAGTAGGTCATTATTCAGCACAAATAACCGTTCCTTTTCCCTGTCTTGATTCTTTTCAAGTTCGTCTGAACTTGCAAGGAAATTTCTGCTTTTCTAAGTAAATTCCTTTTAAAATGTAGATTTCTTGTGGGGAAAAAAAATCACTAGCTTTTTTATATAGTAAGGAAAAGTCTTTAAAGACAGGATGCTAAGGCACTGTTTTTGTGAATAAATGAAAATTGGGGGAGGGGGGAAAGGAAGGATAAGTTTGTTTTTGCTTTCAGAAAATATGAAGACAAATTTCCATCATGTTTCATGGAAACAAAGCAAATTGGAATCAACTGCTATAGCTGGATAGAAAGAATGTAGTCAGTCTGTTCTCATTATCCAATGACTGTTCTGCTTTTCTATTTTCCTTTAAACATAATGTAGTCTGTGAGCAAGTGGTTCTTTAATGCACTTATTGAGCTAAGATATGAGCTTATTCATTTTTCATCTATTGGTATGACATCATTTCATAATATTAAAATCCTAAAATAGACTTGATATAAATTTGATTGTGTATGTATGGATCAATTTTATTACTAATAAAATACATTGCAAACTTTCTGAAAGCTATACAACCATAGAAACTTGTAAGAATGTGATGTGCTTTKATTTCTTAAAGTAAACGTGTAGAAAGTGTGAGTGTTGTTAGAGCTTTCTAGCAAGGCTTTTTCCATGAGGGCATGCCAGATACATACTGACACATTATGTAAATTTGTCATTGTGATTTACACTCTTTAATGACCTCAAGATGCTCCAAACTTACTTTTAGATGCACATAGACAACAAATGAAGAACAGTAAGATGGATGAAATTAGGCCAAAAAGTCAAGATATGTCAAAGCAATATGAGTGGTAAATATGAAACAGTCAGGCAACATCATTCTTCCTATATGTCCAGCTATGCTGAACCAATAGAAATATTTGATGTGATAAAAAAAAAAAATGCCCAGCAGCAATATTTTCCTTAAGGAGGTAAAGTCCAGCTGTTATTTCCTCCTGTCTCCCAAACATAGTGTGCAATGGATTGGTGTGGTCTGGATGAAAGAAAGCACAGAAGCGTCCAACATGGAGAGGAAAGAAGGGAGAAGTTTCAGCCCACTAAAATAAGAGCTTTACCTCATTTTTATACCATGATCAGAATAACTTGCTGTTTCAGATTTAAATAGCATACTTATTCTAACTGTAATGACCATCGCTGAGACGGTCTTAGGGTAGGAGACAACTTCTGAATCTCAGAGATATCAAATAATTTTCTGACTGTCATGCTTTTACCAATGTTATGTTTTTAAATGGTTATGAATGGAGATTTTGGGATAAAATTTCTATAACAGTATTTGGGAAGGTTAACAAAATGCTGGAGGAGGGTATGTATACCTAGGTTACTTATGCCTAATACTAATAAAATATCAGCTGATCTGAAGTACAATATTCTTGCAGTCAAGGGCTACTTTTAAGGTGAAGTCTTTTGAGGTAGTAGTTGCCCATTAAACGATATCCTCTTTTTGTTAAATCAGGCAGTTCAGGCAGAAATTATGGCTGTAGTTTTACCACTGGAATAAGAAAACACTGCAATCTGGACCATTCTCAGGTCGTGTTGAGGTGAACTGGAGTTGGGTCATAATCTAGAGGAAGGACAGTGAGAAAAAGTGCCCTCAGTTCAAGAGGCTTTCATGTTCACCTGAGCAGAAATTTTCAGTTTCCAAGTAGCCATTGTACAAACAAAAGTTCAAACTAGAAGGTCAGGACTGTAAACGACTATAACTGATCTTTGCTTTCTCTGTACTTATTCCTCCAGATCAGAGTTGACATATTAGCAGAGCAGCATGAGGAAGCTGCTACCTATATAGCAGCTGTTTTCTGGCTAGAACACATCAGTTCTCACAGTTAACCATCAAGTACCTTTTGGCAACTCTAGATTCACTTGGGATTCCTCATTAAGCCTCACTTTAAATGCAAAGCTTCCTTGATATTCTGTGAGCCTGGGACTGTCCTTACATAAATGAGTCAACTAAGACTGAGTTTCAAGATATGAAGCAGGAGCTGACACAGTAGCTCTGTTTTAATTTCTATTCTGTACCTGTGAGCATTAACCAAAATGTAGCAACAAGAAGCTATTGCTATTCACTCCTCTAAAGGGGCTGTGAAAATACAATTACATCATTTGTTTTCTACTACAGTCCTCAAAATAGGACCTCTGCCACTTTCTCTGAATAGCCTCAAGCTTGACCTCCCATTTTAGAACTGATCCCCCTTGGTCAGGTCAAGAAAAAGATTTTTAATCTTTCCTTTGATCTCTCTATCCATACAGATATGCATGATAGAGCAACAGAGAACTCATGAGGTAAAATTATTACTGTCAATAGAAGGATGAGGGCAAGTTTGCCTAGACTTTTTATGATGGAATAGGTAGGATATTTTCTTGAGAATTAATTTTTCTTTTGAACCCCTGGTGGTCWTCTATGGATTTGGGAAATGGCATGAAGTAAAAGAATGATAAAATATTTTTCCAAAGAAATAAATAGAAAAGTRGAAAATAAATCACAGGTTTAAAAATGTTATAAGAGTAATAATTATTTCACAGCATATATAAATAAGCAGGTTACATGGCTACTGAGTAACAGGGGTTTATGGTGGCCACAGAACCTGATTCAACAGCAGTTCCATTGGGTTCTGTGGGCCTTGATTCAGCAGTGTGTTAAACTCAGATCCAATGCTTTTTCTGTTATCTGTGCTGAAGTTGCTACAGATTGTGTTCTGTTTTGTTTACTGTTTTTCCTCAGACTTAATTCAATGAAAATCATCTTGCTCATTTTCAACAGCACTTTAAACAGCTTGTGTCGATATTCATTTTCCTTTATAAAGGCCAATTCACAATTTGACTTGTTTGCTGAAATATTTAGCAAGCTTTCATCCAAACCCATTGCCTTCTCCCTTTTTAGCAATCACTTCTCCGATGCAAAGTATTGAAAGCTGGGTGAATTCCTTTCATTCAGTTTCCATCCTTTTTTTGTGGAAAGTGGCTATACGCTTATGAAAAAAGTGCAGCATGCCCACCCATTTCCCCCTCGGCTGACTCAACACGGGAATAGGGTTTAATGTTTGAGTTAAGTCTGCTGGACTTACGTGCGGACCGTGCACAGTATATGAGCTCCGTACTCCAATCTCTGCCCTTATGTGTGTGTGTGTAAGGTCAAAGCAGTCAGACTGACTGTTACTGGGCATTATTTTTATCACATATCATCATGAAAAAGAAGAGAGAACCTGGTGAAAAACAATGATATAGATTGTGGCTCACTGAAGTATCAAAACAATTCCTTTTGGGAACAGCTGTAGAAAATGATGAGAATATTATCTTTGAAATTCCTGAGTTGTTATAGCTGCCATACCAGGACAGTTCTAAGTAATAGAAATAAATATGATTTTGTTTGTTTGTAATGCTATTCATCACTAGACAACTAACTTATTTGGGAGAGGTGAGTGATTTATCATATCTTGAATCAGCACTGTTTCAAGCATATTTTTTTAATTTACATATCCATCTATAACATGATACATCTGAAAATCATCAAGACTGTGAATGGTATGGAAAATAGACCTTTAATGAGATGTGTCAGAGCTGTTATCATGTAGCTTGTTTAAAGAATGAGCACATTCAGCATACATACAATTACACACCATATTGTTCTGTAGTAATACTTTATCCACGTGTCTCTGCATAATAGTGTTTTGGCTGTGAAAAAAAGTTCCAGGAATGGTATCCTATTTCTTTTTTAAATCTGTCAACTGGATGTTTGGTGTATTTTGGGAGAAGGTAGGAGAGCTTAAAGAAAAAAAGTCTTGATAGATTTTTTTTTTTTTTTTTAAAGTAAATTAATTTAGCTATGTTAACCAAGAAGGCCTAAACATGTACAAACTTCTAGACTATGACTTAAGYAGAACACATTTCATGCTAAAAGCTATTGGCTATTTTAATAAACTCTGCTCTCTTAATAAATGTAATAAAGTGAGAGAGAAATTATTCTGTAGATCATTATATGAGTTTTTTATTTAATTATTTTTATTAGAGAGCATCAGGGGTAGGCTGCAATGTGCAAGAACTGAGTTTAATTTCTGGCTTTTTGACGGTCTTGAATAATAATGGGAAAGATAATTAGAACAGGAACCTAAAGTCAATGAAAATATTGCCAGTGATTATAATGGGATCAGAATTTGGCCTGTTTCCCTTTCACAAAATGAAGATATAATAGTGCTTACCAGTCTCACATGGGAGTCTTAAGAATGAAAACATTACAGTAAAAATAATGTGGGTCAAGTTATTACTAAGAAAATATGTAATAGGTACTTACTTATGACTGAGAGATTCAATGATCAGATCAGGTTACCAAAATCTTTTTTCCATTAATGAAATGGTGGAAATCTGTTTTTTTCCTCAAAATATAATTTAAAAATTGTAGAAAATAAGTGCTCATTCAGGGTCAAAACATGGTAACAAAACCTCATTGACTACTGCAAAATCACTGTGTGAATGCAGTATAGCCCCTTGCATTTAAATTTTGATCATGAAAGGCAAGGAAAATAATTTTTTTTTCTTCCTTTTTCAGAACTGATATTCCTTTAACATTCTCAAGTAATAGAAAAGATTTGTCTCTCTTTTCTATACATGCTACTTAAAATTCCTGTATGTAAGGAACCAGGAAAATATTATCCCTCTACAATGGTTTCTTGATTAAAACTCCAAAGACAAAAACTGAGATCATGACCCGGATTAAATAGTATCCCCTGTCCTTCTTCAAATTAATGTGAAAGGAGAAAGAAAACATTAACATTGTTAATTTGGAGAAACGAAATGAACATGAACACTTTTACCACAACTGCCTTTTGTTGAGGGGGAAAAAAAATGACATCTGGGACTAAATGTTTTAAATTATAGTGGAATGGAGTATACAGTCAAACTGAATTCAATGAAATGGAAAACAGGTTTCACCACAGCATAGATGAGTGAAAGGGAGTAATCTCAATCTGAAAAGAACAGAATATGGCAAGGCAGTCAGTCATAAACCAATTTTAAAAAAAAAAAAAAAAAGTAATGTTCATGCAGTCTGTGAAGAAGTTTTAATAATGGTATGCTATTAAGAATGTTTAGGTCCACCTTACACACCCTGAGTAAGTTTTCTTTTTAAGTTACCATAGTGTTCCCTTACCTGGTATGAAGTAATACCTACATTAATTCCTAATTAGAGAGGAAGCAACTGTTTTTATTTCTGTAACTCCTTTTTAAAAGCCTATGTATATATTACCTGCAGGAAACAATTATGGAGAATATGAATAAACTAGAATTCCACCACAGCAATTTGTTAACACACCTACAGAAATAAAATTTAAAAAACCCAAACAAACAAACAAAACCAAACCAAAAAAAAAAAAAACAACAAACAAACAAACCCCCAAAAAAACCTCAAAAAAAACCCCCCAAAAAAACCCCACAACCAAATTTTCCTCTCCCAATGCATATCTGCTTAAGGGGATAGATTTTATTACTTTTTTGGTTTCATCTTGTTTTTCCTTTCAAATGCAAATTCAGTGAATTTCTCATAAAATTTCAGTAAGATTTATTTAAATATTTACATAAAATTAAGGAATAGCAAATGAAATAAGAATTGTCATCCAGACTTATTTTTTTTGCCAATATTTGACAAAGTTCATGTATGTGTTATCCAAGTTCTTCAGTATTTTCTCATTCTGTAGCTGAAAAATATAATTACAGACATTATTTCTGGCTTCATCAGAATGAAAAATGAAGTTTTACAAGGACGTCTGTATTTTCTGTAGTTTACAAATCTTGTAAACTACTGTATGTTACTGGACTGATGAGACCATACTAAGCTTCTCTGACTTCAGTGGGAAGCCACCTTGGAGTAAGGGTCCCTCCTAGAAAGCAGCTTGAAAGGTCAGAAAGGAAAAGGTACAGAATAATAGTTGATCTTGCTTATAACACCTTGCAGACACCTGGTTAAATTACGAAGTAGTATGTTTAAAACAGAAGGAAGTTCTTTTCTTACTTCTATTACTTAAATTATGTAAATTATTGCTGGAGGATGTTGTTGACAGTGAATGCATAAATCGGCTCAAAAAGGAATTAGGAAAAAAAACCTCATGAAAGGTAGAGCCTTAGGATACAGCTCAAATTTCTGGTTGCCAAAAAATGCAAAGAGTACTTCAAGATCACACCACATTTGGCTTATATGAACACTATGCAACAACACATGTAGTTTCCACAGTCTAAAAGCTGGGCAGCACATTTTGGTCCCTTTTTAGTCCCTCCGCGTACATATTTCCAGCAAATGTCTTATTTTTCTTCCAGTGAGTAAATAGATCATTCAGGGGAAGAGGAAGTGTACTTCACCATCCTTTCTCTGTTAGGCAGGCAGGTTAACTCGTCTGGCCTGATGCTCTTTGACAGTTTTTTTGGGTGTGGGTTTTTTTTTTTTTTTTCCTTTTTTCTCCCGGAGAACAAAAGACCAGCAAGCTAATAAAGCTTCATAATAAAATGAGCATCTTCAAGACAGTGCAGTACTTCCTTTCATCCTCAGATATGGATGAATATTTGAAGCAAGAAAAAACTTTTCTGAAAACTTATTCTCAGGAAAGATTGAACTTTCCTTTGTGAATCTTGCATTCTTTTCATCCATGCTCCACTATTTCCTCCCTGTTTGTATGGCGCTTTTTTTTTTTTTTTCAGTCTCAAGTACAATTCTTGTTAAGATATCCACTTGAACTTCCTTCTTGCTTAAACTAATTCATTTTCATGAAACTATTACATTTATTTCTATTTCAGGGATGGATAAACCTTGCCACTGCAGCAAGGCTGGGTTATTCCCCATTTAGTAGCTTCTCCTTTGTTTCTTCATTAACAACTGCTGTTATGATCCTTTATCTCTCCTTCTACTTTGTTTCCTTCTGATTTTATCTTTATGAAGCTATGTCAGATAGTATCACACAAATCCACTGAAGTAAGCCTGGTATACATAGATATTGTTACAAATACTTGTTTAACTGCCTGCATCAGCTTATTAAAATAATCTGAATTTTGGCATATTTCATTTATGTTTGCCATAAACAATTGAAATGAGGGCTATGGAGTCAAATTTGCAAAATTTAAGAGAGCAATGCAAAGAATGCACAACAAAGTCTCCCATGATGCAAATGGCAAAGCAAGCACATACTTTTTTTACATACCTTTTAACAAGCTCCAGATCATGATGCTTCTCCAGCATAAATCATTAAAATAGTGCTTTAACTCACAGAAATTGTTTAAATCATCAATAAAATACTGAATTAGTTTATTTGCCTCTAACCTGTGTGTTATGTTTTGTTTTTAAATTGAACTAATCAGTTATCCTCTGTATTCATCATTTTCCCCATCTATAAAGTGGGGCTGATGCTTTCCTCTTAAAAATCCTGAGACTTAATATATTAAAAGCAATTTCAGATCCTCAGGCTGAAAGCACCCTAGTAGTGCTATGCATTTTTATTATTAGAATATTTATAACCAAACATTTTATCCTGTGCAACAAAATGCTCTTCTCTTAATGGAGATTTCCTCTTTTGTTAAAACAGTTTAGGAAAATAGCATTCAGCATAGCAGTCAAAATCCTCGAAGAATTACCCTTGCCTGTGTTTCTGCCACAAGGTGGTGATTAGATAGCTGTGCGCATCATTTCACATAAACTGGGAATACTGTTTGGTGAACGTTGTGTGATGATAGTGAGTTATATGCTAAGACCTTGACAATCTGCATATATAAAACAAATGTTTTCATAATATGAAAAATAAACCCATTCTTTTCTTGCAAGATTGCATAATTCCAAGATCATCATCCATCTGTGTATATCTTTTTTTTTTTTGTCCTTTTCGCTTACTTTAATAGCTTTATTTTGCAACTTAATGTTTTTCCACCAGCAGGTGAAAGCATTCATAAATCTGTCACGAACAGTTGCCAATGAATATTCATATATGAACTGTCTGATTGCAGTACTTTGACATTTCTATTTGATTCTAGCAGGAGAGCAAACTTAGACATGCTTCCTATTTCCTAATGTATTCTAATTGATGCCTCAGCATTGTACTGCTGAGTAAGTTAATGTAATTGGTGACATCAAACTACTAATTTGGAATATAAGCATATATGAAACAGACAGTTTAAAAATAAAAAAAAAATGCCTGACTACATGATGAAGGGGAGCTACAAACTTTTACTCTCATATTATTTCTAAATTTGGCAAATAACTAGGGCCTTTTAAAGCCAAAAGCTCCTACTGTTCAGTCATAATACTTACCCAATTATTTGACTGTTTATTTGTCACATGGATGGGAGAAGAGAGGCAGTCAAATATTTGTATTCAGTTTGTCTCAAATGTCATTCCAGTGTTTTGGGTTKGTTTGTTTGTTTGTTTTGTTGTGTTTTTGTTTGTTTGTTTTTTATTTTCTACTGGCTTTATTATTTAGTCATCAGAAAAAAAGTGAGGGTTTGTAGTAACTCCTTATAAACCATTATTTTGGCTGCTGTGTTTAGGAAGTAGCACTTTTGCCCTTAAAATTATTGTGCCACTGACCTAGTATGTTGGTTTTACTTTCTACAGCTAGTGTTCTTTCTCCATGAGCTCAGTCATGTATGACAAGAAAAGACACTGCAATATTTTTTTTTTCCTTCCCCCCACCTGGCAGCAATCTTTAATCTATGCTTACTTAGAAGGAAGCAAGAATCTTAATTTTTCAGCCTTTTCTCTCTGGTTAGTTTACCCATTAATGCCATTTCCACTTTTTTTCCTGATCAAACTTTAGGCTAGGAGTCAAGGGAGAATCTTAGGGAAGTTGCATACATAAATCCCATAGAAATCAATGATATTTAAATACCTACCTTCTAGTACATGTCTTTGGAAATCTAAGCTTCCATACTTTCTCTTAATTAGGAAGAAAAACAAAGTTATTGTAAATGTAGGCAAGAAAAATATTCTAGTGCTGTATTTCTTCAAGCAGTCATGTAAAATAGCCATAAAAATGTGTACTGCCATTAATCTATGGAGAGATAAGATCAAAACGAATGCTTCGACACACATATGTGAAAGACAAAGTTTGTAAGCAATTAAATGTGTTTTGAGTGTGGTTTAAGTTCCTCACAGAGAAAACATTGTGTAGCCTGGGCCATAGGATTTACATCGTTGATGAAAATGAAGGGCACAAATTAGTCTTTTAATAGTAACAGTACCTTCCACAGTAGAAATGGTTGGCGGTCCAGTGAGATATTCAGTTGTGACTTATTATTGGAAAACCATGAAATACTTTTGACTCTGAAGTTGATTCAATCCAAGTAACAATTGTATCTTTCAAGGAAGTCTTCCAACTGTGTCACAGGATGTGCTAGCCCTAGTAAAAGAAATGTGACATGAGTTACACCTTGAATATTCAAGTATCACCAGCCAGATCTCAGAATTTACAGGTCACAGGCAATTTAGAGATTATGAATCATTTATTTGCTTTAACACAACATGAGTAAGATAAAACAACACTTAGCTTTAAATAAGCTTGAAGTTAAAAAAAAAAAGGTTTCTTTCTGGATCACTGGCAGTTCCTCATCAACTTGAAGAACCTGGCAGCTGGTGAATGAAACTAATGTTATTCATTAGCTGTTTGGAAGGCTAAGTCAGTTTTAAAAACAGGATTACAGCTACTGGGTCACTTAGGCATCACTGAGAATTAGATCTAAAATTAGATCTGTAAAATCAAAACTACATTCATGAAACAAGAAAACGGGTTTTGAAAGTTTCCAGCCCCAAAAAGAGGCAAATAGATCCAGCTGATGTTGCATTAATGCTTAATAGCAGTTTTGCATAACTTGGCTGTGAATACACATATGTGTATGTATATGCATTATATTTTATTTTTCAGTCATGAAGAATAACAATGTGTTTTCCAGAAACAGGTTTATGAATGAATGCAAAATATGCAATTCTGCTTATACATAACGTGGGGAATATTTAGATTACACAGAACTGAAAACACAGGGTTAGTGGAAACTAGTTGACACCAGCATCTGATTTGATGAATCTTTTTTTAATCAGTCAGGTATCCACTGCTGCTACTTGTATACTAATGCCCAGAATCAAGATGTTTAGGAACAGTTTATCTGAATGACATATATTTCAAGGTTCTAAGGTAGATTTACAAATAAATGTAATTTGATCCCAACCGAGCACTGCATACTGGTGACAAAATTATTCTTTACAGAAGGATTTTTCTGAGGGGTGTGAATAGATTGTGGTGGAAGGTCATCTTTTAGGAGGGGTGTAATCTTTGTTTATTTCCATGCGGCTTTGGAAGGCAATTGGAGGTGTGTGTTATCTTGGTGAAATAAGACTGCTTTTTATTTTTTTTAAAAATCAGGTTTTTACCGTCAGCAAGATGAAATTTTATTTTTAAATAGTCACGAACAAAAGGACTGTCAATTTTGCTCAGAAGAAGGTTTGGGTAAAGGTGTGTTGGCAATTAATTCTGTTTTTCCAAGTAGCCTATGAAAATCTTAGATCTGGTTCTTCATGTCCTTGTTCTCTCTAGTAGACCTACTTAGAAGTTGTCTCCTGAGACTCATGGAATACCTCCTGATTTATTAGCATTTTCTATAGAATTAAGGCATATTTCATTGACTCTCACATTAACCTTGTGAAAGCAGAACTGTACTGATTATTTGATGAGTTACTAATTTTTCAGGAGCAATGGACCAAATTAATGCTGTCTGTATCACACTGTAAAAGTTGATTTGAGGCCATTTTGTCCTTTATAAAATACAGTTCTTAGCATGAAAATAATACTTTTGATGTTATTAAATTTCCTTGCACCATACTCATTGCTTGTTTATTTGTACTCAGGTCTAAAGGAAAGGCAGGGAATAGTCAGACAGCAGGAGTTAAGTGCATCGCTGAAAATCTTGAAGTGTACTGACTCGTAGCAACCACACAAGTTGTCCTACTGTAGAGTAGGGGTGGGTTGTGCATTGAAAGAGATGTAGGCCAAGAAAGACAGTGTTAACTACATTTAGTTAAGTGTGATTTCTTAGATTTATTCAAATTATCATGCGTAAAGCAAAAAAGGGTCTATGGAAGAGCAGGGAAAAATACTGTAATTTCCAATTCAAACTTGTACAGAGTGCCAAATTCCAGTGAATTCCAAATGCAGCTCTTTTGTCCTGTATCAAATTCTTATATGAAAAGTTGGGATGCCACTCTTGTTTGCATAATTACTAGTCTTATATTAACTCCATTTTTCTGTAACAAAATAATCAGAGCATGGCAAACAGAAAGTATGATGAGGAAATATTTGTATAAATAAGTTTCCAGGGTTTTTCTCTTGTGTAGTTCTTTRGAACTCTGCCATTTCATTCAGGAAAATGTTTGTGTATCCTAAAAGCTTATTGAGTGATTATCCATCTAGAGCAGCAAAACTCTAGGAAACTAGAGATGAGACAAAAATSAAATCAGATGAGAGATATCAAAGTCATGAAAATACTTAATTCCTAAGGAATACATGCACAGAAGCCAGAACTTGTTTATTAACCAAAACATGGTATAGATTGAACATGTAGTTCTATTCTGGTGAACAATTTAAACAGATCTACTTCTTCTTCTAAAAAAAAAAAAACAAAACCAAAAAAAMCAAAAAAACAACAACAAAAAAACCATGAAACCCCAAACATTTTGAATCAAACCCAATGTAGTGTTATGTGCAATGCAAAACTAGATTTAATCCCAGAGCAGTTCCTTAGCCGAATGTACAGATCTTGAACCTTACCAATGCTAGTAAAGAATGTATTTTTTCAGTAACAACATTTGAATCAACACTACATATGTACTATAATTTCAGTTTTGTTACTTTTTCTCTTCTCTGTGGTCTGCAAAATACAGAGTAACTTTTGAGCAGATCTGTTCTGTTAGGCTTCACCAAGCAAATTGCACTGTAATAGCATCTATTTGATCTTTCAGTACCTAAAAACTGCCTAGAGGCTACACGTTTCACTTCATTTCATTGGATCAAAGAGAAGGAAGTCTAGGGTTTTCAAAGCACATCCAGACTCCAAGTGCTGAAAAGTGTTCTTTTGATTTCAACCATCCAGAACAAGCAGCGCAGATTTAGTATGAACCCCATTAGTCACCACACTCTCTGCCATTTAATAGTGAATTATTTTTTCCAAAGTAGCACGGTTATAAATTTGTCACAGACAGTTCACTATTACACTCTGTAGATGTTTAACAAGGTTCATATAAATATAGGTTCAAACAGATTTGATTTTAATTACATCCTGGTTTTATGCACAAATTTTTCCTAGTGAACAAACAGACTTCAGTGAGTAGATGTGCTCTCTTCTTGATGCTGTTAATTTGAGATACTCATTTGCGATTTTCAATCCAGTAAATGTCCAACTTGAATATTATCATGGAACACTGTTTTGCAATAGCAGTGAAAGTAGAAGTAATTACCCTCTTTCCTCTAGTGTCTATGCATATTTTCAGAAATCATGCTTAGGAGAGCTCTAACAACTGTGGCAACTCTAGGAAGAGTCATATTTGAACCTGAATCTGAAAAAAAAGAGGTCTTTTTAACCCAATATAACTTTTTTAAATGAGAAACCTTAAGATGCCTGAAAGAAGAATGTAAGAAAACAGAATGTAGAAAACGGGCTTTCCTCTGTTTTACTCCAACCTTCTAAGAATTTTTTAAATTTAATAGGTGATTTTTCAATGGTAAGCAGCTATGGTGATTTTAAAGCTATAAGAATATTTTAAACTGTAACTACCTACTGAAAAGTTCAGTAAACAATATTGGTTTTAGATTCTAGGATAAAATGAATGTTCAGATACCTTCCTTCATGAGTCCTTTAAAAAACTGAACGAATCATGAGAAATTAAACTCTGGGAACCAACTCTGCTTTGTCAGAAGGATGACCTGGATGATCTAATATATCTTTAATTCCAGCACAATTATGTCTACAGCTCTTCATCTTTGAGTACCTCTTACAATTACTGTATCATGCATTACTTTTTAGCTGCTTAAACTGCATAATATCCAAAACTGACCAATAGCTTTTAGGAAAATAAATATCCAATAGATTTTTATCAGAGAGGTCAAGGAAATATTAATGCAATGTTGTAAACATCAATAGGCTTTCATTCAAATCAATTTGAAATAACTGTTGACATTTCAATTTTTTTCTGCTTTGAGTGTTTGCAAAAGTGCATTTTTGAGACAGTTATTTTGGGCTGTATGCTACATTTCCTTTATAGGTTTAACGTATTTCTATTCAACAGGTATTTGGGGCACACATGTAGTATAACCCTTACAACAGTATACTTTGGAAAATGAGTCATGTATAAGAAAAGTAACAGAATTTTGCATATGTAATTAGATTGAATTAAATAGCTGCCAGAAGAGGATAATTTCCAGAAACTGAGTAGTAGCACCTGCACATCTGAACAACTACTCTTCATCCCATGAATTTCTCAAGAGTCTGATTTAGTTCAGTCATTTAACAAATGAGTTAATCACTCAGCCATTCCTACTGGTTTTACAAGAGAGGATGACTTAAATGACCTCAACTATGTAGCTAGAGCAACATCTCATTAACAACTTGTTTCTTTGTAAACTGTGTTCCCTTTGCTTCCTTTTAATCCATCACTCCAGCACTCTGAATTCTCTAGGAATTAAAAACTGCTGCTGAACAATCATAAAAAAAGAGTTTGAATAAAATTATTTATTAAAAAAAAAAAAATCTGTGCTTCACTATCTCACACTTCATCCTAGCTGACTCTCTCTGAACTGCAGCTATGGTACCATGTAATGTGTAGACACAAGGTAATCTCTAATCCAGGCATGGGATTCAAATAAAATCTGCCCCTGKTTTTTTTTTCTAGTTTCATGTATACTCAGCTCTATTCCTGTTGAGCCAGTACATATCCCTTTACATATTTCAACACAGTGTTATGTATTTGCTGGACATTTATATATGATAAAATGCCCCCATAAGGTATGTAAGCAGATGTTAAAGCTCTAATCCCAATGTTCAGGTTTAAATAGTTCATGGATGCCCTCATCTGAGCTTCAGACCAGKTTTTTTTCCTAGATGCTCATAGTGACTGACTTTGAAATGTTAAAAGTCTGGGAAGTAATGAGTTGAGCTTCAGTATTCAGTCTTTGCAGACTGCCTGGCTTAACCTAAAATGTTACTGGAATTTTTTCTTGACATCATAGACTAAGTAATTTGCTTCTGCCCCCTACCCTCCCCCCCCCCAAATTATGAACACTGAAATAAAAATAATGTTGATTTTTTTTTTTTTTTTTTTTCCCCTAACGGTATCCAGGACACCTTTTTTGACCTCTGTTTTCCAATAGTTTCAGCAGCTGGATATGTGTTACGGCAGCCTGCCTTTACTAAAGTAACCATATACAAAAAGCTTTAAATGGTAAAAGAACCACCAGAAACAAACAAACAAGCAAAATATAATACCGGATTTCAAGAAAATGAGTGTGAAAGGTAATATCTTTCTCTTTATCACACTTCAGTCTCATGTTAAATGAAAGCATATGTACTCTCATAGTCCAATCCAAAGATCAGTAAGGTCAGCAGGGTCTTTGGTAGCTTCTGTGAGCTTTTGTTCATAGTCTCTCAATAAGATTATCTCTGATGGGCTAAGTCTAGGGACCTGGAAAACATTTTGGACCAGAGAATTAGCAAATATATTTTATACCACAAATTATAAACAAATTGTGAAATCATTTAACTATCCAACTCTGCAGTTGTGCAGCAACCTAAGCAAGTACTCTCACCATCACTATGGGACTTAGCCACCAACCACTAAGGCTGTGCGGGTCTGCCGCTCTTCCCAGTCTTAGATACCAAACATTCTGACCTACACTAATAATAAATTACCTCATATCCAAAAAGCTTATATTGTAATTAGAGTTAGGGTCTGTGACAGGTGGGGTGTTCCACAAGCTAATGTGATACATTATTTTATCAAACTACATACTTTTTTCTAATCATTATGCATTTGATTACCTGAAAGAATTATCTTTTCAGTTTCAGCTGTTTTCTGTGACTAATTAGCCAAGCCAGTGACAAGTCAGCAGCTTTTAAGTCTTTATGGTATTTTCTTTGACTACTTTATTTTGATCTCATGGGCAAAGGGTTCTTGTGTTCTGGAGAAACAGTGTGTGTCTATGTGGGCTTCTTAATGTATTCAACTTTAAGCTTACTACCTATACTCTCCTTCTTTTTTCAAGGCTATCACCCCTTTAGTCTCATAGAAGTTTCCATTAGGTACATTTGAGAGATTATAATTTTAGATTGTTAGGTCAATGCAGATAAGAATAGCAAACAAATCTGAGAAAGCAACAATAGAGGGATGCAGGTCCAGAGGACTGGATATGCCATGTGGTCCTGGGAAACAGTGGTGCCTGGAGACAGGATCAGTGGAGAAAAATAGTATAGTCAAAGTTTTAGCTAGCAGCAAATATTTCCAACACTGAAAATCTGAAAGAGGAGGAGACACTATGCAGTATGAGCCCATGACAGAGCTGTGGTTGGTTTTTTTGTTTGTTGTTTTTTTTTTTTTTTTTTAAGGTATTGCAATGCATAATTTATAGAACAAATCTTGATAAAAGATTCACGTGTTTACTAAGATCAATTTGATCTTAGTATTACCTCACAGAATACGTTTAATTTTGATTTTATTGAATTCCGTTCAATATGAGGATTATATTGTTGTTATAATTATCTATAGGGATTGATCATACACAGTTTTCAATAAACATTTGGTTCTTAACTTGGTTTACTTAATTGTGTTTAGTCAGATATATTACTTGGAATTGCTTTTGTTATCCCAGTGGTGATAATCTCTTCCAGTGAAAATGTTTGTGAATAGTGACATAAGATATCTGACAGTCATTTTCCATCATAACATTTGAAAGTAGAGCTCAACTGCATGTTTTCCACAGAACTGATTAGCAATAAAGTCTAAGAGATATGTGTATTTTGACAGGAGTGCTAAATACTCCTCTGAAACACAGAGAGAGTCCCAGGACTAATACACTTAACATTAAAAAAAAMCCCTCTCAACTATATTTTCTTGTCATTTGACAAATAATCTGCACAAAAAGAAAATACAAGTTGATCTTACAGATGTTCCATATATAAAGAATATAATTTGATGATAGCTTGGAGTTTGGAAACAGAGAGAAACGAGTTTTGAAACATTTCATCTTAAGAGATTAATGTGACAAAAAGGAAGCCAGATATAATTATTATAGGAACCTTAGGCTTAGAAAAATGGATACACAGAAGAGATTTGTTCTTATTACAAAGCTGGACATGAAATTCAACTTCTTGGTGAGGCATCACGGGTACATGAAAGGTAAATTCCAATATTACAATATGCAGTTTTGTTGCATTTAAGATATATGTGTTTGCTTTCAAAATTATCACCATGAGTTATAAAGGATCTGTTTAAAAATTATCTTAATTTTAAATCTAAGAAGAGCTAACTGAATATTATCACAAGCTAGAACTGTATATAAATGAGGATAAGCATGATGAAAAGGTAAGTCCACAACCCAGCCATATATTACACGTTTCAAAGTTAATTGTTTAATAATTGAGTTTCAATCTTTCATTCAAGATAGTAAGATTGCAGTAATAGTTTTATATTTTTATCATAGGCATTGCATCCCTATCAGCATCCCACAAAGCAAAAGAAGCTTTATAATTTTTTTTCAGCAGATTGCAGGTGCAGATTAACAGGTTACTTACAAAATTAGCACCCAGGTTGTTTCATGAGTGTATAAATGACCAACCTCTCTGCTCCAAGAACCCCATGTAAATAATACACTAGAGTAACCTCATGTCATAAATCTACCCATTCATTTTATGGCCCCAATCTGGTTTTGCTTCCAGTATTCAGCATACTTACTATTGTTGGCTACAAAAATTTAATGACATTCAAAATTCTGAATCATGAAAAGTTACAGAAAATATTATATTTATTTTAAAAATATATTAACTTTGTCTTTGCTCATTTCCTCTATTTTCTTTCCTTTCTTGGCCATTTACCAAAGGGTACCATCTCCATACCTTACAGTAATTACAATAAATAAGTGGGTTTGGGATCTTTGTAGCTTCAGGAGTGTGTTCCCTTT
The DNA here is from genome assembly GCA_030449065.1 of Oceanodroma leucorhoa. Taxonomy (NCBI): domain Eukaryota; kingdom Metazoa; phylum Chordata; class Aves; order Procellariiformes; genus Oceanodroma; species Oceanodroma leucorhoa. The sequence continues at coordinate 12,952,794 of JASVER010000012.1, forward strand.
AATGTTAAAGTGAGAAGCACCGATGTGCACTGTACATTGCCATGCCATATTATATTAATATTACCATGCCATTGCCATCCTTCAGTAGTATAGGCCTGATAAGCCGTAGAAGCATCCCAAACGGATGTGTGGTATTAGACAAAGATATCTTGCGGTCCACATTAAGCATTACAAAGGCTAGTTAATATCCGTTGGTGATGTGTCACTTAATTAAGTTAAACCTCTGCTGAGACTAAGTTTGTGTCTCCCAGGACAATGAAAAACACTTTATAAATACTTCACTTTTCTTAAAGACTTGCTCCAAGCTACAAAATATTTAGGTTTGAAGCAAAAGGATGCAGTTGGGCTTCAAGAAATAGTTAAGTATTTTTACTTTACTAAACTTCCCTGTAGTTTTCAAAGTTGGAAGAGAAAATGTGTGATAAAGTTTACTTTATAATTTGGATGCATTCTCTGGAGACCTATGATACTGGCTTATTGAGAAATATATAGGTTATCCAAACAGATATGCGTACTCAAAAGTTATTGTGCTTGCCAACATCAGTTTCTAGGGCTCTATAAACTTTCATTTTTAAAGCTCTAACCCCAGATACTGTTATTAAGAATAAGTAGTCTATTCTTTCAAGTTTAAGATATCTGGGTTATAATTTCTTTGCAGATTGCGCATTCTTGGCAAAAATAGCTTACAATGATTGATATTACATTGTTAAATGTCCAATAATATTATGATCACTTTGTTATTTTTGTTTGTTGAAGTTAGACTTGGTGTAGGACAGCAAAACAAAGTCATGTTAAAACAAAAGCAGGTGTCTGTATATCCTTTGTAGAGAGTGAGAGAGATTTGGTTTACTGTTTCCTCTGTTAATACGTATAATACGTTAGTGAAAAATACTTAGGGTAGAGCCAGAGTAAAATGGCACGTGAACTACTGTTAGGCAGAGATAGTCTGCCTAACACCTGCTGTTGAATTAAGTTTGGGCTAGTTGTGTGTAGCTTTCAAAATATAGTTTCTCCCTGTTTGTGGGAGAAACTGCTATGTTGCCTCTTGTCTAAAAGCTCACACAGTGTGCTTATGTCCTATTTTACAGATTGTGCTGGCGGAAGGCTTGTAAGGGAGAGGTAGATTCCTCCTAAGTTTTTATTGCCATTCACAGGGCAGAGGCTCTGAACTTTTTCCATTCTTTTCATTGAGATCTTTATGGTTCAGATTGTGTGAAAGGTCCTGAGGAAAGTGATCCCAGAGATGTACGTATAATGCCATTAATACTGGTGGCAATGACAGTGAGAATTCTTGAAAAAGCAGTCATCTTTAAATCTCTCAGGTCCCATAAATTACCCCACCAGCATTCATGTAATTCTTAAACTATATACTGTATGAAGCAATATTCCATTGGTAACATGAAAACAAATAAATCAGATATCTCTATCTTGAGGAGTGTAAGGAATTCCCAATCAAACCACTGAGATGAGCAACTTCTTAGAGGTTTTCTTTGAGAAAGCATCCAGATATCTTTTACATTTTTAATGTTTCTGTGTTGCATTTATCCCAAAATTAAAGGAAAATCCTAGCATTACAGTGCTGCCTTGGGCTGAGGACTAATACCCCATTCAAATCTTGCTCCTTGTGTGCGGTCCTGAACAAACCGGTTAGTCTCCACTTGTCACCTGTAACTCAACTTCTCATCAGGTTAGGAATGCAAGAGGCTTGGAAATAAAGAACTTAGGTAGTAAAGTTTTTGGGAAAATAAACATATAAAAACATTTGCTGGAAAACTTCACAGTTCCACCACTGCATGGAGCGATTTGTACCACGTAACCCCTTTGTGTTTTTAAACAAAGCCAAACGGCAGATCAACTGAGAGTGGAAAAATCTCTGCTAAGGACTGTAATCATCCATCATCCCTGAGAGAGGTAGGAGAATGAATCCCACCCCCACGAATTTCACCACATCATTTCCTATCCTTCAATCCCTTCAGCAAGGCGGGAGGCATGTGAAAGCACTTAAGCAGACCACTGGCCTTGGTTAACTTGCCCCAACCTCACGACCCTAATACAAGTCAGATTTTTTGGTTCAGGAGATCATTATTCCTACTTTCTGTGTCATATTATTAATACAGTTTTATTAGGTAGGTATGTATCTGTCGTGTTTTACTTTCTCAGTAATGTCTATGTTTCAGCAAGGATTATATTTACCTGTATAAACCCTAAAAGCTTACAGAGTAGGTAACAAACAAATTGCATCTTTTTCCTTTTTACAAAACTATTGCTTATCTCTCTGCTAAACACCTATTAGGAGGTCTTGAAGCTCTTCTGATTCTACCTTGATTTAGATCATACATCATCATAAATAAGAATTATATTGTTTACTAATAAGCACTGTGAAGGAATTTGTGGGGAAAAAAGTATTTTGTCAAGAGGATGTTTAGGGAAAAATACAGACAGGCCTTAACAGCCATTTCTGTTACACATCTTGCATGTCTCTGGATGAATTCATATGTCCTTTTTCTCTTCGTTTATAACTTAGTTTTACATGGAAAATGCTTACACTAGGGGACATTTATATATAAATTATGCTGCTTATATTTTGGCTTTCTGTAAACACAAAAATTACTCTTAGAATTGGTAATTCTACTCCAGAATACAYGATGCAGATACATTGCACGCAAGAATGTTGCTTATTAAATTAACATTAAAGGCAATTATCTCTGGTATTTCTCTGAAGATTTTGGAACACAATGTAATAATAGCTCATCTTTTCCATTAAATTCAGTGTGGCCCACTTAATCTGACAATGTAAAGAACAAAAATGAGCAAGTTATGTGAAAAAAATGACTTGCCCTTCTTCTCAGAAAGACCTTTCTGCCATGTCCTGATTGCATTTGAACATGTCATCATGCTAGAAAGTGTTAGCTAAAATATTCTGGAAATTTAGTGCGAGAAAGCTGGGATAGGTTTACTGTCAGCTAACAGGATTAAATTGAAACCTGGAAGCAAATCTCCTCCTGTCTTTCCAGTATTTTAGAATATGTTTCTAATTAGATTCATTTTAAACTTAATCAAGAAAATATACATTGAGTTGGGAGAATGCAGATTGGTGTGGCATATTTTGTAAGAAGCAAGAAGGATGTATATGGCTGTATATGGCCTGGCAGTTCAGAGAGACATACCTACCAGGGCTTCTTACTGCTCTGGAAAAGTGTATTCTTTGCATAGGCATCTGCTCCGTGCCTTTATTCTGACTTATTTTGGAGATGAAGAAGTACTGGCCAGCATGTGAGCAGGGAAGCTGGTGTGCCTGACGTTGTAGCTTTGCTGCCCTAAGGCTGCATGTGGAAAGGGAAAGATGAGGAGGAGGTTTCGTCACCCCTTTCCACTAACAAGAGAGGTGGGGAAAAGTGCCCCAGGTTGGCAGGAGGAGGAATCAATGGTTATGTTGTCTTTTGTTTTGTTTGGGATCAGTTGTGAGGCTTCTCTTTTTTTTTTTCCTCTTTTTTTTTTTTTTTTTTTTTTAAATCTTAATATGGTTCACTCATGACTTCAGCCCCTCTTCAGCCTCAAATATGTAAGCATTCTACAAAGTCTTCTTCTGACAGAAAATTGGAGAAGCATTAGATAACCTGGATGCCTGTTTTCAGGTCAAAATCAGCTGAGGGATGGGAATATGTAGGAAGATTGAAGCAAGTTATTTATTCATTAGAAATCAAGAAAAAGCAACAGGAATAGTTCTTCAAATGAATCATTTAAGGGCAAATTTTGTATGTTTCCCAGGGACCCTTACGCCTACAAATATTTCATGCCCTTCTATTTCTATAACATTTTTGATTTCTTTCCCTGAAAATGTTTTTTATGACCAGGTCACATGGTCAGAGTTATCCTTTAATGTCCTTTAATGTATTTTTTTCACTTTATCATTTTTCCATTTTGCTGAGGAATACATTAGCCTTTGCTACTTACCCTTGAAACATCTACTTTAACAGCAGGCTTTGAAGAGAAAATGAATAGTGAAACATTAGTTGCATCATACATAGATGGGGGAGAAATTTTACCTGAAAGATTGAAAATGTCCAGGAAAAAAATTGTCTCTTCTGGCTTACATGTAATTTCTTAAAATGCCAACTATGTTAACTTTATATATTAAAACCAAAGTTCAGGCTTCTTCTAAAAGATTCAAATATCAACTCTTTCTTTTCTTTTTTTTTTTTTTAATGTTTGTGTTCAAGCTGCTAGAAAAGGAATTATAGATTAGAGAACATAGCAGGACAGCATACTGTTACAGTGGCCACCAAATAGGACACCTCAAGCTCCTTCCTGTTCTTCTATAAAGCTTAACCAGTGCTTAAACCTTCCAGTAAGTGATACATCTCAGATCATTCATATTTCTGTGGATTCAGGCTTGTAAAACTGTTCTTCAATAGTCTCTCCCGTGTCTGAATTTTGGACGTATTTCTTATGCTATGTAACAAGGCATGAAAATTCCTCTGAAATTAATGTGAAGTTTCCACAGGAAACTTCAAAGTCAGGGGTCCTTAATAGCACATTCCAAAACCAGATATCAAACCATCCGAAAATATGTATCCAAATCAAACAGCTTAACTTTTGGGGCTACTGAAGTTTTGAAAACAGATCAAAATCTTTATTCTAGCCATTTTTCTGGGTCAAAACTCCTATTGACATTGGAGGATGCCTCAGTGATGACTTTGTTGGTGTCTCTAGAAAGCTGGACTATTCAGAGGAATTGGAAGTATTCCCTTTTATGTATGTATACATATGCATTTATTTATTTATTTAAACAGTGCTGCCTTTCCAACCCCAGGAGAGTTTTCCTATATTAATTGCCTCTGTGGTTAGATGCCTCCAATTATTAACCTGCAGGTGTCTCTAATCACTGCGTATTCCCATTTGGTTTAGGTTGAGGGCTGTTAGCTGTGGTGGTTAAATACACACATTATGTGGTTTTTGTTTACTGTTTTATCCCTGAATTTGGCCTCAAAGACTCCAGAAAACAGTCATCAGCAATCACTTTTTATTAACTACAGTGCCTTGGATCACATTTTCCTCCTTCCCTTCTTTCTCGGAAATATTTAAAGACAGTATGTAGGCTAAAGCAAGACGAGTTTTCCAAACACTATTCCATAGAATTGAACTTGGAGTGCAGTTTAGCCATCCAACTTTCTGCTATCCAAAGCCATAAAAATCCCACTTGGGAAACATACATATTTTTGCTAAAACTGCAGACTTGGGATATTTGAAAATATAAGGAAGCAGTGGACTCTTGTCTTCATTTGTATGGGGTTATCATGACTTATTCAGCAGTAAAATTATATCTAATTATGTTGGTACTAGACTGAATCTCTTTTAATTGATTAATTATAATTCACATGTAGATTAACAGCTTTTAAAGGTCAAAACCTTTCAAATTGCACTGAGCACTTGTTTATCTCTCCCTGTGCTGTGTAAACCTGGTATTCTATTTCAGTCTGAAAGTGACACCATAATTACAGATTTGGAGGACGACAAAAATTGATTAGCAACCAAGGCTGGTTAGGAACAAAGGAACTGGATCTGGTTATTCTTCTGTCCTCCCTCCTGAAAAGCATGAGCTTTGACTGTATTTTAGAGYGTGAGATTTTGACAGCCTAAGGTGTTTCAGAAGTGAGTGAGCGCTGTTTAAATAAAAGGTATCATTGATTATGAAACTGGCACACTGCAATCAAATATATATTCTTTCTTTAAATTCTGAATAGCATGAGATGCTTGTATTATTACTTTTTAAACAAGAGGCATACTGATGCAAAATTAGTTAAACAATGTGTAATCTAATAGTCCATTATACTTTATTCTTCCTCTCACTCAGGTGCTAACACAGAACACTATTTTTTGTGCATGCCACCCCAAGGGCCTCAAAGTGGTTGAATAAAACATGTTATTATCACCTACTGGAAATATCCCCAATGTTTTCTGTACTCTACAAGCAGCATGTGATTGTTATCACATTTTTTAAAGTGCTCTAAGTGACAGGCAAAAATGAAAAATATCAAAGTTTTCATTTGTGGTGGAAATGAAAATACATTTTCCACAATATTAAATTTGCCCTTACTTCTAAGAGAAGGACTGCTTATTCTTTCCACCTTTGAGGTATGATATAGGAAAACAGTGACTTGTTGTTGCTAGCTATTTGACATGTCTTGTGATAAAATTAGCATTCTGCATTTTTGAGTGATTGTTTTTGTGACCCCTGATATTCTGTTGAAATAGAGAAAACTTGAAGCTGAAGAATGTTATTCTCTTTAAACAACATGAAAAGCCTCCTTGGAGCACTATTTCTTGTTTGTTAATTTGCCAGCAGAAACTGAATAATATCTGTTCCTGAAATATTCTGTTTTGCATAGGAGAAGAAATTAAGGAGACAGTAAAAGTAATTTGATTTTGGGTGTGCGATTAGAGCACAATGCAGTTTCTCAGAGAAAAGAGAAAACAGAGACCAAACTGACAGTGCAGTTGATTGGAGAGGGCAGACCTGGAGGGAAAAGCTTTCTTACTTCTAGGTCTGAAGAACCATTTTCTGAGTAATGTTTGAATCTGAGATGGCTGGGTCCTTGCAAAGGGGACGATGCAGTGCAAATTCCCTGAGAAACCAGTTTTGTCAATCCCTGCCTTTTTCCAAAGAGTGTGCTCCTGTCCCACACTAAAATAGAAACAGTCAAACACAAGAGTGTAAAAATTACAATCAGTGTTATTTATGATTACATACATGTCTTGTCTGTCTGTATTCAGTCAGATTCCTTCCATGCTACTTTTCTTTTATAGGCCAAACACTACCTAACACAGTTTATAAGGTTGTCCTATTCTGTTTTGGAAGTGATTATGAGTATGGCACACCTTAAAGATAAATATACATATATATATGTTTTGATATTTTATATATACACACACACACACACTCTCACTCTGTGAGTCAGGTAAAATACTTAAGAGGACTTGAAAGGTATCAAGATTCATCCGTGTTGAGTTGGGTTTATTACAGATAGATGTCCTTACCACAGCTCAGATTCTAATGCTAAAAAACACCTTTTGATGAAATCTTAGCCTTACTGAACTTGATGTCAATTTTTGTGAGAACTGAATTTCATCCTTTTAAAAAAAGAATTTTCAGGAGCGATATTAGTTAGTGGGAAGGTGGAACAGGAAGTATAAACACATCTTGCAAGAGCAAGGAGTAGGAGAGGCTGGGCAAGAACACAATAGCTGTGAAGTCTACTTAAAGCTATTTAAATAGTTTTTCAGGGCAGGACATATTGTGGAGACTCCTATCACTCAGAAATTGAGAGAAGATAAAGTATTAAAACCAGAGGAAGTGATAAATATCGAAGTGAATTTTGGCATGGTTATTAAATTTAACAGAGTCAAAAGGAAGTTACTTGGAATATATCTGTAAACAGTAGAAAAATATTTATAAAAATAAATTTTACATGTTTGTAAAAAACACCAATGTTTTTACAGAGAGAGCAAAAGACACATATGAACCATGAGTCACTCACAAGTTGGTACTACATTTATTTCTGGGTGCTATTAGGGTAGTCAGCAGTGGATTGTGAGCCCACATTTTGGAGGGAGAAGAGACAGCCAACTCACAAAAAAAAAAAAAAACCAACCACAAAAACAAACAAACAAAAAAACACCAAAAAAAACCCAAACAAAAAAAGAAGCTGGGGTGTCCAGTGAAGGGAAAGCTCCTGCCCTGTCCATGGCCCTGTCTTAGGCAGCGGTGCCAGGGTAGCCACGGTGGGGCCAGCTCTCCCGGCAAGCCCCACAGCTGCTCCCCAGCAAGGCGGTTTCCCTAATGCTTCCCCTCTGTGAGCAAGGCATTGAACCCAGTGCTCCATAAAGACTGAATTTTTACAAACATTTCAGACCCCTTCCTGTCATCCAGTGCTAAACACTGCGTTGCTTTCTGAATGGGCTGAATCAAATTCCCATCCTGCCTGCAAATATCATAAATTGATGTGTGGTACAAAGTATATACTGAGGGAAAGGAAACACCGTTATTTCTGATAGTGGTGCTGATTATATAGTAACTAAATTTAATTTTCATTCATCTGACTGTTATAACAATGAAATCAATTTAAAAGTCACAATTGTCAGCAACTTGGCAGAACAACAGTAAACATCTAAGCAAGATTGGGAAGGGAACTTTGAGATATTAAGAAAATGTGCATTTAAACAACATTAATCCTCACTTTCTTTATAAGCTCTTCCCCTTCTAGGCTCCTTGGAATTTAATTTGGCTCTGGCTCAAAGGAGTTATGAATGGAAGTAATTTAAAGATGGATGGATGTTAATTTAAAGATGCCATCATCTTCTGACAGAGCTGGGTACTGAAGTGTAAGAAAATGTATAAAGAAGATAGTGTGTAATCAGGAAATGCCAGTCAGGCAACAATTTGATAAGTTGATGAGAAAGAGACATGATGCTTCTAACAGCCTTTAGTCTCTACCAAATACAACACATTTGATGAGCTAATTTCTGCTATGGTACACAAAGCACATTTCCTAAATTGTATTACACAATTGTGTATGTTTATACCATAAATGGAGATATTTTTTTTTAAATAAGAGTAATATCAATATTACTTCCTCTAAGCAGTAATGCAAATTGTTTAATATATAAACATTAGTGTGAATTGGAAAATTAATTAAAAGAACAAGTCACTATAATTATGATAAATAAAGCTTATCTTTATTGCTAGCATGCTTCTCCAAGCAATCTGTCGAAATGAGGGGAAATTATATACCATCAACTCTCCCACGAGCTAAAGTCTCATTTTAAGAATCAGGTATATTACACTGAAATAAGAAAAAGATCTGCTTACTCAGTGTCCTGTTTTAAGGAGGATTATAGAGAGAGGCTGAACCTGTTTTGCCACGTGTTCTGCACATACAGAATACAATTCTTGTCCTATTTAAGTTAGTGACTTTTGTCACTGAATTTCACTTGCTGTGGCTAATTTAGTCAGATTTCTATGCCAGGGAAGCTAGTCGTTATACTCTAATGAGAATGTACATGTAACCATTAAATATGCAACACTTTTCAAATTGCGCTATGTGAGTTTGTTTGCTGCTGTGGTATTTTTTAATGCTAGCATTCTCAAATAATATCTAGTATATTTTCTTATGCACCAGACTCTAGTCACCACTTTGAGACAAAAAAAGAAATCAACAGAATATTCTTACAACTTTGCTGAGCTATTAGAAAATATAACATCTATCTGTCCTCCCTTTGCTGTTGGTCTTGTACACCTCTTCTCAATAATTTGTTTATTCAATATATTGAGAGGCAATGAAATATTTGATTATTCATATGATTATTGAACAAAGAAACATTGTGTTGAAATACACATGCTGTATACTGTTGAGTTCTTCATTGTTGCTTTAACCCAATAACTCTGGTGATCACCTTCCACAACTTCTGAAAACCATCTTCTGAGTTCAGGTATAGAGAAAAATGAAGTAGATCAGAAGATGTTTGGGGATATATGGGATAAGAAGAGAGGAAATAGAAGTAAGCAAAGGAAATTTCTGGCCTCTTCTTCGTACTGTGCAAGTCTGGTGCAGCCATGGGCAACTCCTCCTCCTCCTCCTCCTCCTCCTGAACCTGGCAATGGGCCAGTCTAGATGTGCTTGGTCAGGATGTCAATCTGTTATGCTGGTGTGACACCATGGTACACAACTACTGCTGCTGGGGGAATTAGGTTTATATGCAAATGAGAGTCAAATCATTACTTCCTATGTCATCTCAGTTGCATATTCATATAGTAAAATTATGTGTTAAATTGAACTAGAACTTCTGCTTGCAGTTATCGTTCCATACCAGAATAGTTGCATGAGCTGGGACGCAGCTGAGTTTTCCAAATGACATCATGCTCTTTATAGTTTATAAATCACCATCTGGATGCTCCCCTAGAAAAATGGCTTTATCTTGTGTCTCTGGGAAAAACTTGGCTCCAAATTTTAATCAGTGCCATAAATAGAGGAGGATGCTGATTTATTAGTTAATTGTCTAGTGTAGATGTTCACACATGCACGTGTGGCATGTTGAAAATCTTGCCCTTGCTGATTGTTGAAACTCTTCAAGCTCATTTTTTCCCAATGTTCAGCTTCTCACAATACTAAAAAAAAAAAAAAATCACATTAATTGGAATATATATTCCCAACCAGCTTTAATGAGAAAAGTGTGAACTTCCTCCTAAAACCACTTGCAGACCATACACTATAAAATTAATCGTGTACTTTTTACTTCTTGCCTCATTTCACTATACAAATGAGACACTGAACATATACAAAATTCTTGTATTAGTGCCTGCAAAGATTTCTTTGACAGAGGTTGCACTACTGGTTTCAAAACAATGTCTCTCTCTTAGTCGTCTTTGCAGCAACAGTGAAGTTGGTTAGCCAAGATTTGCAAATTATCTGTCTAAAACCCACTGTGCTTAAATTGATAAGGTGCTACAGTGTTAAGGATCTCTGTATCTGAAAGAATTTTTGTCACTTACTGGATTTACTCTGACTTCTGTTAATGGCAGTATTCCCACTAAAAAAATAGAAGAGACAGCATCTCTCTCTACAAAAACATTTACTCTAAATAAATTCTAATTAATAAGCAAAGTTTTTATACAGGATGCTTACTGTATTCAAACAATTTGTTCACTCTCTTCCCTTTGAAGCTTTCTGTGATTTTTTTTTTTTTTTTTAATTTCTGGAGGAGAGTTTAAAAAAACAGAAGATTATTTTTAATTTTCCTACAAAAATTAATAAACCTCTGTGAGATTTGTGTCATTTCTTTTTGAATTCACTTCATAGGTAAGACGTGTTTGACTTAATTAGTTCTTGCAGTGAATTCCCAGTAAAACCTTCAGGAACAAATTTTGTTTACCACCAACTTCTATGCATGAGTGTTGTGATTGTTAAGTTAATGAAATAAAAACCAAAGGCCAAATTCCCATCTGAACTAATAAAGAATCAGCCTCTCACCATATTTTTCCACTGGGGAACCAATCCTTTAAAGGGGAGGTGAAATCTGAGGTCCTCATAAAATTTGTGGTTGTTTAAAAATCTTGCATGTGCCAAGTTAAAGGTGTTAGCCCTAGTCTCTTGGTGAAATGCCAGATTAAATATTTATGTTCTGTGTACCTAAGATCTCTGTCTAATTTCATTTAAATATTATTTCTTTCCCTAATGGCACCCATCCAGTATAGTTGCTGTATTTCACTGGTGCTTTCACGCTTCGTGATGGTAGTCTAAGCTTTTGTGAACATACAGAATATGTAAGTACAGTGCATTTAAAGGAATTAAGAAATGTCTGTCTCCTTTGGCAAGTCCTTTGCATCCAGTTAAACTGTTACAGAAAGGAACAAAGAGGAGTCAAAAAGGAGATAAGAACTGTGATGACATTTAAAGGAGGAGCGGCTATCTATATGGCCTCCCTGCAAGTACTACCACCATCATGGACAGTGGCAGCAGGAGAGAACCCTTCCTTTAGATTTCTTGGGAAAAAATCCAAAGATTTAGGCTACATCCCGGCTAGCTGGAAAGAATTCACATCGTTATGAAGTGTGGGATTTTTGCCACCTCCCACCAGACAAATGGGAAGGGCGCCCAGTGGCAGGTTTTGCCAGGCACAGGGACCGTACAGGTTGGGAGGTACCGGAGGAAATGTAGTGTGCTATGTTTCCACTGATACGTAGGTTTTGTCATATTCCCCCGGAGACCAGCGGTCAGTTTAAGCTCCGGTTGATGAACATTTCCACCATCCATATGTTTTTAGACTCCTGGATCAAACGCTGGAAGCCTGCAGCTGCACTGCAGGCAATGAGCAGTGGGGCTGGGAGAGAGCAGTTTCACATCCTGATCCCAGCTCCAGCGGCAGCCCTCGGCAACGTTATCAGATGTGTTATTTAGGTATATACCCTTAGGTTTACCACCTTTAAAACAAATGTAATAATATTTACCTTCCTTCRCAAAGAACACTATAAAGCCTAGTACTAACTGCCCATGGCATTGAGGTTATTTCTGTGTTAATTCAGTGATGCTGATTTACTGAACTAAAACTGTTTTCATCTCATTTCAACTTGGAAATAACTCAGATATGGAACTCTGGTATGAAAACCAGTATGTGCAAGTCTTCCTACGTCCAGGAATAATGATTTTCAGTTGTGGTTGCAGTTGGGACTTTCTGAGGAGTGATAGTAAAATATATATGTATATACTATTTAAGAATCATTCCTCTAGGCTAACCAGGGCAAATACCTAGATGCTTTATCTTTTCAAAGTACATACCTAAACAGCCTGGATCATTCCCTCCTGGCCTTATGTGGAGAACTGCTTCCCTTGCTCCCGGATGCCTCAGCCGGTGAATATAAATGGACTTCCAAAGTGGGGTGGAGAGATATGGGAAGATGATCAGAGCAAAGAAGGATGAAGGCAATTAATATACTTTTTCTCCAAAGCTCAAAACAATTCTCAGCTTTCCCAATTTTTCTACAGGTCACATAGAAGCAGTCAGTAAAAAGCTGTTGTAACTGGTCACCTCCTTGCTTTCTTTTTACGCTGAAGAAAATCTGCCAAAATGCTGACAATGAAGTCAATGTCTTAATTTTAATTTACACCAGTTTATTTATGAGGAAAGTTTTTATGCTGCTCACACGAGTCAGTCATCTGAGCAGGAAGGTAATTAGTAAATTCAGACATATACTTTATAGAAATAATCTGGCTGTTTTCATAATGAGAAACTCATTGGGGGGAATGTTTCCTTTCTATGTAGCAACATAGTACTGGCTTATCATGGCTCAATCCAAAACAGAGGGCAGTGACACAGATAAAAATAATCCTTGTTAAACTGAAAAGCCAGTTGCTAATTATATAGTAACTGTCTGGAATATGGTGTTTTATTATTTTGAATTATGTTTAGTGATATAAATATATATGAGTCTGCCAATATATCTGGAAATTAATCTCAATAAATTAATCACTTTGAATGGGTGGAGACTTCAAAAATAATTTAGATGAAAATGTGCAGAAGTACAATTCAGGAATATGATTTCATCAAAATATTAAATTTTTTTATTTCTTGGTATTTTAGATGTAATTTTTTCAAATTATCTAGCACAGAAGCAGAGTCTCTGTAATACTCACAAGCTATCATCTATACTGTCCTACAAATACAKACATGAGAGTAGAAAAGACAAAGATCTCAGTGCTTCCTATCCCCTGCTCTGAATTTCTGAGCACGCTGATGTGGATTGTCTGCAACAGAAAGCAAGGTGGTCTCAGTGGTCTAGAAACAGCCCAAGATCGGGCATTGGAGGGAAGGAGAGATCTAGGACCTAATAATGAAAAGCAGCTAAAATGAGAAAAAAAAGAGAAAGATCCCTTTTCAGAATAAGGTTGGGGKTTTTTTGTTTGTGTTTTGGGTTTTTTTTGCAATTGATTAGAAGTTTGATTTGAAATAGTCGTAATTACTTTCTTTACACGTTAGTGGTTTTTTCTCTGCACTGACCATTATATGCAGTGTGTGTAAGGTATACAGCTGAAATGTGATGCAGGCCCTACCACGCTTTAAGTAGCAAAAGATTCTTTGGGAGAGTGTTATTGCATGTAATTTGTGGATTTGTGCCAAGAACTGTGGAAACTTTAGAACAGCGCATTTTGCCTTCATGTGTTAGTTCCGCTGCCTAGAAGAACACAACTCATAGTAATTCTAAAAAGGGCAACAGGGATAATTGGGTTCCTGCTGCTACACATGTTTATCAGTGCACTACTGCCAGATGTAGGACATATGCTACAAATGGTCTTCCTATCCCCAAAAGCAAAAAAAACCCACCCAAACCAAAATCCCTTAGCTTTCCCTACCTCCTTGCAGACATATTAGTATAGCACTGGGACCAAAGCCAGGAAGGTTTTTTTAGCTTTGATACCCAGACCTCCTAGATTAATGCTTTTATTCAACTGATGGTTGCAGACGAGGGATTGTTTTAATTTTGAACATGGAATAAAAAGTCATAGCTCTGCATGAGAATTTTARACTGTGCGTGGTGTTTAGATGCGTACATAAAAGTTTATACAGCTTATGCTTTGTATGTCGCTAGTGAAGATTGGATTATGGTTCAAATTTCAGTATTAGATATCTTTTACTTTGGGAGGTGTTGTTTGACTGGAAGCTTTTGCTCAACATGCAAAAAATAAAGCTTAATTTCCACTTTGCTCAAAATGGAAACAGCTGAAAAGAGAAAAAATCATGTTTAATTCAGAATTTTATGACTAGAGAATTCCACTGGACTCAAATGAAAAAGAAAAGGCTCATTTTTTTTTTTTTTAAACTGCATTTCAGGAAGCTTTCAAATTAAATTTATGTTTTAAGTTATTAAAAATTAGTTAAATGCTTCAATTCCTTTAAAACAATTTACATTCAGGAACAATTGTCTTTAAGTAAGTCACTGAGCTGGAACCCAGAAACTCTGTCTACCAGTTCAGCTACACTATAATTTATTGTGCGAATCTACCAAAGTCATTTAATCTTACCATGTGCCTTTCTTCTTCATCTGCAGAAGCAAAAATCCTGTTGTGCTGTGAAGTTAGTGAAGTAGTACAATATTATTACAAGACTTTCACAACAGATACAGAACACATGATGGGAAACAGGGAATTGACAGCTTCATGTATGTGGAATAACATGAGCCCTGCTAGGTTTTCTCCCTATTAACAGACTGTAGACAGTACTCAACCATCATCTGAAAAAACAGTGGATAATATTAATTTGTTTAGTATAGGTCTCTGAACAGCCTCAGGGCTGAAGCTAAGCTTGTGTGGCAAACMAAAATTACATTCAAGGCATAGAAGTACTTGCAGTCAGTGGAATAAATTGGATTGAGGAGTGATATGTAGGTAAAAGCTGAGGCAAAAGTACTCAGTGGTGATTAGCAAGTAAAAGTATGACTTTTGAAACAATATGAACAACTAAAAAGAAATATAAGTGGGAAAGGTAATGCTGTAATAAAATGGAGCAGTTGGAGGTTGGGAGATAGACCCTGCATTGCTCCAGGGCAGTGGAATAATGCAACAAGAAATGTTGCTTCATTTTTTGTTTCATTATTATTTCCCTCTAGATGACATTCTGGATAGAAAGTTTGTGATTCAAGTGCACTGAGATATTATTTTTATTAACACAAATGTTAGACAAAATAATGTTTTGAAAATGCTAAGCCAGCTTAAAATGGCACATACTGTATGGACACAATTTATCTCTCAAAATGCACACAATTTGCAAATATGGATCTGATTCATATATATGTATCAAGAGGCCAATAAGGTTTTCTTTAAAGACCAAATGAAGCTTATTTACCTTTTTATACAGTGCAGTATCTGTACAATAAGGGATTTATGTTCACTTTACATTTAATATTTTAGAATATGATCTTTAAAACAATGTAAAGAATTTGTTGTCTAAGTAAAGAATAACATGTACCTTCACCACTCTGAGGTGAATGTCACCTCAAGGAACAGAAATGTTTATCAAATGAAACTGAGGGGAAAAAATGTTGAAAACCCAAAAAGCAACATTTTCCTACAAAAGCCTATTTTGCTGATGATTGCATATCCATTCTTTTTAATGTAAAAAGAGTCTTGGGAAAGTGTTTTTTAAAGCTCTGAAGTCATAGAATTAATTTGACTACAAAGGGAAAATAATTTTAGCATCAGGTACGTTCCCCTTTAATTTTCCTTCTGCCAAGACTTATGACCGGAGCTATACAGAGACCTTGTCAAAAGCTTGAACTGTGTCCAGAAGCAACTAGGAAGTGAGTGCTGTTCCTGGAAAAATGATATATCCTGCAGGTAAAACCACTCGCCAAGCAGAACAAGTGCACTTGGCACAAAGTAACGGCTTCTTTTCTTTTGGGCAAACAAAGTGCCTGAATAAATGTCCTGGATTGTTGTAGCTATTTCAGCACATGAGTTCTAGGAGTTGGTTGGAAATCAAGAGGAGCGAGGCATGCAGATGCTTCAGAAAACCCATTCCAGGGCCTTCTAGGTCTTCAAAAACATGACATGAAGTCACATCACTGCAGCATTACAAATTTGTAATTAGTTCAGAAAAAATTATTGGCCATAATTTGTCATTATTGTGCATGGGTAGTGGACCTTGTGTTATGCTCAAGATTCTTCTCCTCATCCTTGGTATCTTGTCTCTCTGTTGTCCAAATTACTCGCATTCAGATTATTATGTTGTATTTGTTGGGTTGTTTCCCTGGTGCCCCTCTCTGGAATATGTATTCCTTTATAGACAAGTCTCATTATTTCTGTAAGAAGAAAAAAAAAAAAAAGCTGAGGCACAGCAGCTGAGACCTGTATGTAATCTGCATCTAAACTGGAAACTAAACTTAAACCTTGGATTTCTAGTTTGTTATTTTGAGACCATTGGGGCCAATGAGGCCATTCTCATTGCTTCTCCAGGGAGATAAGACTTCCTCAGAAGAAAAGCAAAGGCACTCCATGGGTCTGGTGAAGATAAGACAAGGGAAAATGCTCCGTGTATAGGTAGCAGTTCCCTTTTGTTCTATCCAAAGTCATTAGTAGTAAGAGAGTATATATGTTAATAACAGTGATACAAATTCTTTGAAGAAGGAGCATGTCACTTTACATAAACACCCCAAAGTTTCAATGCATAGCAGAGTATTTAAGCCTCTTTCATTCTGGGAAACTTTACATCAAGAAGCTTAGAAAAGGAGTTGATTAGGTCAGGAAAACAAACCCAAATATAAAGATTGATTTGTTTTTCACCAAGTGGCGAATTGTGCATTTCACTATACACTGCTAGTTACAACGTCTTTCTACTGGCTGGCACTAGAACTTGCAATTACTTTTTCTCATCAGCATATTTAGTATGACATGAATATTTTGCCATTTATTATCTATGTGAAAACTGTGACCACCTTGACACAAAGCACTAAATGGCAATTTTGGAAGAAAAAAATTATATTTCTTGTGAGTTTGAGTGAAATTTTTTTAGAAGAGTATAAGCAGAAAATTCTCTTTGAAGTGGATTGTATTTTGAGAACAGGGAATACAGTTTAAGACCAAGAAACACTGTGCAGATTTCTTCTTGGAACAGGTCATAATTTCCATATCCATGCTTTGAGTCTTAAAAGAAATGGCTAGTGAGTACATTTACTATTCTACATTTGAGTTAATTCTAGAGCAGTGCTTTGATTTTTGATCCCTAATGCTTTATTGATGACCCCTTTTCAACTGCCCAGAAAGGACCACCCTGCCTAAAATGCAAGACAGTTGCTGGAATCCACATTAGTTACCTCCTCTGGCTCCCTCTGAGCAGAAATTGCCAGCTGAGCAGGACTGTAATGAATTCTTATGTGTTTTGTAGTGTGAACTGCCATCAATTAGGAACTGAGACCATCAAACTCATTTTAATTAGAACCTCTGATTGGATTTATGCCAAGATCCCAAAGGTGAAAAACTAGTACAGAGATTTACCATCTTTTCCAAGTGAAAATTTTAATTCTAGTCAACTCTCCTTCCTCAGTATTGCATTTCCTTTCTTGGTGTGAGTGCGTGCGTGTGTATGAGGTTAAACTTTATTTTCCTTGGTGGATAGTGGCGATGTTCATACACAGACTACTGGGCTGAGAGGATCCCATTATTCCATCCCTGTCATACACCATTCCATTTATACTGGTAGGCAGAAAAGCAATTTTCTCTCTCACGTTCTCATTCTATATATTTAATTTCTAATGAGATTCAGGGATGCTCCATTCCCAAGGCACATTATCTTCCATTATTACCACAATACAATATAATGTTTAAAATAATAATAGGGAATAATAATAATAACTAATGTGTAATCATCGAGCTCATTCTGTCTTGAATCTGTTGTTACGAAGTCTGACAATTTTATCCTAGTAATAGGAAGACATAACCTCTGGATGTTTCAGCTCGGAAAGATAATTTCTTATTAGTTGTTGTTGTTGTTATTATTATTATTACTATTATTATCATTATTATTATTATTTTAACCATCACAATCTGTAATTTGAAATTCATGCTTAGACTTCAGTTAGCCATAACCAGTCTCTGAAACACAAAATGGTTTCCCGTACAGCTGGAAAAATAAGCAAATATGCTTTTCCTGTTGCTGAATATGTCTGTGTGTTGCATGCATTTGTATGTATAGAAAATTCCACACATAAAGTTCTCCAGAATAGCCTTCATATTGAATAGCTTTGAGATCAGTGAACCTTACAAACAGAATGATGGCTGGGGGATAGTTTTAGAGTTCACACACAAAAAATCCATAGGATCCTATGTAAATAGCTGGAGGCTAGAGGAATTAGACAGAGAAAAATTGTGTCTGCTCAGGGAATAGACAATTCAGACCATGTTGTTGACCCATTAAGTCACCTATGATAGTACTGAGACAGAAGCCAGGGGACTTTAGTTCAATTCTCAATTAGGTCATCCAATCAAAATATATTTAGGAATATATCTAACCAGACAAGTTGCAGGATATCTCAACTCCTGCCCTTTCTATATCCCATGACTAAATCTCAGTCAACTACATCAGAAACAAAATAAAGATGAGACCACTGCTACGGCAACAGCTTGCGGTTGCACTAAAAACATCACAGGTATAAATATACATTCATATTGATGTCATGTTTCAGGAGCCTTTGTTGAGATTTAGATGTATKTACAACTCAATGAGTATAAAGAGTTATTGAAACAGTATTATACACATAATTCCTTTCTCCATGGCTTAACTTTTTGTTGATTTTTAGGCCAGGCCCCAATTTTAAAAATATTTTAGGGAAGAGCTTCCAAAGTTAGACATCATGACCTGGGTAAGCCAAATCCTGAAAAACAAGAATTAATAGTTCTCAGTGACTTTTCAAGGAGATTCAGGGGGTTTTGTGACATTGAAAACATCTCAAGTTAACTAACCATCTTTATACATTTCAGAAACACTTTTAAAATCTTAATTTAATTCTGTCTTGTGAAAAATCCGATAGTTGAACAAGTAATTTTTTATCCATTACATGCATAATCTGATCACCTGGTAGGTCCAGGTTCCTGGAAAAGCAAATCACTTTACAGGTACAAAATGTCCAATGCAAAAATGAAGAAGAGACAGCTTGGATTTCAGAATTCTCTTTTGGGCTTATGTTTAGAAATAAGCTAAAAAATGAGACATCTTGTTTCCTAAAGTGTTTCCAGTTATTGTCATTATGATCCCTATGCATATTATGAGTTCCTTTTCTAGGGAAGGGTGCCTTGTAACTTTTGGGTATGACCACTTACCTTGAAGTACATTGTGATAGCTGCTTAGGAAAAGTAATTCACCTGCAGTTTCTATGATTTATAATAATTCTTACAAGAGGGTTTCATTTCCTTGTGTTTTCCTTTACATTATGATCATAATTTTTGGTCATCAGGTGAAACTCAATAACAACTCAAATGGGCAATGAATAGTCACAGATACAAAAGTTAATAACTTGCTTTACTAAAATAACACCTTATTCTTCTTGAATCAAATGATCTGTGCACAGCCTGTTGTTTTTTAAGACGTACTTATAGCAAAGTTTTCGATTATAGTGAAAAAGGTAAAACTCTCATATGTCTGGGCTTAAGTATCTGGTAGGAGGTGTAAATAAGACAGTAAACTAGGTGGGCTGTGGTTCTCACCAGGATTAGCCATCCCTTATGTGCCAAATTTGCAGAGAGAAAGAACTGCTAACTAGAAGCCTTATCATCAAGCTTCTACCTATACTGATTCTTTTAGACAGAATTTTAAAACAATGCCGAGCAAAAGGCTTTCAGGCAAAGCAACACTTCTTTGAAGAGCAAATACTCTTACTGTTGCAGCCTATGTTCAGCAGCAGCATTTTTCCCCACTCCAGCTTGTGAATCTTCAACTGAGTCAAGGAAATAATATGATGTTCAGCAGACTCCAGTCAACTAAGATTACATTCTTTGTACCATGAGAGTAAGGGAAAAAAACACATTTTTTGAGACCAAAGGGTGCACAGAGGCAGCCCCTGAGTAATTCAAACATAAACAGGAAAGAAATCTGATAGAAAAACCTGGCGCTGGTCCACGTCAAGGCTAATTACTGCCACTTTTTTCATGCAAAGTTCTGAATTAATAAGGTAGAAGAAATAGGGAATAGAGAGTGTGCACTTCTCTTCAAGGGCACAGCTTCACCTTTAAAATCCTTTGCTTGCTTTTGAATTTAGAAGAGTCCATAAGAACCGTTTCACAAAAATGTGTTGGTTGAAACACGCTGTCAAAAAAAAAAAGCAGTTCTGATTTTATTGACATTAGAATAAAGCTGCTGTTAGGTAGGATTTCACAGTTGTTGTGGCCTTATATTTCTTGAGTCAGAAACAGTRGCAGATTTGTTTTACAGTAGGTCAATCTTATCTGTCTAGCATTATGCAACTAAGCAGTCAATCTGTTTTCTCCTATAAATATCAGTACTTTTGAAGTGCATTTTATTAATTTAGCATTAAGACATGGTGAATGTGATAATTATTTAAGTAAAATGACAGCTGTAGGATTTAAATGGATAAGGTAAAAGGGTTCCATTGTTTAAGATAATCGTGGATAAAGAACTTCCAAAACTTCCTCTTCAGAAGTTTTGGCACAACCCTGAAAATCCTGCTGCAAAGTATAAGTCCGTAACCTTGTAAACAGTACATCTGGAGGCAGTGGACTAGCCACTTGGGTGATGGATTCTAAGAGGGAAGAGAGGGAAATAGGAAAAGATTTTTAAAAAAATAAATTAAAAAAAAATAATAACAAAAAAACCCCATACAAAACCTGTTTTAGTAAACTAAAATTCCCAAAGTGGATTCAGTGGCAGAACGCGACTGATTTAACAGAAGATGAAAGGAAGAAAGACTGCCAACTGTTTCAAATCTTTCTGGCCTTTTTTTTAGAAATGGAAGTCCTCCATTTCCATTTGATGTGTTAGAGGATATTGTCACTGGAGTGAAAAACAATGAAGCTGGCTGAGCAAATGGCCAAGCTCCTTTCCCCCTGAGATTTTTCACAAAATGGAGACAAAATTCATGTTCCATACCAAACAGCTTTCTCATGAGCGGAGTCCAAAATAAGCTGTTTCTAATAAGTCTGTTCCTGTAGCACTCTGAAATGGATGTGTGTGTGTGCGCGTGCGCACACACACGTTAACTCTGGAAAAAAAAAAAAGGCCTGGGAACTGATAGACCATTGATAACCATTATCTGTTTAATTTTTCCTTGAACTTAATGCCAAACAAGTAAGGGTTCATGTTTTCCAAATACTACTTTGATGTTTTATTGATTGCCTTTGTCAAAGTGAAATGTTTGAAAACCAGAAACCAGAAAGTTGAAATAACTTTGTATAACATGTGTGATATCACTTTCTGCTGTTTGCAGTCAAAGACATGCATTGTTTCCTAATGGCTTGAGATAGCTATAAGCTGATTTTATGTGTGCAGCCTTGCACACCCTATGTATCTGTGGTCAGTGCCAAGCATTAAGTGTTCTCAGAGTTCAAAAATATCTATAGCTTGGATGTGTTGCTCAAGTGACATCATTCAAGCAATTTTAGCACATTTTATGGAGGCAATATGAATACCACATTTTAAACTTGCCCAGGCCTTCTTGCCATTTTTATGTCAAAAGCTGGAAAATACTCGAAATCAGATCCTTTAGTTTCAATCCTGCTTACTCTTCTGCATGCATGGAAAAATGTGGTTACTCTACAAACTATACTTTTTAGTGTGTGCACACAAGTTTGTGTTCTCAAGGCCAAGAGCATTTGATACTTCCAGGCAGATTAAGAGCAATTCTAACAGCATAAATGCAGGACACAGTATGAAGGCAAAGACAAATCTACTGTTTCGCTGAAGGCCATTAAAAACTGTGATTTTTGGCAAACCTATCCATTACTGCGTTAAACTATAACAGAGATACGTTCAGAGGGGAAACAGTATCCCCTTTGTTGAGCCAGAAAAAAAAAAAATCCTGTTTCCAAGCTGCCCTTATAAATTCTTACTGAACCCTTTCAAGTAGCTTGCCAAAACATTAGGCAGCTTTAGGAGAACACTGGGGTGCAGATTAATTCTTAATAAATTGATTGATATCCCTACAAGTAAGCAAGCAAGCTGTGTGCTCAAACGCCGTTTAGGTCTTGTGTATCTGAGAGTTTCTTCTATAAATTACAGTTTAATTCTTTAAAAGACCAGTGTGTCATCTGTATTTTTTAAAAGTCTTCAAGTGCTTACAGTTGTTTCACATTATAGCTTATTGTATTACAGTTCTGGTATATTCTTTCTATAAGGAATCTTGTGGGAGCCAAAGAAATAGGAGCCCTTCAGAGTGCAATGGCAATGACTTTTCCATGTTTCCGTTCTGCACTGTGGTAATGGGGGAGCAATTTGAAGAAACTAATGGAAGCTTCCTAGGCATCTAGGTTTCTTAAAATTTGATTCAATTTTCAATAGTTTTTGATTTTCATTTTAAAAAGGAGTCTAGGGGAGGCTGGCAACTTGTCACAGGCAGTAAATATTCACTGTATGTTGAGCTGAAAGAGACTGAAAAAAGTCTTCACTAAAAAGTAAGCTGTCAGGGAAGAACAGAGGTATATAACATATACATTTCCTTGCACAACTTGGACCAACAATAATCATTGATAATGGATATATTTTGGACAGGCACCAACAGCGCTGCTTTGTTTTCACGCCCCTTCATGTTCATGTGAACCCTAAAAGGCATGAGTGCACTGCCCGGGCCCTTCTTCAAGTACTCATGGACAGGCAGCACAAAGAGGCTACCTGGTCTGTTCAGCTCATCAGCCATGTTCCCTGTGTATTGCTAATTACTCCCAACACCCTGACCAGGATAACACAGGTCCTGTGTTATCTCCTACGGGTGGCGTTACTTTGGAGGCACAGGCAGCCTGCCATGCCTGTCCTGACGGGGAGTTTGCCGGAGAGCCACCACCATTCTGCACTTGACAAGGACCCTCCAGCGCCCTGTGGACTGCTGCTGCTAYCAATCCTACCCATTTCCACCCTGCACCAGTCTGGTTAGAGGAGCTGCCCATGGCAAAATGAACAGATGGGGACTCCCAACAACTCTGGCATATAATTTCTGGAGAATGAGTTGTATACCTATCAGCAAACATTAACTCCCAGAAACGTAAAACCCAGTTTCAGTTGGTCTCGTTGGGTCTGGATGGCGGTGGTGACTGACCGGCACCCCCAAAGAGACTGAAAATTATCAGACAGAGAAAAAAAAGGATGAAAAACTACTTCAGGGGTAAAATTACCCTACAGGTAAAAACATATTATCATACGCATTTCCAATGGAAAAGTGTGAAGAAACCATATGTAAATGTGAATAGCAATAATTTAATTCCTTTGAAAGTTGTCCATGTCTTTGTCACAGATGCTTGATTAGGAACTCTAAGGAAAATGGTATTTTATTCGTTTCAGCCATGCTTTTCTTAGGAATAAGTGTATTTTTCTAGAGCAAATATGACACAAGGAGTCACTGAATTTTGACTGGGCAGGTGGTTTTTATAATCAATGTGATCTCTTCCCCAGTTGTCAACCTATAATTTTTCACACACATGGAACAGATGAATGATCAAATGAAAGCCTTGTATTTCTTGTTTCCTAAACTGAGTCTATGCATATACACATTTAAAGATACATTTAATTTAAAGATAAATATCCTGTAGTCACCATTAGAAACCATATTAGAAACAATATTTTGTTAGAAAATGAAGCTACCAAACATTAAAAACGAGACCACAGACTACACTAAATATTTTGTGGTGGGTTGACCCTGGCTGACGCCAGGTGCCCACCAAAGCTGCTCTATCAGTCCCCCTCCTCAGCTGGACAGCGGGGAGAAAATATAATGAAAGGCTCATGGGTCAAGATAAGGACAGGGAGATCGCTCACCAATTACTGTCACGGGCAAAACACACTCGACTTGGGGAAAAAATTAATTTAATTTATTACCAATCAAATCAGAGTAGGATAATGAGAAATAAAAACTAAAACTCAAAACACCTTCCCTCCACCCCTCCCTTCTTCCTGGGCTCAACTTCACTCCCGATTTTCTCCACCTCCTCCCCCCGAGCGGCGCAGGGGGATGGGGAATAGGGGTTGTGGTCAGTTCATTACACTTTGTCTCTGCTGCTCCTTCCTCTCAGGGAGAGAACTCCTCACACYCTTCCCCTGCTCCAGYGTGGGGTCCCTCCCATGGGAGGCAGTCCTCCACGAACTTCTCCAGCATGGGTCCTTCCCACGGGCTGCAGTTCTTCACAAACTGCTCCAGCGTGGGTCCCTCCCAGGGGCTGCAGTCCTGCAGGAACAGACTGCTCCAGTGTGGGTCCCCCGTGGGGTCACAAGTCCTGCCAGCAAACCTGCTCCAGCGTGGGCTCCTCTCTCCATTGGTCCACAGGTCCTGCCAGGAGCCTGCTCCAGTATGGGCTTCCCATGGGGTCACAGCCTCCTTTGGGCATCCACCTGCTCTGGCGTGGGGTCCTCCATGGGCTGCAGGGGCACAGCCTGCCTCACCATGGTCTTCACCACGGGCTGCAGGGGAATCTCTGCTCCGGCGCCTGGAGCACCTCCTCCCCCTCCTTCTTCACTGACCTGGGTGTCTGCAGGATTGCTTCTCACATATTCTCACTCCTCCCTCTAGTTGCAGGTTGTTGCACAGTTTTTTTCCCCCTTCTTAAACACATTATCATAGAGGCTCTACCACCGTCGCTCATGGGCTCAGCCTTGGCCAGCGGTGGGTCCGTCTTGGAGCCAGCTGGCATTGGCTCTGTCGGACATGGGGGAAGCTTCTAGCAGCTTCTCACAGAAGCCACCCCCATAGTCCCCCGCTACCAAAACCTCGCCACGCAAACCCTATACACATTTCTTAAACATTTTTGCCGTATTTTTATATCATCCAGGTTCTGTCCTTTAATTTTCTGTACGTAACTATTTTCATGGTTATTTTTCATCCTTTCATGTTACTTTTTGGAGACATTGGATGCACTTGTATTTTCCAGTTTCCAAGGAAATGCTAATTGCTTAGGTTAACAGGTACTTCTCTTGTGCAGATGAGGTTCCTAGAAAACATGGGATGAGAGAGTGTAAATTGTTCTACGTTGGCTAAGTGTATACATTTGGGACTAGGTTAGACACATCCAGAATTGCTTCATTTAACCTTCTCAGCTAATTTTGCTTCCAAACCTGTATGTAACCTGTGTGTAATAAAGAAATAGTACACTCTCCAGGGATGCTACTGATTAGCACCCATATATGTGTGACTGAATTCACACACGAGTTTTATTTGCAGCTTACCTGGTCAATAAGGGGCTGGAATAATGGCAAAGGCAAACAGAAGTATTACATCCCAGCTTCATCTGAGTGTGGAGCAACAAGTTTCTGGAAACCTGAGACCATATCTGATATCTTAATGTACTCTAGCATCTGGAATAAGCTCCTTATTTCTTTGGAGAGGAGAAGTGAGCTTCTGAAAAGCATGATACTCAAGAGTTGAAAATAACTGACATGAGTGGGCAGAGAAGGACTGTTACTGAACAGAAAGGTGTTAAGCATTTCCTTTATTAAAACAAATCTTTGAAAATATCTTACAAATAAGATTCTGCAGAAAAAGCATTAATGCTGTTATTCTAACACTTCACTGGATGTTTTGAATTATTTCTTATGAACCTGTACTGTTAGAACTATTAAATTAGTTCTGAAATATTCTGAAATTATCCCTTTTGCTCAGTAGATAACACTTATTCTTGTATGTGTATACTTTTTCTGTTTCCTTTAGTTTTTTAACCTTTCTGCAGATAAAAATCTAAAAATCTATTGTGGCACTCAGATAATCATACCTCATATATTCACTTACAGTATTCATGCACACTGTAAGAACACTGTGCTAACGTCTAGCCAACTCAAAACCATGAGGGTTGTGGCACCATATTGATCTTTTCTAGCCTGTTAAAATGTACTAGCCTGTTGAAATACATCTTTCTTACATATAGAATCCCAATAGTTTATAGATGAACATTTTTTTTCCCATTTTCTTAATAGGACCCTATAATAAGGATGGGATACCATAGGGGCTATTTTATTGTCTTGTTAGAATGCAGTATGTTGATCCCAACTGCTAAATCATTTTTATGGCACATTAACAATATCATAACATCAGGAAACATATCTTTCAGCTTGAGGGACCTTCTTCCAAACCAAATGCATCCCACATGAACACTGAAAACAAATCATAGCAGTCTATTCTTTAGTGGACTAATATAGGCCACTTTCAATCTTAAAGGGTTTGCTCAAATCAGTCTTTGCTCAGACCTGGGATGGCATTTAAAGGTTTGGAAATACCTGAGGTTTTATTTAAGCTTTGTGTTACTCCCTTAGCTCAAAAATGTGTTTGTTTTTTTTTGTTTTGGTGGAATGCATTGGGTTATTTAATCAGATATTGGTAAAAAGAACATCCATTCTGAAGTAAATTTGTTACCACTTATTGCTGTTTGATATCACTGTGAAGAACAGGAAGATTAAGAAAGCAATGGATGGTTTGGCCTTCCTGTATTTCAAAAAGTGTGTATCATTGTCTTAATCAGACCATCGGTATGGGGGAAAAAGTATTGCACTATGTTTTGACTGTATCACAAATACTTGGTAGCGAACATCATTTCTCAAGCAGGAAAGCCAAGCATCTGATTCTGATGTCAGATTTGCAGCATGCTTCACTTCATATTTGGAAAGGTTTTCTTCTTAGCATGTGCACATGTATCTATCTTTCAAATAATGAGCCTTGCTCTGTTTATCTTTCTTTTTCCTTTATTCATATAATTCCTTCCACTGTCTGTTAATAGTGACCGTTTCCCTTTATTTCAGAAATCAAAAACAGTAACTACTGAAACAGCAAACATTTGCAGCCTTCATTATTAACTCCAGCCTTCCTTTGATATGCAGTCTCTGTTTCCAAATTAGCAAATGAATGTGAAATTATCTGGGATGGGGAAGGCTGAAGGAAATAATCTGAATGTTGTTTTAATATCTCTTATGCTCTTAATTCTCTTATGCTGTATTAAATCAAAGCTGATACCACCTTTGTAAAAGCAAGATGAATCCTAAGAAATCTGAGCCAGGGAACCTAATCCAATTTTTTTTTTTTCCAAGAAAAACATCAGGCGTCTGCTCAGAAAGAACATAGTGCCTGCAAATACCCAAATTTATCTTCCATTTCCAACAGAGCTTGTCATCAAAAACTTACCCCCTCCTTTTATCTAACAGAAATACTTGGGCAAGTTCTGTAGTTGTTATTAACTATCAAAGTTTATATGAACCAGTGCCATTAAGTAAAACCTGAGGATCTTCCATGTTTAACTTACTGTTTTTCTAGGGAGAAAAATGTCTCCTTCACTCTTCAGATAACTTCATTATTAGGAGGATGAATACTAATTTCTTAGCTGTTTCTTATTATCTAGGGATAACCTGGCACCTGTGCAAAAGAAAGACAGTGAAATGATTGTGTTTCCAACTTGTTTTCCCAGACCCCTGGTTCTCCCTATCTCTTCTCATGTGTTTGATGGGGAAGTGTAGTGATCATCCCAGTGAATTAGAGACTTAAAGACTAACTTTTCAGTGATGATTATGATGTGATAAATTAGGTGAAAATAGTCTGATGAGTAGCTAATAATTCATTTGATACAATTATTTTTGTTTCTTTCTATTCTCTGAGGTAAAAAAACCAATGGCAGTACTAAGGTAGCACTCGAAGAAATGAACACTATATACATGCCAATATATGAAGGCAAGTATATATGATATCTGCATGACTCATGGCCTTAATATCCTACCCAGAGGTATATACAGTGACAAAACATATCTTTGCTGAGAAAAATACAAAGCGTATATATTTTGGCAACTGACTTTTGACACAATTTTTAAAGGGATTTCGTAGTAATGTCTGGGGCTTTTTTTCAAATATTAGTCACAGTGATAGAGCATTGTTAATAGCTTTCCTCAAGTATTTATCTARTGTGGTTGTAAAACACTGAAAAAATAAAATATATACTACCTGCCTAAAAGAGTAAGGGTGTGCTTGTCTCATCCCATGCACAACCTCCCCTCTCCCATGTAAATGCATACACATATGCAAACATCTTCTATTTCTTTCTCTTTCTTTTAACAGCTTCTACATGCAAAATGAATTCTGTGCTGTCAACCTTTTTAATTTACTGAAGGCTAGATTTCGCTCTTTGTACCTAACTGTGGGAATAAATTGATTAGCACTTAATCACTCCTAGAGATGTTGTCCCCAAAGAGACACTCCTCTTGTACTGGCAGGAAATGGTTTACTTTAATTTCTTCTCTGTGCATCCTCCTCTTCAGTAACTTTGAGCATGCGCAGCTCAGAAAGGTGGTGAGAAAACAAAGTTTCATTTCTCCGTTTCATGAAATAAGCGTTACATAGATAGTTCTGGTTGCTCATCTACATATTCAGTCTGTAAGAAAGAGGGTATCTTACAAGTAAACACAAATCTGATCCAGAACAAAGGAAGCTTGGGCAAAACTGCATGTAATGTTTCAAGGGCCCCTGAGCAAAGACCCTGAAAATAAAGGGATTAATTTTACATTCCCATTAGACTCTGCGGCTCTCCAGAAGACTGACATTTCTGTGTTGTTTGTGAGTTACTTTGGTGTTGACCGTTCATCTGCTGGGAATATAACTGAGGTAGGCATTTGAGTTCCTGTCAGCTACAAGGTGTCAATCAGATAGCGATCAAATGTTGTTGCTATCTGAGGTACCCTTTTGGTACAGATTAAAACTATGAGCCCTCTGCACAGTGCTACTTAGTCTTCTCCACAGTCCTCAGTCTCTTTATTGAAAGTTTTTGCCAAGTACGGCCTTGAGACTTCAGATAGGACTCGTGTCCTGCAAGAAATCATTACCTTAGAGTTTCGTTAGTTCTTAGACATAAATTGTACGGTGCAATCTCTTTGTAATAGATGCTCCCTGCATATATAGCTGCATTATTGAGTGGAATTTCTCTTCCAGGAAAAGAAGAATTTTAAGAGCCCAGCACTGCAGTAATTGCAATGAAAACTTTATGGGCAGCAATGAGTGGGAAAACTTATTATCCCCTGATTTTCAAGGTTTTTATTTTTTTTAAAGAGTGCATTGATAATTTTAGAATTCAACACACAGCCACAGTATAACTCTCATCATCCAAGGCATTACGTATGGAGAGAAGTAATTGATTGCTGGTTAGTTGTAGCTGTGACTTGGGTTTCAATTAAAATAATAACTTAAAAACTCTAACAGAAAGCAGCTATTCTGCACATTGCTAAAAAACATTTGTGTAAGTTTGGTGTGTTTGACTCATACATAATGTATACTCCTTAATGACCTGCATAGCCAAAGGATGGTGCTTTAAATTGATGAGTGTGATATATTCATACGTAGAACAAATTAGTTTAAGGACAGATGAAGAATAGATGTGCAGTCTAGCTAGCATGAACTGTTACAATTATAGAGATTATTACAACCACAGTCTAATACCTTCCAGACATCAGAAATCATTAAGTGTCAGAGTTACATAGATCTACAAGCTAGTTTTATCACAAAAATATTATTGTATTACAACAGTTTCAATTGTGCCACTATATTTGAGATAAGAATAATATTTCTACTGAAAATATTTATTTTCACAGGTTTCTAACTTAACCTTAGAAACATACTTAAGAAGCAGCAGGATAAAAAATATCCCCAAGTGAAAAAGAGAGGAATACAGGGTGGTAAATTTTGTCTTGTAGCATTTTGTTTCCAATACACAAGAAGAACGCGTTGTCTTAAGTCAGTGGAAGTCAGGGTGAAACTGTTGATCTGAGCAAAGCCTGGCCCTCAGATAAAAGTGGGACTGAAAGGAGCTCATTTGCTTGAGACCAACTTTGAAAAAAAGTGATTTGGTCATATCTGTTATAAGAATCTGTAAAATATTGTGATATCTAAACTCACTTCAGGCTGCACTTAGGTTTAAAAGTGAGCTTGAACCAGACTAATAAATCCTAATATCTGCAGGTTTGCAGGTATAATTAAAGTTGAATATGACTAACTTTCATGACTTGGACTACTCCCAAAATTTACACTGAAAAAAATAACTGGAAAACAAAATTGATTAGATGTGACATTTTTCCTGTTGCAAACACTGTGAAAGAATTACATGCCTACTTATCAGATTCTTCACTACTCTGAATCCTTCCATTTGCAGTTTCATTGGTGATAAGTTCTTCAATCACAAGGACTTTGCTTTTTACCTCCATGAGGTAAAAAAGGCATGTGCACACAATGGTACCCCAGACTGTCATGGCAATGGTCAGGAAATAATTTTTTACCCAAAAAAGGTCAATGAACATAAGGGTCACTGGCATTTTTTTGTTTGTTTGTTTAGTATTTTGTTGATAATGTCACAAATTCCAGTGGGTTGGTGTTTGAAATGAATATTTCTTCTTTATAAAAGGAGTTCTGTTGAAATGTAACGTCTAAAAAATATATATATCCTTTACCCAAACCATACTTACTCTCTTACTGACATACTGAGCAAATGCTATGCGCAGATTCATACACAGAAGCACCCATGGTGTGGGTACTGATGGTTAAATTTCCAAGATTATTGCCAGGGTCTGGTATTTATATTATGAGGCCTATGGAAAATTTTAGAAATGCTATTAGCTGGATAGGGAAGTGGTAAGGCCATCCAGCTGTTAGTTAGGTCACTGACCTACCTCATGGAGCTGTTGTGACGATAAATACATCAAGGATGTTTAGAGTCAGGTGCAACAATTACTTAGCCACCTACTATTTAAGCCCTGTACTACTCAGTTTTAGGTACCTGCCCTCAGAATGCATCAAGAGTGCTTACAGGTCTGTCTTGTCTTCATATCTACAGAGGTGTGCCTTCTGTTACCTGATATTTAGGTACCTTAGCACTTTAAAAATGAAACTTGGAATAAACAATCAAAGGGAGACTCATTATCCCCAAATCAGCGTACTCGGAGCCAGCTGGCTTGGGGCTACATGGTGAGAGACACTGAACCTGAAAAGGAGAATGCTAACGCCAGTCCATCTGCTGCCTTCTCCAGAGCTGGAAGGCTGCACAAGTCTCAAACTTTCTCCCCACTACTGCATCTCTTTATTCTTAACATTAAATAGTGACAGGCACAGAAATACTCATGCACACAAGCAAGGAGTAGAAAGGAGGTTCAGAAAGTTAAACAATTCCTAGCTCTCATCCCGCCCTGGTTAAATATGAATCATCATCAGACTCTCATAGAATAGGAGAAATCATCCTCCTCCACCCCTCACCAGTCACTCCCACATGCTCTTTTATTAAGACATGAGAATTGAAATTCTTTGCAAGAGAAAGAGGTAATTTAATGTGGCGKTTTTTTTCAGCAAACCAACCCTTGATATGTTTATGCTTGTCACCAAAATGATATGAATTTTCACTGTAGAAGTTTCTTGGTCATAATGAGGTTTATATCTGAATTTTTTTGGTCAGCTGCTGCATCTGCTTTAGATTAGACCGCATATGGAATGTAAAAAGTGAAACTAGAAGCAAGGAGGACAGATTTTGAGATTAAATTGACAAGGAGTGGGTATTTTCTGGGTATATGCATCTAAATTCTAAGTTTTCAAAAAATAATTGACCTAGATAGTTAGGCAGCTAACTGCTGTTTGACTGCAATGGACATTGGGTCTTGAAAATTCCTCTGAAGATCTGGCTGCTAAAATTGTTTCTTCATACTAGCCATCAAATACTACACAGGAAGGAATCACATAAGTATTCCAAACAGAGAGATAACAACAAAAATGTGCTCATGCTGAAACTGATGCAATTCAAAATCAGATGGTGAGACAAACAAAAGAACAAGGGAACAGTAATCATGTCTTTTCTGGTCCTACAAACATTTGGGCAAATCTTATACAAATTCTTCTTATAACAGGGTACATTATTACTCAAACCCTCACAAACAAGGCCATACTATTAATGAATTAATAGATCCAAGACCAGAAGCTCTGCAATTTACATAAGCTGATGCCTAAACCAATGTGAATTCAGAGGAAGGTAGGCTGTTGGTTTTTTTTTTTTAAAAAAAAGGATTCCCACTCTAAAGAAAACACATAGAGTGAAACCATGACTGATCCTTAACGAAGACGACTGATTTTAAACTTTTCTATATAACTCCACAGTCCACTTGTGTAATTGTAGGTTTATCATATAGTCTGCATCTTTACATGTAAATCGCTGAAATAATCCTCAAAAATATGAAAATTTTGGCTAAAAGAGCAAATGGCAGTTTACAAGATAATGAACCATGATAAGATTTCAGATTTAACAACATACAGTATTTAATTTTCAGGAAATTTCTGCAGTCTGTGCCACTTACTAAGGTCTTCACCCATGCCATACTTAAAATGTATCTGTTTTTTTCTGCAGGAAGTTATTATTTGCCTCCAGTCATATAATATTTTCAATCCAGGGAGCAACTTGTTGACCCCAAGTTTGTTATACAGCTACAATCAGGTAGTTCAAGGGGAAGTATCTGAAGGTGTGACCTGTGCTGTGCACAGGTTAAACCCTCAAGAAAAGTCTCTCTTCCAGGTGCAAAGTAGATTCCACAGTGGTGGCCATGGCCAGTCACCTTAACTTCCCTGGTCCTTGATACACAAGACTTAATTTTGTGTAGGTGCTGTTCATCCATGCAGGCTCTCATGATCGATTCATTGGAGCATGTGAAGGAGAGAGGCCCCAGTTTTGAGTTGATTCTAGGAGGGGTCTCGTCTAAGGGGTCCTTTTAGTGTAGGGCCCTAGCAGAGGTCGTGCCTTCCTCCCCCCTATTGCTATGCTTTGTAATTACAAGAAGAGGTTGTGATTTGGTTTTGGCATATCAGGTTATGTAATGGGAAGAAAATGCAGCACTGCACCACCAAAATAAGAGTCACAAACAATATGAAAGGAGAGCATAAATTAGTTTGAAAACTAATGTGTGAACTGAATCTTTACTGAGTGTTTGTTAAACAAAGTTCAACACACCAGTACACATGGCAGCTGAGTCCCTACAGAAGTGCATGTTCTTGTTTCTTGGGGGAGTTCTGCAGCCCGTGCCCAGGTCCATGCTGCCGCAGTTTCATTGCTAATAATAGCTTTAAAATAGCTACGGCTATACTAAAGCACAAAAGTGACTGGAGTAGATGTATCCCAATTATGTATTGACTGGTGCACAAAAAGGATGGAAAATAGCAGTTTCTCCCATAGATGAAGTTGGGTTTAGTGTGCTGACAGGACTACGGATTTGGCAGAAACTTCTTTTTTTTTAATGACTGTACAAGGACCAGAAGACCAGAGTAATAAGTAACTTTTTCCACTGCTACTCTACACTAGAGAGCAAATCCTGTATCCAAACTATCTCCAATGGAGGTAAAAATTAAAATGTGAACAGTAAGCCTGGCTTTAAGCTCCTTTTTTTTTACACATTCTGTCAATAACTTATTAACGCTATTCCCAGCTATTTAGTCAGAAATTCCCCAGGAAGGTCTGTATTGTTAAGTGCTGCTTTGGTGCCCTGGGATCCATGTTCAGGGGATTCCTTTGCACAACATTGTAACCTCCTTATCTCAAGTTGACATTGCACACCACTCATCACTATCTGTGGCAGAAGCTTTATCAGCACCTCCAGCAAGAAGCACCACTCTCTAGTTGGAAAAAATCTGTGTTTACAGTTAGACCCATCAATCATTTTGTCCTGTATTCTCACTATTACTTGCTGCATCGCCTGTCAGTGAATAGCAAGCTTCCTGGCTTTATCAAAAAACTGATATACTCTGAAAAAATGGAGCAAGGGACAGCCTATAACAGTGCAGGATGTAGTTTTTTTATTTCAAATAACTAGTTCGTAAAAGGAATCTACCAAACTGTTGATACCTTTTTGTTGTTTAAGTCCGTTATCACTTCAGATAATCTTAGGTAGGATACAGTAATAAACTATGCTGGTAGTTTTGAGATATTTGGGCTCAACTTTTGACCGGGGATTGGGACACACTTATATAGTTATAATGTATACCTTTACAAAAGTAAAATTTATTCGTAACTTTGCAATGCCCATTAACAGCACATGTGCATTCCTTCTGCATGCCAAAATACCGTGTAAGCATAGTCCACTGGCTAAATCCCTGGGTCATCCACATTTTCAATGTTATGTGTAGTTCTTAGTCTATGTTTAAGTTGCACACAAATCATGGTCAAATAATTCACTCAAGGTCAAACAGTGCAGGATCTGGTTTCACTGGCAGGAAAAGCCATTACGGAAAACTTAAGGAAACCACAGAATCCTTTCGCACAGGGTGTGCTGCTCACTGACATTAGCACGAAGCAGCTGTAACAAGCTAGAGAACCTGGTTGTGCAGCTTCAGAAAACTACTTTTTTTCTCCTTCAGTCATTTGTAAGCTCTCAAAGAAAGCAGAAAGTCTGTGTTCATATGCCTAGCTAATCCAATATCTCTCATTCCTCTGGGTCAAGGTCACCCAGTTGTGTCAGATGGGACATAAATTTTCTGTAAGGCATTGACATTTCGGGTCTAGAAGGTCAAATATGGGATTGCTGCTTTGTTGTGGTCATTTTGTTCTGTGTAAAGTATGTAATGTGACATCTGAAAGAACTCACTTGTACTGACGTTTAGCCCATTTCCAAGTCGTAGTTGCAAAGTTTGCCCTCACTTCCCAGGTAGTAAGGATATATATACCATATATCATATACCTCCTATGTACCAATGCCTTCTCTGTCAATGATCACAGGTTTTGTTTCTCTGCTGAGTTTTTCAGCAAATGCAATGCAGTATTCCATTGGGTTATCACTCGCTATTTTAATTTGTGTGGTGGCAGATTGTTTTCCTCCTCCAGTTTTTACCAATTTTACAGGTCATTACTAGTTGACTAAAACTGGTGCAATTTGCCTCTGCCAGCTGATGTTTAATAATAACTGTCATTCCTGCCAAGCCTGTGCATCCATAATTTCTGACAGTACGTAACACACAGCACATATGTGGATTGACTATGTTACATTCTTCTGACAAGCCATTTAATTGACTGATAAAGTCAAAGAATGAGTGGACGAACCTTGAGAGGAAGCTATTTTGTACGTTTATTGGGAATTTGATACTACATTGGCCTCTTGTAATCATCAAAGTTTTGTGCTGCACATATCTTGTTTCAAAGGTAACATTAGGAAATTTGTTAGCTTCACCCCTTGCACTAGTTATATAATGCCAAAGGCCTGAAGCAGCATGCATTGAATGTCAAGCCATAGAAAAAGCGAGATGTGGTGGGGCTTTCCTGACTGTGAAACCGAGGGCTGTTGCTTTATTTGCAAACTGTTTAAATCTACTTGCATGCAAACTTTAAATGAGGAACAGCCAAGATTTATGGTTCCTTATGGGGCCCTAAGTGCTGCATATAGTGAAAAAGTTGGAGTGAAAACATGTCTTTTACTTCCCCTGGAGAAGTATTGCATGGAGGTAGGTCAGAGAGCCACGTCTGGCTCACTGCTGACTTAATATGTGACCTGGACAAGTTATATAAGTCCATTGTTTCTGCTTTCTCAAGTGTAAAATAGGTAAAATATTTCAGAGGCTACTTGTGTACTTTAATTGGTTGACTGTTTCCTATATACTGGATAAAAGGAGATTACTGCATGTTTAAGCATCACATTTCCCCTTTGTATTTTGTTTTAACCAGCACGACAAGATTTTCTCATTCTTCCTCTTACGCTTAACTAGTTTGTGTGCCTGACAGTTCTTTTTTCTCACATTCGTCTTCTCCTGTTTTTCTCCCTCTGTGCCTTTGTTCTCCCTTTCTTGCCTATTTTATTCTGCTTCTCTGTCTTTCTTCCTGCTCTGTTTCACCATATTCATGGCAGAAATCATTTTTATCCTAGAGCCTCACTGCGTATTCGGTACACTGAGGCACACTTTTGCTGCTTGCTGTGTACACACTCTGTGGAGCATCAGTCCCTGTAGGATGCGTGGGTACATGCTTCTTATTCTCAAGTACTTCTGCGTCCTGCGTGCAAATGTTTCAGGGTCTGCTGGAGTCAAACCCACTCTGAGAAGCTCAAAGTAACAAAAAGGACAGCTGCCAGCTCGGTTTTGCCTATGATTGTGGTCTGGAGTCTCCCAAGAACTTTCCTTCATCAAAAAAAAAGCTATTGCTGAGTCATAGCCACTGACTTGAAGGGGCCTGAGAAGCAAATCTGTGTCACAGCTATTGATTGGACTGTCATTTTGTCCTATATAGTAAATACCCAGAGGCGCTGGAAGGAAAAGAGGAAAAGGGAGTTGCCAGACCGAAAAAGGGGGAGTAGGCTTGAGGAGCTGGAGGGCTGAGTTACCTTAGAAGGGCTCTGTGCCAAAGGGAAAAAAACTATACAGTAACAGAGTCATTCAATCTGCATGTTTATATCATTATTATAGAAATGATTTTAAGGTAGTAAAGCTTTGTTGTATGACAGTGAAGATACTTCCTCAGTGCAGACAACGCAAAGTAATACATAGACATCCCAGCACAACTGGCTACAGCACCACAGTGGGACATTTGCATCTTCCATGATATAGCAAAAATCAAAAATTTCTACAGGGAAATGAAGGCAGTCTTTTTGAAACAGTTCATTATTGTCTTTTTTAGCTGTCTAGTCTCTTTCATTTTATTCTTTGCTCTTTTAGCTGTCAAAACACTCATTTCTACTCAGAGAGAGCCAGAACTGACTGCTGTCCTTGGACATCACAATACCAGATAAGGTTAGGATATTGGCTTACAGCAGGTCCTCACCATCGCTGCCCTCCACAAACACCAGAATTTTACTGTAGTGTYCTGGTTATGCATTGGTATATTTTTTTTTTCCTCTGTGGGTCTACAAAACCTATAACTGATGTATCTATAAAAGGTATACCTGATGGCCTGAATGGGAATTCAAGGATGTCAAAAGTAATATTAAGGAGGGTTTGTCATAGAATGAAATTTGAAAATGGTGGTATGTTTCTTTTATGTTGTATTTTCACCCCAAGAACAATACCTAAAGGAAGCATCCATCGCATGCTGGCATATTCGAGCCCTCACGAATCATGTGCCCACTGGAACTTTACTGGCAGATTGTTATTCACTTTGATTTCTTGTAATTTATCTGTTGAATTGTGTATTCTGTGAATTTTAGTCTCTTGATAGGTACACACGTATGGGTTATCTCACTCCTACCCTCTCAGAATGCCCAGGTGCATAAAGAAAGGGCTGATCATTGGGTGCAGGTGTACAAGGTACCTTCACTAATAGCTGTGGGGGGTGAAGAGGAGAGGGACCAGAATGAGAGATCTAGAGGAGCAAGGCAACTGGTTTTGGATGTATATTGAGTTGGTTTGTCCTTATTCTATCAGGGACTGCTCAAATATGAATGTTCCAGGGTGTAGTTTTTTTGTTTTGTTTTGTTTTTAAAACACTAGACTGTTTTGGCCTAATACAGCCACAGCAGAATATTCTTGGGTAGTTCTTCCTCATTACCATGAAAAAATCAAACTAATCTTCTTGGCTTATATTTCCAGCAGATTCTTTACATTTCTCTAGCTTTTCCATTGAGAAAATGAAAAACACATTTATTAAATGACCTTTAGTTTTTGCCATCTAGTCAAGCATTCTTTGCACTGGCACAGTAATACCATTATCTTGACCTTTGTCTCCCTCATACAGTTTCTCTTCATGCCTGTCACTAGCACTGGCTCAGCTAGTAAGAAGGAGAAAAAAATGATAAAAAGAAAAAAACACAATCTGATTCAAATTGTTAGGCAATGTAAGCCTCTGGAGATGTTTGTTCCAGCTATGCTTGCTTTCTTTCTGTTTATTTTTACCTTTTCAGATGGTGTTTTCTCTTTCCTAGATTTTTTTATTCTTCAGTCTAAGTCTATTTAACCAGGTATATATGTGTGGAGAAACAAAGTTTAGAACAAGTTTAATGTAAGATGTTTTTGGTCTGAGTCATACTTGTGGTTTGCCTTGATGTAAAACCTTCCACAATAGCATGCTGTTGCACTTCCACGTGCAAAACAGTTCTATTTCTTTGAAGTTAAAATAAAAGGGCTTCACTGTTTTCTCTGACTTCAACATAATCAAGCAGCAAGCATCTATGCTTAAATCCTACATTTAACTTCCAATCTGACCTTGGATTAATCCCTTTACCTCACCATGCCTCTGTCTGCTTTCCTGCCCCAGATCAGCATGCAGGCAGTGCAGTGAGAGTTGGGCAGCTCAGTCTTAATTCTTTAATACAGCTGGAAAAAATCCCTCAAGACATAAGCTAACAGATTTCAAACCATGCTTGTTGGCTACTTTCCAGTTTGAGTGAAGTGCAGAGCTACAAGACGACTAATATGGCTTGAAAATATCACTTGAAAGCCTTTATCTCGATAGTGTTTTGACTAATGGGTAACTTGCAGAAAGACATTCAGTTTCTATCTGAAAACATCAAGAGATTTACAGTGTGCCAGTTCTTTCTGTAATTTTGTCCTTTGTTGTGTGATTTATTTCCAAACACATTGCATGCTGTTGTAACACATAAATTTAATATGAAATGTAATCTACTCTGTTTCCTTCCTTTCCTGATATGTAGGAAAGAACTACAGAGAATATACATTTAAGGACAAGTGACAGGGCTTCACTCTCTTTTCCAGTGACAAGGACTCCTGAAACGGGGCTGATGTGCATACAGATAGATGATTTCCTGTTGTTTGTTTCTAGTCTAATCAAGCTGATTGGGATGAATGATAATGGCGATGTCTTTAGCACATACCAGAAATTTTCTTTGCTTGTGAGCTGGAAACCATTTGCAATTTGCAGTGGCAATAGTAGTCGACTTAAGATGGGATATTTGATCGTTACCCTAATAATGGGAGTCACTGTTCTTTTACATATATGGCTGCTTACGAGCTCAGAAAATAACAGCATGCTTCATCCATCGATTTGAAAAGCTCTTTGTAGAAAGGGTCAGCGCTGTTATTCCCATCAAACAAATGATGAAATGGATGAGCAGACAGAGAGAAAAACTAGCTCAAGGTGATGAGCAGACTGCCAGCAGAGGTGGCAGAGGACTCGGGTCCTTCCATGGTTCAAGCCCCAAAGGCCCTGCCACTCCCCGCATGAAAAGCCTGAGCCCATTTACCGCTGCTAGACTTGTCAGAAATTCAGAATCATGCTGATCCCAAGAATAGACTGTTCCCCAAATAATCCATGGCCAGACTTGCATGAAGTCTATTTATATTCCAATCTTTTAAGTTTGTTAGGGCTTGATAGTTCAAAACCTATAGTTATTTGTATCTGCTTTCATGGTCAACTTCAGTCTTCAGTACCAAAACACAAAATAAAGAACATTAATCTTACAAACACATGGGTTCTTTGAAAGGGGAATATAAATATGTAAGCAAGTCTTGGGTAGGGACGTTTTTATGTATGGGCTTTGTGGAAAAGGAAAAGCGTTGTAATTTTGGATAGGACTGACATCTACCTGCGTGTAGACAGGGTGCTTTCTGTCCACAAAGGTAACTGAGGATGCATTCTACGTGAAAATAAAAGGAAGTGCTAATTATGGCATATCATATGGTATCCAAGATTCATGCATAATTTTTTAATTTTCTATTACCTTTTTGTTATCTTCCCATTCATTGACTTAATTGATACACTGCCTACCCTCTTTTGTGCCAAATACATTTGTTTTCTTCCTTCTAGATCACAGTTTTACAATTATCACCATAGCAACATTCCAGCTATAATAAGAAGATACATCTTCTGAATGGCTGGTGATACAACATTAACTGTTAGAACATAACATTTTTCATGTTGGAAACATCTGGAGTTCACAACCAGTGAAGATCTGTAAAAATGTCTGTAGCTCTTTAATAATCACCCAAGGCTGCACTTGCAAGCTTTATTAGGATGCATTTACAAACACTCCTTAGTCACCAAGCATGGAATGTGATAAAAATAAGCTTTATTCCAACACAAAAAAATTCAAATATAAATTCTGTTTACAAGTCATGTGGCTTAAAAGAAAAAAGAGAGAATTTCATTTGGCCTTTGTGTCAAGGCCTTTATTTTAGAGAGTTGGTCCACACCCCATTCCTCTGCTGTTCCTAGCCTATTACCTACAGCACTAATATTGCTATTTACTGGCTGATTATATCCTCTGGCAAGAT
This sequence comes from Oceanodroma leucorhoa, assembly GCA_030449065.1. NCBI lineage: Eukaryota > Metazoa > Chordata > Aves > Procellariiformes > Oceanodroma > Oceanodroma leucorhoa. Next base: position 12,993,172 of record JASVER010000012.1, read on the forward strand.
TCAGACTGTGTCTACTTCCCTGCTGCAAACTAATCAGTTTTCAAAATTAGTTATTGATCTCAGGCTCATTGTGGACAACAAATTTAGTGGCTGGTTCATTGAGTATCAAGAGTGCCACTCTTTGTGTGAGATGCATAGAAGTGAAAACAAGATATTCAGGCCCATGTACATATATAATCATCTAATATAAGGAGATACAAGACAAGTATAAATGCATTGGCAAATGAAATAGCTTTTTTATGAGAAAGATAACCTAAAGAAATCCAAGACTATTCCTCTGTTAAGGTACATATATAATTCTTACTACCTACTGCGGAGTGTTTATCTGAGAGAGAACACGTGTATCAGCACTATTACTGGAAAACTGTTACCTAATTTGAAGTGTTTGGGGGTTTTGGGTTTGTTTGTTGTTTTTTAAGGTAGGAAATGAGCTTTTTTTTAAAAAAGATAGACCATTCTTGAGGTTTTAAGTTGCAAATGTATTAGATGAAGTCAGAAAGATTTTCAAATAATAAGTACTTGAAGTTGGGATTTATGTTTTAGTGACTAACAATGTGCCGCCATTATCTATTGCCTAGCTCTATCAAGCTACATTAAATCTTTTCAGTGATTATATTGTCACTCCTTTGGTTGTAATGGGAACTTATGAGATGCAAGAAATTTTAATTGGGAAAGTTTCCCTGTAAAACATTGAGAGACAAAGATACAGTCAATAATCCAACATTTTCATGGAGGTAAAAGGCCCATGCCCAAGTTGTTTCTCTACCTCAGTGGAAGTACATGAACACTAGGTTGCATGTTTCTAAATTTCGTCCCCAGGTAGACCTATAAGAATTTTGAAACCTAATTCTATTTCTGAGAAAAGAAATGGTCATGTAGGTTCAGCTGCAAGAATGCATTTCCTAGGCCCTTTAGGAAAAGTCTTAGTCCACAGAAGCATATTTAAGATATTGAAAATGTCCAAATTATTTTTGATAACAGTCTACTCCCATCCCACTGCAATAATTTAATTATTTATGACAAAAATCAATGCTAGAAATGTTTTTTCTCTTTCTTAAACATTATTCTCGGTCTTTGTACTGGAAGAAAAAAACAATCTAAACATTTCACTGTTGAAAGAGCATACAGAGTATCTGCCAAGTGTGTGTGTGTGTGTATAAATATATATTTGAAAATTAATTTAAGATGTTCAGTAAGACTTTTATTTTATTATGAGCTCCTTGAATTTTATTTCAAGGTTAGTATTTAAAAAATGTCCAAAAATGAGAATGTCAAAACCATTATTTTCATAGGGTTTTCATTAAAAAATATAATTTTCCAAAATTCACTCAAAACTTGGCCCAAATTTCCCAGAAGGTTCACGAACCTGAACTCTATTTCTGATTTATGAGAAAACCACTAACCAGGTCTTTGGCTTTGCTTGAGTTTTGAGACTTTCATGGTGTGGCTTATTTTTGATGTACAGAAAAGCTAGAGCCTTGAATAGTTGGTGGTCTGTGATTATTTTCATTATTTCAATGATACACACACACATACACATACATAAATTTCCAGAACAAAAGGTTTTGATTTGCATTAATACAAATTAGAAATTACTAAGAGTTTTATTATAGGGTTCATTTTAAGTTGAAAGTTTGACTCTACATTCCTGTATGCTTAAAATTTCCATAAAACTCAATAAGAGCTAGAGTATGCAAACAGTACAAATCCTGAGTATCATGGGAACTGAATCTTAGAAAAGAAATAATGAGGCAGTAGAGTTACCGTCTCTGCTGCTTATTTCACAGTTTCATGCTACTTGTTTTCCACAGTTCTTGAATGAAGCCAGTGTGTTAGAACAGCCTTCTCACTTTTACCTCTTSAACCTATTAAGACGTAGCATATAAATCCATATATTTCACTACAAAATCTGAGTTATAACTTTCCATGCTTATAACCACTTTGAACCAAACACTCCTTAATCACCTACGTTCCTGCATTAAATCTGAAATGTTTCAGATTTAAATCTGGATTTTGCTTTGGTCTTCTTTAGCAGTAGGTAATATATCCTGTATTTATTTTCACCTGGTATGCTGCTACAGAAAGTAGAAACTATGTATGCCAGAATGTCACTTCTTATTTCTGTAAATATCGTCCTCTACTTTCCTCAGATTATTAGGGGTGTAGAAATGTTTTCTGCCAGAAAATGGTATCTGGAGTAAGGTAGCATATCTATTAATTTTGATAGAATTGTGCTCTGATATAATACTAAGGAGTTGGACCCGTTCTTTTATTTTTTAAAAAATTCTGTAAAAAGATAGGCAGTACAGAACTTTTTCTTTCATTTGAATTATATTATTTGAATGATCTCATTAGTGACTGCTGATGCCATAAGCAACTTCTGTAAAGTTTTTCTTTAGGTCTGCTCCATTTTTTAAATCCAATTGCATCTACAAAGCAAAAAAGCATTTTAAGAAATATGAATGAATTAAATATATAATCAATTTAATTTGAAGATGGGCATCAAAGTCTAAAAAACCCAACATTTACTTGTTTCAGTGAAGCAGTCAGTGGACAAAGAACTTTGTATACAATTGATCTATAAATATGAGTGAATCAATAAAGTATTTTAGACCTCCATTTCTTAGCCTATCTAGGTCATTGAAATGCTCTATCCTCAAGGGAATTAATGAAATTAAAAACTATATTACTTTTTTTATTTGGGCATCCTCTGCCTGCAATTTCTCTGCTTTCAGATCTAGAGTGAATGCTTCCACTAGTATCTACATTGACAGAGGTAACACAACCATCTTTTGTCCTAGATTTTTAGTAGACTAAAACTGCACCGAAGAGCAATATGCTTAAAAATGTTTTGGCACACTCAAAGACAGGATTGAGCAACTAAAAAAAATACTAAAATGAAAATGTAAAAGTTTGTACACAAGATACATTTTTCAAAGAAATAATATGGAATTTAAGCTATATTTTAATGAGCTTTAATTAACAAAAAGATGGGAAAATTCAAGTYCTGAAAAACTCAGAAATGAAGGTCTACTACTAGCATACTGGATGCCAGTACTGAGGTATAATTAAATATTTGAAACGGAGGTCAAAAGATARTTACTTCTGTCACTGAGATGATGTTACACTAAACAATGGTATACTAAAATGGAGTAAGCTTTAAATTTGTATTTAGTTCTGATTCTTTTTGGAATTGATTTTCTTCCAAGATTTTTTAGCAACTTTGTGTGGTTGTATGCCAACTGAAAATGTTTTATTATCTTTTAATTATTTTTCTTCTTATGAAAATTATGGTAATTTTATAGGGTTTTATGTTTTCATAGTAGAAAGTTTGTTTGCTATTTTGGTTATCTCATATGCCAACCCTCTTGATAAAGAATTAATATCTGTTAATGGAATAAGAGATTCCTGGTTCAGGTATTTAAGATTTTTGAACCTTGAGTACTGCTTTGAAAAATTTTAACAGCTTATTTTTTATACCATATATATATACTACCTTTGCAAAATGTTTTATTTCAGTTGAATGCTTTCAAGGCTGAAAATTAATTCTTTGGGAATTATTTCTTCATATTCAGTAAGATAATGAAAAAGGAATAAGGCAGATCTTTTCTCCATAGACAATTCATCAGAGGAATTTTATGATGGCGTGGCTCAGCTGGAATCCTATTTTTGTTTTCAAAACTGTTTTCTTGAATAATTTCAGCTAGCCAGATACTTTGGAATAGATCTGTACTTCAGCTCCCTAGATATTACCAGTGTATGAAATAAATGGACCTTCTCTCTGTACACAAGACAAGGATGTGAGTCGTAGGTTTGAAGTATGAGGATCTTACCTTCTTGAATCTGTTGGATATGCGGAGATTTCCAAAGCAAAAATAGAGCACTGCGTACCAAAGTGTCCCTGGACATCAGCCGAGCTATGTTCCTACATGGTGTGTCCAACGGGGAGTCAAGAGCAAGGGAGTGGCAAGGTCTTCGTACCTTGGCACTTTGGGCTGCAATAAATGAGGCCAAGTGTAAGCCAGCAATTTCAGTATTTTGTGTGGCTGCCTGTGCTCCTGCATCAGAGGAGACGGTTGGTCAGCCTTCTACATGTAGCAATTACAGATGTTGCCACAGGTAAGACCATCTCAGTAGCGACTCCCAAACATACCAAAAACTGTGGAAGCTGCCATCTGAGTGTCAGCCTTCACATGACAGCTAGGCCAGTTTTATAGACAGCTGTAAGTGAGAAGGGCAGGCAGTTGATCTGGGGAATTTTCTTCTGTGCCTGGGATACGTGAGCGTGCAGCTGGGGAGTGGTGGAGGGGAGTCGGGAGGGATTCCCCCTGTTGGATACCACTGACACTTAGGACACCTTACACTAATTTGCACCAAGAACAGCATAGTTAAGTGTAGCCAAATATGGATCCTTTTCTAAATGAAGTATCTGCTCTCTTATTAGTTTACCCACACAGAAAAATATTTCCCAAATTAACTAACTATGCAGAACAGTCTAAGAAAATCCACTCCACAACTGGATCAAGAAAAAAGTCCTCCATAGTGTGCATAACAGGAGTTGTCATACTGCTGACAGCTGATGAAAACACATTTCTGGAAAGCAGAGTTCCTATTATATGAGTACATAATAACAGCATTCCATTAATGTTTGTCCTACTAAATTCATACCTACCTCCTAAGCAAGAGTAACACAACTAAAAATGATCTGCTGAGAGGCACTGAGAATTCCCAGATTAACATGATCTTAAAAGAAGTGAGCAAAGTTAGTGCATCTGTATCCTCCTTTTTAGTTTGATTACTAAATAGGCCACCAGCTGTGACTAGAGCTACATCTCTAGTGTTACTGAGTTATGAAAAAGAAAAAAAAAAAAAAAAGCAACAACAAATGTTTTAATATGATTTCCATCTATCTTTGGTGCCACAAATCAGGATTAATTGAATAAAATAATTTATATGAAAGTAATTGAAAACATGACATCTCCATTCCCACACCCAGAGTACGTTCATCATTCAACAGCAAAGATAAGTTACAGACAAAAAATCTAAGTTAGGAGAAGAACAAGTTCCTGTGATTTTGAGTGGTTTGAATTGTTGGTGGTTTTTTCATTCTAAATATGTAGCTGCTAATAAAGCTAACCAAATTGCTACACGTTTAGCAGCTAATATAAATGAATTTATCATCTGTGAAATGCAAGGCGACTGCATTTGGAATCCATTTGAAGATGCTTAGAAATGCACCAGCTATCCCCATGCAGGAGTGGTAATGGCATCCACTACAAACAGCAGTTTTGTATTTTAAATTTGTGATGTGGTTTTTCAGTCTAGAAGGAATTCATCTTTTCTTAGACTTGATCCAAGCATGATTGCACCAAAGCCTTTATGGCTGATTGGGGCAGAAACACTGTTACATCTTTGGCGTAGCACTATTTTCTTTCATGTAGATTTTCTTCCAGTAGAAAGTGAAGGTCTTAAAATGTGCAACCCAGTTTAAGCCAATCCCAAGCAGTACTGAAATAAAGAAATCCAAATAGTGTTACGCAGGTTGATATCATGCAGCACTTGACTAGATTCCTCCTATTTAAAATACTCAGGTTTGCTTATACACTGCCATTGAATTTCAAAGCACAGTATTTGGTTCATTTAACAACTGCAGACACTCCATTAGCCTTTCTCACTACCAACTTCGCATCCCATATGCCTGCCTGATCCATCTGCCACGTTTTGTCGAGTCTAAGCACTCTCAGGGTGTAGCCATGATTTTACAGTGCATTGCAAAATGGGGCTCCAACCTGAATACCCACTGAACCACAGACTAAAATTTTAATAATAGAAGAGCGAAWGGGAACCTCTGTAATCATGAGGACTATGATCAAGGAGGAATGGTTACATTAACGTAGATATGTGGTGGGCAATAGATATGTAAATCTTCACTGAATGGATAACATAAGGACAGGAATATCAGGTTAGATTACACAGTCAGTATTCTGCCTTTGAAAGTACCCAATAAAAGATGCTGAGAAGAAAACTTAATAGACCAAGTACCCAGAATCCTGGTGCTTACCTCCTCRGCTCAAAACAAAGAGAGCATACAAAAAGCTATGTATTTGGCTTTTTAGAGTAGAAATGATGATACAGAATTGATTGCAATCTAAATAAATATACCTCAACAGTCTGGCTGCTGACATTTCCATACTTCAGTTAATATGCGGTATGATTCCTGTGATGATAAGATGCTAAAAAAATTATAATTCCAAACAGTAGTAGTAGGAGGAGCTGTTTTATTATGTTATTGTCAAGACTTACGTATTTACATACATATAAAGCCCTCTTTCTATCTCTGCACGACTCACACATACATACACACATATATATATAGAGTATATAACTATAGCAGAAATATATTACATTGACTTCTTACTGTCATTCTGACAGAAATTATAGCTTATATTGAGTGTAGAATATCTAATTTTATAGCAACAGCTGTATCATGGTCCAAATAACTGCTTCCCTGTATATAGGAATTATTTAATTTTTTTTATATTTTTATATGCAAATGGCAAGGTAATCTCCTTGAAAATAAGTCACAAGTCTCTCCCTGTAAAATAATAAGAAAATTAATATAATTATGGTACTAAAATTTTAGCATGTAAGAGACAACTTTTTTTGCCACTTGAGTTATTTAGACTGTATACATATCAAGCTAGTGCGTAATGATATAAGAACAGCTGTACCAGTTAAGTTATATAGTCACTATCCTCCTTGGAGAGTAGTCAGTAAAAGTGCTTAGGAAAAGAGTTTCATAAAAGGCTAACTACAGAGCATTTTCTTAGTATATTCTCTCATTTTCAGACAATCTGTGGCATCGAGATTTCCTGAGCCAGAGGCTGCATGCACATCTTTGTGCTTAATGGCCCTTAATGGATCTTTTTTTCTAATCATTTGCCTAATTATTTTTTTAACTTATTTATCCTTTTGGCCTTCGCAACATCCTGTGGCCAGGAGTTCCACAATTTAATTATGTGTTATGTGAATAAGTACTTCCTTTTGACCCTGGATGCATTAAGAATACTTTATCTGTAYTTCTTTTCTATTTTTTTTCTTTTTTTCTTTTTTGCTGATGCCTATGCAGCAGGAGCTAACTGCTTGGAAACTTTGTCCATTAGACTTTACCTCAGTGTTCTTTGAATCTGAAATGGCCCTTTTGATGTTGGCATAAGCAGGCATATGGACTATAAACTGTACATAAATGCTGGCTATATCCTGACGCATACAAGAAATATCTTTTTAGTCCAGCTCTTTTTTCATTTACCAGAATGTTCTCTTTCCTTTAGTTTTAGAGACTGTAGGTCCCTGATAAACTTTTGTGGTCTTATCTTTTATGAATCCAAACCTCTAGGGGCTGTGCAGAATGAAGGAATTAAAAAAAAAACACAAAACCAAAAACAAAACAACAAAAAAAAAAACAAAACAAACAAAAAAACCACCAAACAAAACCACAAAAAAAAACCCCAAAACAGAAGATACTATAAGTTTGAACTAAAAACCTACAAAAAGGCTAGATTTGGCCTGAACAGTGTGTGAGAAAAAGAAGGTTAGTCTTCATATTTCCTAAGTTAGATAAATTCACTATGGCCACTGGCAGATCCAGCTTTATTCTGTAAATGAAGGGAGTTGCTCCTGCATCTGTCACTGGTGAATTTGGCCCAAAGAAATGAGACATAATTGAACATCAAGATTTGATCATTAAAAATAAGGAAGTCAACTTCTTTAATGGAAGAAGTGGAAGCAAACAGGAGTTTTGAATGAGTACAAAACCATTCACAATTGCATTTTTTTTCACTAAATAACTAAATGTGGATTTATGGCCATACCTGAGGTGCTGTGGTCTAAAAATGTCAGCTTTACAACTTTTGATTTAGTCTGACAGAGGTAGAAGAAATAAAGCAAAGAATAAATCTGATGAAATCTCTGAAGTTAAGGTTTTATTTCAGGCTAACTGAAAGAATCACTTTTGTGGAGAATGTACTTTATTTTAATCTGACTGCTAGCTTTTTTGTGTCAGTTTTATTTTAAATTTTTTCTTCATAGTTCTGAGCCAAATGTTCTTCTGATGGTCTTGAGTCAGCCACTGCTGAAGAGAAGACAATAAATAATAATAGATAATGTGGATAATATCCTTCTTAGAAAGATTACCACGAATTATTTTGCACCCCGTTGAGCATATCRTGACTCCTGGTGCGATGCTTGGCAGTTCACCACCTTCCAAATGCTCTGCTTGGTCATTTGCTACATCCTGCAGTTCCTGACTTTGTCATGTAGATTCTCTCTCCTCTTGTTTTGCCATCAGCATGGATATAAAACTCTATTTGTAATACTGAAGCTACTGAGTGATATTTCAGAACCTTAAGTGTAAATGTACAGTCTTCATTTAAGCTGTTTAATACATTTTCCTGTAAATTCGTAAATTGGCTACATCACATCTTGGCTCTTCAACTACATATAAGCTCAATATTTTTATATTATAGCAACTCCAAATGTAAGATGTGTTTTAATAGGAAAGGTAATACAGCTTGATTATCTGATACAGTTATGAGATTGTTATGAGGCTGTTTTTCAGCTAGGTAGGCCTGGTCATAAAACATGTCTTCTTTTTTAACKAAAGAAATACATAATAAAGCTAGGAGAATGTGTATCATATCAGATGCCTCTTGTGGTAAATGGTAACAGTCAGTGTGATTTGAACCTTTCTGTCTCATGTCCAGCACGTTTTGAAAGGACAGCTGAATCAACTGGTGAGTCTGATGACTCTTCAAAAGGAAAAAAATGAGTGTATCAATACGAAAATAAATATTGTACCTGATTTGATATCACTAATAGGTCAGCAACAATAAAGGTCTGTTTCCTGGAATCAAAGGGTCCCTGGTCTCATGCCACATAAGAAGGCAAAAGGTAGGTGGAGGCATCTGTACTTGCTTCCTCTTGCATGAGAGAGTTTCACAGCTGTGTCTTCCATTTCCTGGATATTTTTCTCCTTATTTTTAGCATTTTGGAGCATTGGCATGCGCAAGAAATTCAGAATTAAAACCAAGCCAGCCTCAAGACATAGCTGACTGAAATGTTTATATGCCTCACAATGTATCCTGTCGTCATAGCCAAACTTCAAGGAGCAGATGATTTCTGCTTGAGAAAACTACATTATGAAAATCTGTAAGGGGCTTAGTGCTATGAGTTGTTCAGACTTCTTAAATTGCATTGTTTAGCCTAAGACATGAGGATACTGTTCCTTTTCTAGGAAGTAACTAACAGCTTGCTATATCAAACTGAAGGATGATTCAAACACAACAATTTTATGAACAGTAACATATTTTCCATTTAAAATTCCCACTACAATGGACCTTTCAGGTTTCTGTGGGGGGRAAAAAAGTTAAGCAATATTTTCTTGCTTAGCTTTTAACATTTTAGCTTGTGACTGATTTTAAATGCCTGTTAAAAACAAAATAATTCTCATCTAAATATTTTATTCAGCTAAGAAATAATTTATTTCAGGTTTGTCTTTAAGAGTTCAAAAGTTTTGTAGAGTTTGTAGAGCTGATCTCTACCTTTTCTTTGCAATCACAATACTATGCTRAACAATTTCTACATTTGTGCTTTGAGGGAGGCCAGGATTTCACCAAAGGACTCTTTTGTCTAGGGCTTGTTAAAAAATGGAAATAATCTGTATTGTTTTGTATTATTTGTACAAGTAGCAGTGGTTGTCACCACAGTATGTTAGAAAAAGAGAAAAAATGCCTATGGACAGTATCAGAAAGATAGGAATCTCTCACAGGGGGCTCTCAGCTTCCAGTGAGCTCTGCCAACGCTCTAGTTCGGTTAGTTTTAGGGAAGACAAACTGTCAGTACCTGCTCTGGCCTGCAGTGTTTGAGTCCTAGCTCTCCTTTGGGGTAAAAAAACACATGTAAACATACATATCTACACACACACACACACACACATATACATGGGTGTATATTATATATGTGTGTATACATACATACATATACATACATATATATATATGTATAGGGGTCTGTGTGTATATATATACATGGATGGGCAACTGCTACCTYGTAAGTTAGATGGAAAATAAGTCTTTTTCTTACCATATGGAAAGATCGTGATTTCTGGTCTCTCCTTGTTCTTTCTCACAATTTGTGTTCTTCTCCCTTTTAATCTTGATAGTTCAATCCTACTATCTCAAATCTTCATATTTTTTCCTGTGCTAATAGTTTGATGTGTCTTACACTATAAAGAGCTGACATAGAACATATGGTAGATTACTGAGCACAGAAGTATTAGCTAGGGTTTCTACAGAGAAGCCATCCATGCTACCACTAAGGGTATCACTAAAACTTAAATAGATGATGAATATTTCATTAAATACAATAATAAAATCAACTGCTCTTCCAAAAAACTATTAAAGCTTAAGTCAAATATTGTTGCCAGAGTTTGAATGCTTTATTGCTTCTTTTTCTTAGAAGAACTGAAAAGCAACAAGATTTACTTAATCAGTACTTTCTCTTAAGGGATTTTACTGATGCTGGATGTCTGCTGTTTGAAAATAAACACTTTAGTTTGGTCTGACAAACATTGCTTGATGGATAAGTAAAAGCATGTTGTGGTTTAAGCCGGCAGGCAGCCAAATACCACACAGCCGCTTGCTCACTCCCCCCCACCACAATGGGATGGGGGAGAGAATCGAAAAAAAAAAGTAAAATCTGTGGATTGAGAAAAAGACAGTTTAGTAGAACAGAAAAGGAAGGGAAAATAATAATAATAATAATAATAATGATGATAGCATATACAAAATTAGTGGTGCACAATACAATTGCTCACCACCCACTGACCGATGCCCAGACAGTCCCCAAGCAATGATCACCCCTCCCCAGCCAACCCCGCAGTTTATATACTGAGCATGACATCATATGGTATGGAATACCCAGTTTGGGTTAACTGTCCTTGCTCTGCTCCCTCTCAGCTTCTTGTGCAGCTGGCAGAGCATGGGAAGCTGAAAAGTCCTTGACTAGTGTAAGCACTACTTAGCAACAACTAAAACTGCAGTGGGTTATCAACTTTATTCTCATACTAAATCCAAAACACAGCACTATGCCCTCTATCAGGAAGAAAATTAACTCTAGCCAAAACCAGGACAAAGCTTTCTACGCATATCTAGAAATATTCTAGCAATACTTAAGTATCAGAAATAGTGTGGACAGCAGGACTAGGGAGGTGGTCGTGCCCCTGTACTCGGAACTGCTGAGGCCGCACCTCGAATACTGTGTTCAGTTTTGGGCCCCTCACTACAAGAAGGACATTGAGGTGCTGGAGAGTGTCCAGAGAAGGGCGACGAGGCTGGTGAAGGGTCTAGAGAACAGGTCTTATGAGGAGCGGCTGAGGGAGCTGGGGTTGTTTAGCCTGGAGAAGAGGAGGCTGAGGGGAGATCTTATTGCTCTCGACAACTACCTGAAAGGAGGCTGTATTGAGGTGGGTGTTGGTCTCTTCTCCCAAGTAAAAAGCAATAGGACAAGAGGAAATGGCCTCAAGTTGCGCCAGGGGAGGTTTAGATTGGATATTAGGAAAAATTTCTTCACTGAAAGGGTTGTCAAGCACTGGAACAGGCTGCCCAGGGAAGTGGTTGAGTCACCATCCCTGGAGGTATTTAAAAGATGTGTAGATGTGGTGCTTAGGGACGTGGTTTAGTGGTGGACTCGGCAGTATTAGGTTTGCGGTTGGACTGGACTCCAGAATCTTAACGGTCTTTTCCAATCTAAATTATTCTATGAATCTATGATTCTATGAACTGGAAGTAAGAAAGAACTGAAAATTTCTATGAAAATGTATATTCAATCAAATCTGGGCAAATTAAGTGAATACTTTTTTTTAGTATTTTGCATATTCTGTGCAGTATTTTGAGAGCTGCATCCTTACCTTAGAATTAGCTTTATAATTGCAGTTGATATGGGCAGTGTATAATCACAAGTCAGGATTGGGCTCTGCCAGGTCCTGGTGCCCTGATCACACTACTGCTCTCATCCAGTCCATGTATACTGACCTCTTTGGTGTGGAAATGAGGGTCCACAGATGGGACCTTGGTAGGTGCTTGCTACTTGAATGATACAGAGCTGGGACGCAGAGCACACTATCAGACCTGGTAGCACAGAAGCTTTCCACTACCTTCTGAGACCCACCAGATTTCAGACCCCCTTGTTCAAACATGCCTCAGGCACCTCGGCACAATGTGCTTTTCTGGGCTGTCATCAGGTGTCTTCACCACCATAACCCCAACAACTCCTCCTCCTCAGAAGGGGCAGAAAAGCAAGCCAGTGAGTTCTGGATATATTTGCTTATAATTGGTGCTCTTCCCAGAGATTACACTTGAGTAAGCTCACAAACATAGCTGATGAAAACTGTGAACATATACTCAGCCATCAATCTTTAGGAAAAATTAGAATCTAGGTCTAGACTCAATCCTGTTTCACTCTGATATGCACTTAAAGAGAAATTGAATCCATCCCACATTTTTCGAACAATTTGTAGTACAAACACATACTTGTTTATTTTTTAAGTAACCTCTTACTACATTTATGCAAAACTTTGACCTCACTTCTCCCTTAGAACATCACTGTCATGGGATGCAAGATCAGCTAGAATTTCAGGCACAGGAAAGGGTCAAATAGCATAACTAATTGCACTTTTATGAAAGACAACAGAACACAAGTTCACCAATTTAAGCCTGCAATGCAACCACATTTAAATGTTGAATACCCATTTGAATCACAACCCATTATTGCCCATACACCTTAAAAATCCAAGCATGAATATTCCCCAGAGAGATGCACAGCACAATCAGCACTTTCTCAGTTGTGTTTCCTCCACATTTTAAAATTAGTACAAGTAAAATGTGTAAGTAATTTGATGATTGCTTGGGTGTTAGCATAGTTTGTGTTTCAGAGTGGTCTTCTGTGAAAGCATTTGTTCATTTTCCTGGTGTTCTCAGTCCGTTCAGTCTTTATGTAACTCCTCTTCTGTAGTTCTCCACTTCTCCATTACCAGTGTTTATTGCTAGCTGGGTCTCATAATATGTAACCAGAAAATCTGATGCTTCAGAATTATTTAGAATAAGTATTCTACGTTAAAACTTTGCCTGCCCCCTCCTTATGCTGATGAAGACTACACAAGGCTTCTCCTAGTCTATATGTCTGTTTAAAGTGATTCCAGATGCTCTTAAAATTTCACCTTTTAAATGCTAAATTTGCTTCCTTTATGACAGTCCATGGCAGCTAAGGAGATTTAGGTTTTCTATCTTTGTTTTTTATCTCTATGTTGCTCTGTGAAAATACAGATTCTTAGAAAAATATCCTATATTTGACCATATCTACCCTTTGGATTGGTAGGTAGCATTTACGTAATATATTTTTCAGGAGGTTATAGAAGTACAAATTTGGTTTTGGCAGTCTTGGAAATTTGCCGTGTTCTCTGTTATCAGTAGATGCACTAGAGTAAACAAAAAAAAACCCCACGTGATTTGCATTAGTGGTATACAATGCTGGGAGAAATCATAGTACTCACTGCCCTGCCTGAGTTTCCTGATCTGACATCAGTCTTAAGAACTGGAGGAAATTCACATTAAAAGATATGGAGCTATTGCTACAGAGAACTGAAAGCTAGATGATAACATTTACTGGATGCAAATATGATCAGGAAAACTGCAGCCACAACCAGCTCTTTCCTATTCTTTTTCAAAATATGACAACAGTTAGGCTGTGTGGGATAGCTAAATGTCCAGTTGTCATTTCGAATCACTTAAATCCACTTGATCAAACTAGGAGGACTAAATGCAAACTGGCAGTCACTCTTCCTTCTAGGAAGCAAGTCGATACTTGGTCCATGTGCAGCAGATGCGTAGCTAATGCAATAGATATGGTTCTTAAATTTTCTATATATAAAAAAGAAAACTGCACGTATTTTTAGCTCTTTTTTTTTTTTTTTTTGCATTTCGCAAAGAAGGATTTATCCTGTATTCCACATTTGAAAGGCAGACAATTGCTGTAAGTGATTCTGAATATTTTTGGACACTTGTTTATCAGCATAAAAGATTAAAGCTTTGTGAATAAATATAAAAATTCCACAATTCAGAAAAGCACAGCTTTCTAGCTTCAGAAATCCTCTTGTGGTAGCTTCTTGAACTAATATATTTATAAACTATACATTGAAGGTATTCAGCAGACTTACAATGTTTTATAAATACCATTAAGCATATTAATCAGCAAGCTTTTGTGATTTCATTCAAATCGAGTCCACTAGGATTCCTCTCACTTTATAAAGTCAATCTTTTATTTTTTTTTTTCATATGGTGTTTTAGGGGGTGTCTACTTAGTTAATTTCTCCAGGGCTTTATATCATCCTCCCCCACTGCTTACAAGCAACAAAGAAAAGACAACAGAGATTGAGAAAAAACAGAATGTAAGATGAGCGCTCAAAAATACCTTAGCAGTTCCAGTCAGATCTTTTGTAGCAGAATGGAATATCTTGTTCCACATAAACCAGATTACTCAGCACTTGTGTAAACTAACCTTATGCCCCTTCCTTCAAGTTTATCCAGACATTGGTCATACCTCAGTTTAATTAGGGTGAGGGTTTCAATGTAATATGATGCAATATAATATTAAGCGCACACAAATATTTGGCTAGACAAGCATCTGCATTTTCACTTCTGAAATCAATCACAGTCTGAAAAATACTGGAAATGAATGAACCAATGTATACGAGCAAAGTTTATACAGTCTTTTAATGAACAGTGCCTGTTTTGTTAGGTACAGACTGAATATTCACTCAGATAAATAGGAGCTTAGGCTAAAGGATATCTAACCCTCTCACATCTTTCTGTTATTTATCACTTGGTAGAGTAACACCTTTCTCAGCAGGCATTCCTTGTGAATGAAGACAAGTTTGTCAGTGCTAGAAAATGATTAATCAGTTGAGGTCATTAGATAAAATCTGAAGTATTGGTGAAAAGTTGCTCTGTAAGTTCAAAAAGCATGTGGAGAAGCACCAGTGATGGGCAAACATAGTCACAATTATTACCAAACAGCCGGGATACTTATGCCTTTCTCTTCCTTTCTCTCCTTTCGTATGAAAAGTTTCATTTAGTAGTAGGTGTGATATGACTGCACCTATCTCAGAAGCCAGTCAGCAGCACTAATGTTGACAAGTTGCTTCCCATAGTTGCTTCTCTTGCCAGACTGAACTGGTATCTTTATTGGAGATGTATAGTTTAGCCAAGCACTGGCAACTCTGATGTACTCAGGTTCTTTTGCCTGTGCCCTTTTCTACTACTTAGAGTAGTGAGCCCTTTTCATTTGGGTTGGCTCACTACTCTACGTTCTTTATTATCTCAGCAAACTGATATTCAGAGAGCTTTTTTTCTTCTCTTGTAAGGCATCTTAGGCTTTTCTCTCTCAAAAGGCTGCCCCTGATTAGCTCAATGGATGTGGAATAACACTGTTTTACTGTTTTCTCTAAATGTTGTCACTGCAAACCCAGCTGAAGTAAAAGCACTTGTCAGCTTGGTGCATTGTATGTATTTTGCAATTAACAGGAACAGTCTAGCTTTTTTTGTCCTTTTGAAAATCCAAGAGACCTTGATTCTGCACATAAAAGCTCTGGCAACAAGCCCACAGATTTCTCTTCTAAGTGTATGCCAAGAGTTTGAGTTAAAAATTGAAACAAAAAAGATTTGGGGCAATATGGATAAAAATTCTGTCATCTCTTTTCACCAACTTTAAAACTCTTTCCCTTTATGATATCATAATCTCTAAAATATATGCAATATTCTTCAAAGGTTGCCTTCGCTTTAGCAACTGCTCTTGGTAACAGAACAAAGAAAGATAAAAAAGCTCTTTGGAAAAGCCTTCTCTCTTAGCAAAAAATAAATGTTACCCTGCTCCCCTTTAAAGACCATGTATTCGATATCTAATTCTATTTACATGGGTCACTAATCATTATGGTTTTGTATTGTACTGTCCAGTTCCTGTGGTAGGTCTCAAAGCAGTTAGCTGCTGCAGGGAGGTGGTGTGCCATTCGCCTGGCAGTATTTCCCTTTGTTTCGGGAACAGCAGTGCTTACAGTGCTGCATCAGTCACCATCGCCCCAAAACCATCCCTTCCATTCTTACATTTGCTAATAGTTGCAACTACAGTGCTGAGGTTTTAATTAAAGAGACGATGGGATTGAAAATCAGCTTCAAATGTGGCCAGTGGGTAATTTGAAGGATTACAAAGAGATGTTGCCTGTTTAAAGACAGGAGGGAAAAGGAGTTGATATCTGTATGCCTTATAAATAAGCATTACAGGGTGAAAGTTCAGCAAATTTTCTTCAGAAACTTAATTATTGGAAAGAAAGTAGGGGTTTCTCTGTATAATTTTCTCATTTAAAAGTCAGTTTCTTCACTCTTGCTTTTCATTTTTACAAATGTCTTAATTATACAGGTGGGGTTATTTCTTCTCCTTGCTGTATTTGAATATATAGACATGTTCACAGCTGAGAATTTTCTTCTTAGTTGTAATTAGCATATAATACTATTTCCCAGGTGGATGGTAGAGAGCTGTTCATCTACACTCAGGAAAATTAATGTGTGTAGAATCACATGAAAACATACACATTTTTTGCTGTTTTCTGTAGAGGTGTAGTACTTAATATTATTAATGGGTTATTTTGGCTTAATAGACAATGCTGCTATGTTTTAACACTTTGATATGTTCAAAAGTAGATCCTGGAAAAAAATCGTTTACTTAAATAGCTTACATGGCAGGCAAGTATATGAGAGTCAATGGAAATCAATACAAAAAGAGACATTTCTACTACCAGGCTTTTGGAAGAGATGTATAGACAAGGTTGTTAATTGGTTTTCAATGGAATCATTTTCAGTGGAGTTCATAATTATTCAGTTGTATGTATTCTCAGTCCACTGTAATTTCCCTCTAACTTCCAAACTGTCCACTTTCTGTGGAGCATTTATAAAAGAATAACATTAATTTGCAGCTTTCTGGCAGTTCATGTTCTATAAGCTTGATTTCTCTAGTATCAAATGGCTTTGTGTTTTTATTGTCACTTGAATTGCCCTAAATTTTTCCAAGAAATATATTGCAAACAAGTGTTGAGAAATAATTGATAATTTCTATTCTCCAGCTCAAAATATTTTAACAGTCTTAATTTTTCAGACTAGTTTTCAATACGCCACCTCTGAAGTTGTTGCCTGCTTCCTTTTCAAAAATCCCATGGGAATAAGCCCCGATATGTGTGTGTCTCTCCTTGCGCCTGTTCCTCCCCAATCAAAGTTAATTATAATTAAACACTGACTATAAAAAGGAAAAGACATCTGTCCAAGGACATCATCACAATTTTCTGAAGTTTGGTCAACATTTGCTGTGCACACAACTCACTAGCTGGATTTGGTGATGTTCTGCTTAGACAGGGAACTAAATTACCATGGAATATAAGACACTTTGATTGTGCTACAGGGGTTATGCCTGCTTTGAACACAGTTTACATTAAGTGGCAGAACAGTGTAGGGATGCCTAAAATATATCTGCCAACTCTAGGCATGTCAGTTCAACCTCCATTACCCTGACAACCTTGTGCATGCTATATATAACTACAGTGTGGGATAGCAAGTCCTGCGGCAGGGGAAAGATTTTCACTGGAAACAATTCTGTGAAAGCTTTTAGGAAGACAAGCTGGGAACAGCCCTAGATAGAAGCAAGGCTGAATAAAAGCCAAGTTAGAAGTCAGAAAAGAATCCCAAACTTAGAAAAATGCTTCATCCCTCACATAATGTAGTGTGAAGACCTTATAAATTTCAKATGGCAGAATAATTTTAGCCTATGAACAACCCACCCCACTCCAGTTTTGCGTACACAGAAGAAGTTTTTGGGTGCTACCTTGAATTATATCCAGCACACTTACAAATAGGTGAAATTAATCTTTTTTATAACAATACATAAGGACAATAAAGTAAATAATAATTAAAATATTATGACAATATTAACTTAAAACTGTATTTGTTCAGATGTTGAATATTAAGAAAATAGGAGTAGGGCATTAGATCCAACTGCCTTTCTGAGTCAGCAGACTCACTTAGCCCAGTGTCCTGTCTCTGGCAGTAACTGATCAAGGGATTTCCAGAAACAGTTTAAAAGCAAGTCATACTTAGATCTTTTCTCAGCATACCCTTCCAAAAGTCAGCAGCATCAGAACTTCCTACTCTGGGTCATAATCTGGATGGTCATGTTTAATTGCCATCAGTGTATCTGTTCTTCATTAATTTATCTAAGTGTGTTGTGGTTTTTTGCATTTTGAACGTCGTATGGCCATCAGTTTCACATTGCTGTGCAAAAGAAATTGTTTCCTTTATTTGCTTTTAAAACTATTATCTCATTTTTTGACTTGGCCTCTTAATTGTTGTATTGTGAATGGTTCTTGATTGATCTGCTTCACACCATTTATGATTTCCTTCTTCTTAATTTCAAGTAGCCTTCCAGTTGCCTCTCTTTTAATTGGAGACTAGTCTCTTTTCCTTGCAGAACTTATTCTGTACCCCCTGCTCACACTTGTCAGTCTTCTATGCTTTTATTACTTGTACCATATAATTTTGTCTGTCTGCATAGGCAGAACTGTATACAGTAATTACAGTATGGGCATACCAAAGATCTACAAGCAGTTTAATATATCTTTGTTTATACCCAGACTCTTTTCCCAATAACACACAACAATCTGTTTGCCATCCTGACTGCTATTGGTAACGAAATCAAATCCAGCATTGTATATGTTTGGGTTTTTTTCATTAGCCTTAATTCATATTTATTGATAGTGAATTGTAATTGCTATGTTAGCTATCACTGGCTAAATCCATTTGATCTTTCTGGACTCTTCTTCAGTTTTTCATATATAGTTTCAGCTTTGACCATCATGAATAATTTTGCATCATCTGCATACTTTGGCATCTTTCTGCTAGTTATTTTCTCATGGCACATGAATGGAATGGAATAAAGTATATGGAATGAAATGAATAAGACAGATAACCACAACAAGGGGAAGGGGATGGCTATTAGACATGAACACTTTTTTCTGAACCAGTCATCTTAAATTACCACTTGCAAAGCCCATTAGCACACCGCATTTTCTTGTCTGTGTTTAAGAGGAGTGTAGTTCTGAGGAGTTACTTATTGTGGGAATAGGGGCTTTCCAGAATTAGATTCTAAGCTTTTTTTTTCAGCTTGAAAACATGACATAAAAGAAACTGCTACCTAGAAAAACAGAGAATCAAGCCTGTAATGGATGATCTTAAAATAGCCGTATATCCTATAGCTCACTCAGGATTGATGTTTATGTTATGTCACTCCCAGGGATTGTTTTGGTTTATGATCATCCCTTTGTTGCCCCAAGTGTGCGATCATGCCTGAATGTGGTCATACCTATGTGAGGCTATGCTAGAAAACAAAAGGTGATGTATGCTGAAGTACAGTGAAAGTAATATTTAAACATTATTTTTTCCCTGTATCAGAAGTATTAACAACCCAATTGTTTGCTAATATCTCAAGCTTAGGCTTCACCCCATTCCCTCTTTCTCACTTTTATTTGCTTATTTAAATGATTTTAAACCTATGAGAAGCAACAATCCTTGCTGCCCAAGACGGGTGTACTTACATAGACTTACATAGACTTCAGTAAAATTCAATTTGTTTAATTCTTGGGAAGTTTCTGTGAAAAGTTTGATATGGTATTTCTAGATCTTTGGCTAGCATAAATAAGAGTATTTCTGTGCTGTGCTGAGGTATAAGAAAAGAGAATCTGGAATGGATGAATTTTTATTTTTTCATACTTCTTCTATTTATCAATTCTCTTTAAAAGAAGTTTGCATTGTTCAAATAATGACCTTTCCTAATGTGATCATTATAGATCCATCCTTATAGATGGTTTTATTTACTTTTGCAAATGGGGCTTCTACATTCTGTTATTATTTTAGGAACACACTATCTTTCCAGGAATTGTGTTTGTCCCAAAAATTTCTGGTTGTGTTCTTTCAGGGTGCATGGTAAGAAGCGATGACTTCACTTCTTCAGATAGTTCTATACAAGAGTATTGGAATAGTAATACTGGCTCAGACCCAAGTTCCTTCTCTTCTGGCAATACCCTATGTAAAATACTTTTAAGAAAGGATATAATAAACTAACAGATGGCTTATGTAGGATAATCTGACACTGATCACTTATACTTAAAGGTTATTTTAAACACAGAATTGTAATTCATTTCCATGTTTTTATTACTATTATTTATCATAATCAAATATTATTTTCTGTATAGGTGTCTCTGAATCTTGTATTCTTGATGTCAGCAGCAGTCAGTTCTTCAGTCAGATAATAAGTCTTTATGAAAAAACCTTCTATTTTCTTGATTTTTTTTWATTTTATTCTCATGCTACCATGTGAGAAACTTTATATGTCATCATTATTTCATACACCATTACTGTGACAGCTGTTATTCCTCTTTTCTCAGCAGTAAACAAACTCACACCTTTTCAATCTTGACGTGTCTTCCAGGTCATTCTTATAATTTTTCCCTAAGTTAATGATCTATCCCTAAATACCTGATTTCAAAAATTTTCCAGATGAATTTTAACTACTACTGGTAAATATAAAAATGCTTTTCTGTCCTCCACATTCACATCTTCTTTCTATCCCTGGCACACCTCTAAGCAATGTTAAATGAAGCTGAATGAGTGTGAAAAAGAATAGCTGTTGGGAATTAGGAGGCCTAAATCTGATTACTTCCTGTTGATCAAATCATAAAACTCTCCCATATGCCTACCTGCAAAATGGGGATAATAGTAGTTCCTTGCTCACAGAATATTGAATATAGGCACAAGAACACAAATTATCTCAATATCTCAGGAAATGTTCTCAAATATATAATGCTACAGAAGTGCAGGTTATCTGTATTCAGTCAGCCCAGTGGCTTGAATCTAATTGTTTCCTGAGAAAATACAAAATATAATAGATTCTGACATGTAAAATTTTAAAGTGTGTGACTATGTTCCCTTCATTACAGGCATATACAAAAAAAMCCCTTTGAAGTTAAAATAGGAGAAATAATAATTCCTCCTGACAAGAATAGTTGAAGCATTAAGATTATGACAGGAGACAATAAAATACAATACTGGCCTCTTTCTGACCTCATAGGACCTTCTTCAAAAGGAAGTCATAGATAATGAAGTTATAAACAGGAGCTTTTGTTGTGAAGAACTTTTGGTTTAAAAAGCCAAAAAAACCTGTATTCATTGTTCATGTAATCCCTAAAGGATGTTGTTTATTCTTCCCAAGGATTTCAAGGGTGCTCCACACTTTCACTTAAGCGTATCTCTGGGCCACACAGCACACAGTAGCATTTGTTACTTGGCAATTTTTTGACCAGCTCATAATCCGTGATCTTGTTATCCTTTATGAAACACAGGTTTAAAGAAAAATGCATGAAGATGAGTAGGCTACAACTTAGACAAAATAAAAATATCATGGTTTTTCTTGCAAAGGTACAGCACACCTGGAAAGACAGAAGGTGGTTCCTCTACTGCAATTGTAACTGATATGTCTCAAATAATTTATCAGTGGTCCTGGTTAACAGGGGAGGTCCCGGATGACTGGAGGCTTGCCAATATGACACCCACCTACAAGAAGGGCTGGAAGGAGGATCCGGGGAACTACAGGCCTGTCAGCCTGACCTCGGTGCCGGGGAAGATCATGGAGTGGTTCATCTTGAGGGTGCTCACAAGGCAGGTGCAGGACAACCAGGGGATCAGGCCCAGCCAGCATGGGTTCATGAAAGGCTGGTCCTGCTTGACCAACCTGATCTCCTTCTATGACCAGGTGACCTGCCTAGTGGATGACGGGAAGGCTGTGGATGTGGTCTACCTGGACTTTAGTAAGGCCTTTGACACTGTCTCCTACACCATCCTCCTAGAGAAGCTGGCAGCTCATGGCTTAGACGGGTGTACTCTTTTCTGGGTAAAAAACTGACTGGACAGCCGAGCCCAGAGAGTTGTGGTGAACGGAGTTAAATCCAGTTGGCAGCTCATCASAAGCGGTGTTCCCCAGGGCTCAGTTTTGGGGCTGGTCTTKTTCAATATCTTTATCAATGATCTGGACAAGGAGATCGAGCGCTCCCTCGGTAAGTTTGCAGATGACACCAAGTTGGGCGGGAGTGTTGATCTGCCTGAGGGTAGGAAGGCTCTGCAGAGGGATCTAGACAGGCTGGATCGATGGGCCGAGGCCAACTGCATGATGTCCAACAAGACCAAGTGCCAGGTCCTGCACCTGGGTCACAACAACCCCAGGCAATGCTACAGGCTTGGGGAAGAGTGGCTGGAAAGCTGCCTGGCGGAAAAGGACCTGGGGGTGCTGGTCGACAGCCGGCTGAACATGAGCCGGCAGTGTGCCCAGGTGGCCAAGAAGGCCAACAGCATCCTGGCCTGTATCAGAAACAGTGTGGCCAGCAGGAGTAGGGAGGTGATCATGCCCCTGTACTCGGCACTGGTGAGGCCACACCTTGAATACTGTGTTCAGTTTTGGGCCCCTCACTACAAGAAAGACATTGAGGTGCTGGAGTGTGTCCAGAGAAGGGCAACACAGCTGGTGAAGGGAGAACAAGTCTCATGAGGAGCGGCTGAGGGAGCTGGGGTTGTTTAGCCTGGAGAAGAGGAGGCTGAGGGGAGACCTTATTGCTCTCTACAACTACCTGAAAGGAGGCTGTAGAGAGGCGGGTGCCAGTCTCTTCTCCCAAGTAACTAGTGATAGGACAAGAGGAAATGGCCTCAAGTTGTGCCAGGGTAGGTTTAGATTGGACATTAAGAAAAACTTCTTCATGGAAAGGGTTGTCAAGCACTGGAACAGGCTGCCCAGGGCAGTGGTGGAGTCACCATCACTGGAGGTGTTCAAAAAATGTGTAGATGTTTCACTTTGTGACATGGTTTAGTGGGCATGGTGGTGTTGGGTTGATGGTTGGACTTGATGATCTTAGAGGTCTTTCCAACCTTAATGATTCTATGATTCTATAATTGGTTTTATATTAATCAGACAATATTGGTTTAATTATAGCACCATTTACCATATAGAAAAAGAGTGGCTTTTGTGGTTTGTTTGTGGTGTTGGGTGTTTTTAATGGATGGCCAGTTAGATTCTATAATTTTTCCTTTCTTTAACATGGGATTTTAATTGTCATCCTCTGTCTTGGTCACTTTGCTTAACCTACTCTGGTTCTTTGTGGCTAGAAATGTCACAACTCTTCGGAGTAGTTATTGTCTTAAGCTCTAAACCAGAGTCATTATCTCATACCTGTGCACGGGTTTTCATTTCATCTTCAGATGTAGTTCAAAATCTCAGCAACAGCCTTCAGACTTGCTTTATCCAAAACTGAAAAGCCATTTCTCTTGGCTTATAAGAAGCTGTGTCCATTAATGTTAAGCAGATGTACCTGATGCTACTTTTTTCAGAAACATCAGCAAAGTTTTCACAATGCCAGGGCCTTTCTCTCTCCAGTGCTTTCTCCTTGGCTCTTCCCTTTATAGTAGCTGAGTCTAAGTTACACTTGGTCAAAGTTGGCCAGCCTGCAGCAAGAAAACGCACTTTTGACTAGATCTCAGTAGTAAGTAGGGTGACTTAGTCAGTAGATAGAGGAAACGGAAGTTTGGATATGTCTTTGTGGTGCCCATGAATTCTCCTTAGGTTTGGGATCTGGTGGGTTAGATTCACTGTTTTGCCTTTTGTTTCCTTATTAAGCCTTCACAAACATTCCTGCACTGAACAGCATTTTAATTAATTTTGATCCTTGTTTTCAAATTCATGGTCGTGGTTATCAATAAAATGAGTTCTATGAGGTAGTTTTTAACACTTCAAAAATGCAGAGCTTCTACCAGTCACTTATCCAGGTTTGTATTGTGTGACTCAGCTATAATTCTATTAGCTATAAGACACTGCAGGGAGTATATTTCCAAGCAATTATTATACTGGGTGATTAAAGTAATTCTAGATATGACCTTGTCCCATATAACACCTCCAGAGGCATGTTATATTCTTACAGAAGTGTATTGCTTGTCTCATCTCATTGCTTAATTATAAAATGCACACAGTAAATATTCTGTAGATAGGAAATGGAAACTAAATAATACTAAAAAACCCTCAAGTATTACGTTATAAAATAAAGTGTAAAGTATGAGTCCTTATTTTGCCACAATATCATCTTAAATTTTATAACAAAATAAGCAAATAAGCAATTGCAATCATAGTTCTACTTATTTTGGAGCCACACAAGATCGAAAGATCATTATATCACATAAAAATACACCTTTTCTCTCTTTTTACTACTTTCTTCCTGTGTTACTGGAAGCTTTTCATGTTAATGTAAAGCAGTTCAGTCAATAACCTGTGGTCTTCCTTAAAGATTTTTTTTCTCCTTACAGCAAAACTTAAATCTGATTCAGAACAGGTACATTAAATTCACCTCTATTTCCTTCTAGGCTTTTTATGACATGCACAGAACTGAGATTGAAACTAATTCTCTTCAAGAAAAAAAAAAGGTTTATGTAGCCATGGATAGGATAGTCTTGTTGCTGGGTTTTTTCATTCTGAGGATAAGAATATTATCAAAATTCAGTGCTGGGGAAAAAAGAACAAGAACTGAATCCTGAAAGAAACACATGAACTGATAATCTCTTCTGCCTTTGTAGGAAATCTGTATGCAAGAAATTTCAATTATGACATAATAAAATCTGTAGTCATGGAAGTATTTATTGGGCCTGATCAAAAGCTGACTGGAATAAACAGAGCTACCATGAGTTAGTTCAGTTCAAATATAAAACATTTTGAGTTTATTTAGCAATATAAAAATATAAATTGCCAATAATTTTTTTAATGTGGCATTTTACAAGATTTTTAATCTATACTTATGTTTCCTCAAAGATTGTTGAATAAGGCAAGAATTTGCCTACACAGAACTTAGACATTAATAATTGACATACAGGGCATTTTCTAGGGATTAATAACCAGCTGGGAGAGCTGATGGCCTGAGGCAAAGCCAAGGGCCATTACCCCCTGGCTGGTTATTAAATCCCCAGGAAATTCCCAATGCCAAGGTCATGATTGATATTATAACCCTTTTTTTCAAAGTAAAAAAAAAAATTTGCTTCATTTCATTTCATCCTTTTCAATAATTTATTTTAAAATACTGTATGTAAAATGAATTCAATGACATTGCTGTTTGGACATTTCTAGCAATCTAGCAAAAAACCCTTCAATATCAACAGAAAGTCTCCTATTTTTTCTGCCCTACCTGCCTGTCTACAGGCAGCAATCAAAATACTTTTTGATATCTAGTACATTGTCAAGGTTAATTCTTACTAAAGAAACAAAAAAATTTCATTTTAAGTTAGTTAGGAAGAAAAATGGCAAACCCCAATATTGGTTGGAAAAATGGTAGATAAGTAAGAAGTGTTAAATTGTATCATTTATATTGTAAAATGATAGGCAATATGTTATAGTCAAATGTCTGTTCAGGTCATTACTGTACCTTGTGTGCAAAATGATACATTTAATTGTGACTGGATGCGATCCACAGTACAGCACACAGCAATGAAGTATAAGATAGTCAGAAAGAGAATGCAATCAGTACCCTATATGCAAATGCCAGCATGCTATTAAGAAAATCAGCTACTTGGTAAAACAAGTCTGGCATCAGAGAATGAAGGGGGAAACAGTCATATTTTATTGTCAATAGAAGTCATGAAAGCATGCATATTAGATTAGAACTAACCTAATTGGAGATATGGATGGTTTGCAGTACAGTAGGGGGAACAGGCATTAATTTGTGTCATGCTACGCCATGTCACTACCACTTGAAATTCCATTGGGCAATATTAATTCAAACAGAGGTCTAGGCTGCTAATAAATGAGGTAAATTGAGTCAATTACTAATTTCATGCTTTTCTGATTTTTGGTTTGGATAGATAATATCTACAATTTAATGCACCGTCCTCTAGAGATCTTTGCCACTTATGAAGAACATGTGTTCACAGAATTATTTATACTCTTCATTTTGATAAACATTGCTCCTGTACCCAGAGCAACAGGACAAAGGACAGGAAAGGAGCCAGGTTTTGTCTGCCTTTTTCTCTTGATAGAAATCTTTCATTATTTGTGATATGGTTTTCTTGCCTTCAAGGCAGATCTTCACTTTCTCCTTGTCATTTGTCTCCTTATCATTCAGTGGCACAAGTCTTCATTCATGTGACTGTGTTGACACTTCCCTATCAGTATCTTATTACTGCTTTAAGCAGTTGGGAAGAATATTTTGTACCAGCTACAGCAGAGAGGAGCCACTTTTAGACCTCTCTCTTGCAGGAGAGACCCCAAAGCTGATTTAGTGGGCATGGTGGTGTCGGGTTGACGGTTGGACTTGATGATCTTAGAGGTCTTTTCCAACCTTAATGATTCTATGATTCTATGATTCCTGAATCCCGTCATCAAATGTACATTGTCTTGATTGCTCCCTTTTTTTGAGACCGAGCTTTTAATAAAGCACTGGCTCTACCACTATGCTTTTGCTCCACTCCAACCTGTGGCTGATAAGGCAGAAACCATACTGTCAACTCCAGCAGCTCACCTTCTACACAGCCCAGGGAACACTCTCAGATCCACTAGCTCACTTTCAAGTATTGGACACACTCCCAGAAAACCCACTTCTAATAGAATCTCTCCTACTACATCAGCATAATGTAAAACCCGATACCTCTGTTCAGGAAAGACAAAGCAAAATAAGCATGATGGAGGGGTTCTGATCTCTCTGGCGGAATTCTTTGTCTGCTCTGCTATATCTTCTTACTGAAATGGCATGTTATTTATTCTTGCTAACTGAACTCACCACCTTTTAGTTCAAGATGTATATCACCTACTGTAATTTCTCTTCCTTTCTCATAAATGCATGTCAATCACTTCTAAAAGCTAAAATAAATGACAAGGACATAAAGAAACATTCACCCCATCCCACTTCCCCCCCCCCAAAAAAAAAAAAAAAAGAAAGAAGAAACCCTAACATAAACTACTTAACATGGAATGGTATTAGGGAGAAATAACAATATAGAAAATATATGTATCAAGACAATCTTCCTTCCTGCTTCTATGGAACAAGCTCAGGATTTCTCTTTCCCTTTTACCTTTCTATTTTTTAAATTTGAATTCATATCTAAACTTACTTAAGTCACTTCAAAAAAATTATTTCTCAGGTTGATCTTTGCCTATTGTTACATCTTCCTCAGCAGGATATGTTCTAATCTGGTTTTAGTGTGTACAGAAGTTCACTGTCTTTCAAAACCCTTGATGTCCTAAGCAAGAATTAATTGTGAGAGATAATGAGAGTAAATTAGACCGAAGAAACCTTCTATACATACACAAATATTGTGGTAATCAGGCTGATGGAAAAGGAAATACAGAAAAATGCAGAGGCAGCTAAATGACAGTTAAATGATCTGAAGCCACAGTCCCATCTTTCATGGTTCAGTACAGGTCATTGGGTGAATTTTATTTTTCACACTACCCTTTGTCTGGATTTGTAAAATGAGTATTCATGACTACATCTTGAGGAGAGGTTTAAGTTTCTACATCTTATGGACATAAATACAGCTATCAAAGCTATGTATCTATTCCTTTCAACCAGAACTTACATCTATTTAATGTTGTCATTTCATGACTGCAGAGTTATTCTGATGGAGCATTTAATCTTTATATTTCAGTAAAAAAGTAATAAAGAATTGCTTCCTAGAATACTGGCTTTATTCTGAATATAACAGAAAAATGCATAGGTTATTCAATTCCTATCAATATTTGGTAATGTGTCTCACTTTCAGTAGTGAGTCTTTTCAGTAGCAGTCTTTTMCCTCAGACTGCTTCCACAGAATTCAAACCCACCGTTTCAAACCAGTGTCTGTTAATTTCTTTAGAACTATCATTCACTTTATGACTTACTAAAGCACACTGTATAAAAACATATTTTTACATCATGACACAGGACTATCTTTACACTTTTTTTTCAACGCATTTTTCAATGCAGTAATTGAAAGTAAGGGAGAAAAAAAATCACTTGACTTTTGGGTGAAATATTACTCTTCAAATCCAGATAAAAATGAACATGGCAACTTATTAATATTGGTACTAACCTATTAGTATGTACAACATGAATATCTCAACAACTACTCACTCTTTTAAGTTGATAAACCAACAATGGATGTATCATTCTGCAAAACACCGTAAGCCTTTAAGTGCAGGGGAGAGACACTGGAACTGAATTATGAAACAGATTGGTTCTCTGCTAGATTTGTACTTTGCATGTTTGTGAGGATATTAACCTCAGGATGGGAGTTGTGTGCCCCCTAATTACACACTCAGGTTATTTTGAAAAGCTTTTAATCGGACTTTCACATAACAGTGAACATGAAAAAACATACAGATAAAAAGGGGCCATGCCTTTGAATTTACATGGGCAAATAGTACTTTCAAGCCTTCAGCAGTAATTTTTTCTGTTGACATTGTAGATGTGAAGTTTATGCCATCTGGGTCAATAACCTCCTTGTTTCAAGAAAAATGGCTTCTTTTTCTGGAATGTTTAACAGACAGTGGAGGAGATTAAACAGAAGCGCTTACATAATCTTTTCATTTGTATGTTAAGAAGAGATGGACAGGATGTATATAGAATGGTATTTGCGGAATTTTTACCAAAGCTATCATTGCAGTAGAAATCTGAAAGTAAATTACTTTTCCATTACCATCATTCACAATTTTTTTTCAAGTTTAGCAGGGTAAAGTGTTGGCTTAAGCCTTTTCAATGAATTAAAAGCATTAAGGAGGAGATAAATACAATGGGTGCAAATCCATTTTACTGCTGAATTTATTGTCTTACTAGCTCAGTAGGAAATACTCTCCTGCCATGGCTGCAGGACTCCTCAGAAGAAATTCTGGTTCCACTGAAATGATGAGAAAAGCTTCCTTTAATGTCAGTGGGGACAGGATTGCATCCTGGTGTTTGCCACCATGGGTGCTAATTTTAACCCTCAGGAGAAATGTATTCACCAGTGTCCTCAAAGCAGAGCTTTGCAGTATTTATTATAGGTTGTCTGCTCTCCAAGACAGCACTACTTTTTTCTGCCAATTCTGACTGCAAATAAATAATACCCAGGTGAGGAATCTTAAAGTCTATCATCTTTCTGTCTTCTCCTGTACCTTTAGTAGAAGACTAATTTTGCTAGGTGGACAGTTTTTGTTACACACTGAGCATTTTTATAAAATAAGATTCACAATAAGATATCACAATTACTGGAATTCAAAGAAAGTAAATTTATCACCTATTCATGAAAAAAAACCAAATAGGCATGATCACCAAATAGATGTCATTTTTTATTTGAGAAGTGTTAGGCCTATAACCAACAATTTGCTGCTTTGAAGTGCAAATGTAGCTTTAATGTGACATCTTAAGAGGTAGGAATTTAGAAGATTAACTCTTGGTAGACTTAAATAGTGGCTGGTGCATGGTCATTTGCTGCAGTCTAAAATAAGGCTTTTCCCTCTAGAGTGAGAGAGATTGAAACTCTAGCAATAGTACATCATCAACTGTCGCCATCAGACTCCTAGTGGAGTTTTCACAAAGGAGTACAACTGCAACGTTTAGTGAATAGTGACATGAAAACTACCTATTTAACTGCTTTAGGTTGCAAGCCACTGTGTAAGCAAAAGATAAAAGAATCCCTTAAATTTAACATAAATGTGTATAATACGTTTTGTCCAGCTACAATTTTTCTTGTCTTGGAAAGTATGTCGCTTTGCCCTGGAAGAACACTGGTGGCCCAGCAAATGTATTAAGGACTAAACTTTCAAAATATCATAGAACCATAGGATAGTTTGGGTTGGAAGGCACCTTCAAAGATCATCTAATCCAACCCCTCTGCCATGGGCAGGGATATCTTTCACTAGATACAGGTTGCTCATGTTGTCTTGTACTTGCTATGGAGATGTTCATGAATGTAACATGTAAAGTACGTGTACAGATGCCCTTCTCTGACCAGAATAAGAATGAAAAAAGCTGTGTAAAATAGTAGATAAATAAAATATTATTAGCAGTATTGGCTACTCCTCTTTTTTTAGTCTGTACTTTGGACATAAATAGTCTCTAAATTTTACCAAAGCCCTTAGGGGAGAAGAGAGAACTTTCCTCTCTTCTACCAATTAAAAGACAAACAGTTGTCCAGTAGATTTAGTGATATGAGTCATAACTTTAACTCAGGCAGTTTTGTGGACAGCCTGGATACGCAGATGGCCCTGGCATATGATTGTGAAAGTGATGTAAATCATTTCTCATCAAATCGTAGCATCCCAAGCTGTTGCCATTTAATTGTTCCGTTTATACAAAAGTAAATGCCAGTAGAAAAATTTGAACTACTGGCACGATTATTCTGTGAGGTGTTGCTTGTTTATCAGCTGCAGATTGTTTCAACAGTTAACTTCTGTTCCAGAAGGTCACATACTGTTTCACCACCTCATTTGACATGTTTCTGTCAGTTTTGGTGTCTTCACAGTTTTTTGGTTTGTATTATTCTCTTTTATCTCTCTGACCCAAAGCCAATAAAATGTTTAAACTTCCCGCTTCATACTGAAATAATGTTTATTTTACCTAATCTGGGCCTCTGTGCTTTCCTAGAATGGCAATTCAAAATAATTTCCTAACACTCTTTACCCAATACATTTAGGCAGGTTTGAAAATTTTTGTCTACAAGCTGGGAGTCATACTATAAAGTAGGAGAAAAAAATATTAGTAATATCTTATTACCATAGCAAAGGCGAGGCAAATAGGTTTGTTTGTGCAGACAAGTAAGTCTTCATGTTTTGTACTATGAACTAAAAAACTTACCTTTTCCAGAAAACATATGGCTGTATGCTTATCTCCCATTCTTCTGGTTGCGCTTTCTCTCTTAGAGAAGAATATTCTTTTTAGATTGGGAAGAAGGCCATATTTTCCTGTGTGTTTGTACCATGCATATTCTACATATTATAGATAGAATCATAATCCAGCTACACTATAATCTATGTCTTCATATTCAACGACACAAAAGAATGCATTTGCTTAACTGTAAGTCACACAACTGGATCATAAGGAATATGCTGGCTAACATGCCTTTAGTGTGCAGCAAACATAAAAGTATATGATGCAATTAATTAGGAACATATTGGAAATATCTTTGTGACTGGTGGATTTAAATGGCAATGAAAAGACTAGCTCCTTGGTCAAGCATCTTAACTTAATGACAAATGTTGCAATGGGACAGTATTAAATACTCTGACAAGCRTGCTTATTCAGGCTGGTAGTGCTAGAATAAGGCTTTAGATGCATTTAAAAAATACAACGGTTGGGCTGCAGGAAAACGAGGCCTGAGAGAAACGGAGCACAAAGAAATATAAGTAAAACTGAAATTATGTATTAGCTTTTCTATTTAACTTGTGCTGCAAGAGGAATAGGCAGCACTACTGATAGTATAGTTATAGCATAGTTCAGATAGCCTTTAACTGGTTGAATTTTAGAAATGGAAGTAAAGTCCATATTATTCTGTTTATAACAATTATAGAAAAGCATTACAAAACAGAAGACTACATCAGCACTTTGGTTTTGCCATTTCATATTTCCTCTCACAGTTCTGTCATCCCATTTGGTCTATATGGGATATAGCGGACCACTGGCCTCAGTCAATGGCCTCAGTCAATGGCCTCAGTCATGAATAAAACGAAAGTGATCCAAGAATACACTTGGAAAAATATTTTTAGCAGAAATACAAAATCATTAGTACTATCATCAGACCTCAGCAGAATAGGATGTACAGTGCTGGCTGCCTATGTCCAGGAAAGGTGAACTGGCACAGGTACAGCCATGTAGGACTTGTTCAGTCTACCAAAGCAAAGGCTGAGAGGAATTATAATCCCTACCTATAAATACCTTAAAGGGTAAAAGTCAAAAAAGAGTAAAGAGCTGTTTAAATTCTTTAAACATTGGTAGAACACATGGATAAAAATATGGATGGGAATAAATGTGGAACATCTCTAAACATTAGAGCACTGAAATTCTGGGGACTGTCTTGCAGTCCAGCTTCACCTAAAATGGAGCTTGAAAAATTTATGAAAGGGATTATGTGATGTGATGCTGAAGAGACCTATATTCTGATAACTTCCTACCTTGACAATAGTGAGAAACCTACCTATGATTCTCATTCAATTGCATATTTCTTCTTGAGACACAAGACCCTAGTGTGAAGAAAAATAAGGAAAGAAATGGAGTTAAAATTTGGAATACAGCTTCTTTCTCCATAAGAAATCCAGAATGGAATGTTGGACAATGCCAGTAGTAAGACAGTTCTGGCTGCAAAACAGTCAATTTATTGACTCATTAACAGTTCATAAAATTTAACGCATTCCTCTGTTTCTTGTCACTGGTAAACATATGCTCTGAATTTACAGCGGGATCTGCAGTACCATTCCATAAATATTAAAAATAGTTTTGTGATTGTTACAATGAATGTGTTTCAAACCACAGTGGAATTCTGATCTTAAATAAAAGAATTGCAAATTGTGTCAGACAAGTTCACATGATTCATGACCTATTGAACTCACTGAAACAGCTCAGAATGCAACTCACTGAAAGCCTTCAAGAACACTTTTTTTCCAGAATCTAAAAGCAATTTCTGATCATAAACATAATTCTAGAGGTGTGGATTAAACATACTCTTGCTCACTGTAGTGTATCACAAATGGAACCAGTGAACGGGCATTCCCAGGATACTGATAAACCACTGTGACGATTATAGATCTTTTCAGTACAAAATTGAGTTAAGACACAAACACCATTTTATCTAGTACTAAATAGGGTCTGGTATATCTGTTCCTGCCAGATTCTTACAATTTTACTCATGTTGAAATGTGGTATTTACTTTGAGTAAGGGAATTAGAATTTGACACACAAGGTTTAGAAGTCTGTCATAAGTACATATTGACAAAGGAGTTAATTAATGGACTGAACTCATTACTGTGATATTGCTGTTCTTTTTATATATATATATATATATATATATATATATATAATTCTAGCAAAATATATGAAAACGGCTCAACAATTAACACAAGAAGCAGATATATTCCATAACATGAGCTTTTACTTTCTCTTTTCAGCAGAAATGTGGTATGGAAATTGTTTACCACAGAAAAAGAGAATCTCCTTTTTTCCCCACTTCTTGTGAATTTGTCTTCTTCAACCGTATGACTCCCTTTTGCAACACTCTTTGGCTGGTAGGGTCTTCAACAATTTTTAGAATAGCATCAAATGTAGCTAACAGTAGACTCCTACATATAAAAATATGTGTTATTTCCTCAGTTGGAAGTATTTATTTTGGCTGTCCAGTTTAAATTTGATTTGACTTGATGAGGTTAAAAAGGCAGAAAAAGTCATACCTTTTATATGTAACCATGATACTAAATTATCAAATCAATTGTCCTGTGGTAGTAATGAACATATACTTTCATAGAAACTAAGCAGACTTTTTCCCCTGCAAGGCATAAAATGGATTATTATTTTTATGTGTAAAATTGGCTTGTTCAGTGGACAATTAACTACAAATACCTGTATTTGTAGAACACAGTGCATGTGATAGGGAGAAAAAGATCCTACCTCATTGACTGCATATGATATGAGATACTAGAATTTTTGCTGCTGTTTAGTAAATTACTTTATACAAAGGAACATATTTATTTCTAATTTAAAAAGTCCGCCTAAGGCATGCAAGTAACAAAACTATCATCAAAAAGGCTACAAAAAAGAATGACATTTTTTCAGCCTGGAGTAAAGTGGGAGTTGGCTGTGTAAACATGCATCTTCCATCTTGTCCTTATGCATCTCCATTCAGCTAGCTATTCTACAAGCTTTGAATAACTGAAAGCATATGCAACCAATGAGAGGCAAGATCACCGTGACTGAGATTTGTTCCATAGCACACTTGCTGCTTTCGTTTAGAGTTTTCATGGGGTGCAGCACACTAAATATGAGATTGCACATATTTGCAATCAAGATAGATATATTCTAAGCAGCTGATGCATCTAATTAACACTTCCTGTGTGAAATGGAAAACACAGTCCAAATTCCCTTTCAACTAACAGGAAACTTCCATAAACTCAAAGAACTGAAGCCCAAATAACATTGCCTATTCTGACCTGCTATAATGAACCAGATATTATGTGTCTTCCAATAACCCCTACAGCCAATTTCTATGATTTTTTCCTCATCTGATGAGATGTCCTGTAGAAGAACATTCAATCTCAGTTCTAAATAATGGGGAATAGCCTACATTGTTGGGTAATAGCTAAGCGTTTGATACTGACTTTTTAGCAAATGTAGTAGAAGCGTACCACAACTTTTCTTCACCTCCTGTGGGGTTTATTCATTATAAATGAATATTGATCTTTACATTTTTGTTAAAATCTTTATATTGAAGTTTTCTAAATTATTCCCTGAAGACCTGTTATCTTAACTTCAAAACATCTGGCAAGTCTCCTCTGAATCCTTCTTAAGTTAGGAGTGCAGAAACTAAAACTTGATGCAGTACTCTGCCGTCTGACACCAGATAAAACAGTGCTCTCATCCTTGATTCTGTATCTTTACAGGCATCCGTGATCTTTATGGGTGATCATGCAACTAATGTGTGATTCTTAGACCACATATTAAAAAAAAMCAACCCTCTGTAATTTCCTGCCTCTGCAGTGCTTTGATTTGCCAGTTTAACTGGTTAAGTGTAAGAATTGATCACATAGACCACTAAGGCATTATATATGTGAGGTATTATGTTATAAGGTGGTACATAATTAAGTATTATATAACTAGATAATTAAAGTGAGAACGGTCTAACACATAATTGGACACATAAAAACATTTTTAATTATTTAATTTATAGTGTTTAGATCTGTTTGATTACAGTATAGTAGTACTGAGAATATGGCTTTGACTAAGACCTGAAATGATCAAAACTATTAGCATATCTGACAGCATGTTGATGGTGAAATAAATCTTATTAATATCTAATAATTGGCATTGATCCCAGCAAGTTCAATAAAATGGAGGGTGTTCAAAAACACAGGTGCAGAGTAAGTCTTGGCAGTGCTCTTAGTACTGGTAAACAATAGGCAGTCTTACACACTAGGTATGTAACAGTGCCTAACAAATTAAACCAAGGGTATTTACCAGATCCTTCAAATATATTGCCACATATTAGCGATTGCTCCTCTTCTAAAAGTGTTTTACACAGGACAGATTGTAATAATAAGCAATTGCATGAATCCTTGCCTTGATATCATACAACAAATAATAACTCAGTATATGTTAATACTGTTATGTTCATTCAAACATACTGCCTGAAAAGCTACTAAGCATGAAGCTGACATCTCATTCGTTTTCCTCCCACTTCACTTTCACATCTCATCTTGCAGCTTCCAGCCTCACATAGGCACTGTCTGGTGTTAACCATATGTAGTGTTATTACTCAGAAACTATAGCTCTTTTATTTTGAAAAGCTGTACTGAGTTTTGAGATAAAACAAAACCTCTTAGAAACCAGAAATCAACTTAATTAAAGCAATCTTATGTCTTTGCTTTGACTTTTCTTTTTTAATACTGTGAAAAAAATGGATATCCTTTCTGTGTTTTAGATTATTTTAATACCATCTTAATACCATCGTACAACCAAGAGTTATCTGAACAGTCTATACCTAGTACTGGTTTCTAAATAAATAAGTAACTAAATATCTTACTGTGCATCAGATGTAAACAGTTTGTTTTAACTTGCCATACTACATTTATCTGCTTTATATTATACACTAGTGTCATTCATAGCAGCAATACTAAAGAGTCAGCCTTTATTGAAATATATCTATAAACACATAGCTGAAAAAATAACAATAGAAAAAGTTGATAAGATCATATATTTAAAATTAGAGTGTAATTGTAGTTTCTATTCTCTTAGCAGACATCTAGGACTAACTTCTTTAAAGTTCTCTTTTTCGATTTTAGATCAATAGTTAGTCATATGCCAGGCCAGTTCTGGGAATTCATTAAAGAACCATGACTGACCCACAGATATGCTCTGGGGGGGCAAGAGACTGTTCTGCAGCCAGGATTTGCCAGTGTTCAGGGGCACACTCTGTCTGCTCCCATTACAGTGGGTAAACCTGGAATCAGAGGTTCTATGACACTTCTGAAAATATGCCTGTAAAGTAATCCAAACAAGTGCAAGAACACAGACTGCTACTATTTGCTGTTTGTATCCCACATCGTTTTTCAAATGGTCAACAAATCTCTTGTCTCACGTAATAGGGTGCACGCATAGCCAACAAAGAATTACCTGTTACCGATACCGTAACAGGGTTATTTTTAGTTCATAGGCAGTAAAGGATTGATACACTTATTCAAGCAGTATAAACCCAGCCTTTATATAGGAATATGATCTCAGATTTCCTTAGTTTCTTTTTTTGTGATTTGTGCAGTGAAAAGAACTGCCTGTTCATTCGGCTTGCAAGACTTGTATGGAAATACGTTCTATTAGTCAAGAGCTGGAAAAATGCCTTGTGGGAGAGGGTCAGTTTGTTGAAAAGAGGGGTGAGAAAGGAGAGAAAACTCACCTGGACATACTTTATAAACAGGTACACCTTTTGATTGGTGTTTTCTATCTTACAGTTCCTGCCCTTAAAATAAATAAAGACTAGCATTTGAAAATTATGCTGATTAATCCATTTGTATATTTAAAGTAGTTTCTCAAGTAAATCCTACCTTTCAGAAATTAGCCCTTTAGGGAAGTTTAACATAAAAGTACTCTCAGACAGATAAAGTAACAAACTTGACAAGAGTCTAGAAAAAATGTGGCACAATGGAATCTGAAAAGGAGAGGAGTTGGGAAGGCAAGGCAAGGCAAAGCAAAGGAAGAGGCRTTCTTTAGCTGTTGAGTATTTCTCTTAGAAACTAAGCAGAAGAGTTTCAGGTCATTCTGATAAACTACAAGAACACTGGCAAAGCTGATACCTGTTTCCTTGTACCTCAAGCACCCTACTTTGGAGCTCAATATTACTATGTATCTGAAAACCACATTCCTGCTAAATTGTGTTTCACTATTAGTGAAATATCTGTTCAATTTTTTTTTCCTCCTCCAAGAAATCACTGTTATCTGAAATTGATTGGTCAGTTGAGGGAATCTACAAGGTGCTAAAAGTTCCCTGAAGCATAGTACATATTTCTAAGAACAGTTCTTACCCATTCACTTAATGCTGATATTGAGAGAAAAAATGAATTAATAGAAAGACTAACTGCACTAGCAAGAAGAGCTGGGACTAGAGCAGTGGGGAGAAACAATAGTACACATGACAGGTTGAGTACTAAACAGGTACAACACAATCAGTCATAGTTCAAATTGTCCATCTCTCTCTCTCATATTTACATCAACTTTACACTAAACAGATCACAGAGCTAGCTAGGTGAAATTAATTCCTTCTTCAAAATGTGCTTTACCAAAACTCATCTATTCTTGAAATCATCTACAGGCAATAAAAGCGGTTTGATTTTCTACCATGCACATATGCTTTTTTGTGAATTTATATTTTTAATATAAAATCTAAGTATAAGATTATCACGTGAACATATACACTTGACATTTTATTTTTAAAATTAATTTTTCCCCATCTTATCATTTACTTTTATACTGAACCCAGCAGAATGGATGATCCTAGAATTCCTCCACAGTTTATTTAATTTTAATACTTTTTATTTTTTGCTATTACTGTGACTTTCTCAAACTTGAAAAGTTTGGAAAAGTGCCAGTTATAAAATTAAACCATGATATAAAACATTATATAGGACAGCAAAAAGAGAAATTCACAAAAATCTTAATGTTTCTATGTGAGAGAAAATGTGGACATTGTTCACCTTCATTGCACTTACTGAAAAATATGGAACTCGTAGGGAAAACAGGTTTTCTGAAAAAAAAAATTCTTCCCCAAAATGTACAGTTAAAGAAAAGGCTTATCCAAGTTAAACCAAGGGAAAAAAAACAAAACAAAACAAAACAACAAACCAAGGGGAAAAAAATACTTAATCAGTTGTTCATGGTGCATAGACACAAACACTTATGCCAGTGAAGGGGGACAGCAGGGTGAAGATGGAGTGAAGCTGAGATTGCTGCTTCAGAAGGCTTTACCAACGGGCTGGTTTGAGACATATGTGAGTGACAGCTTTACAGGGCATCTTTGGCTAGCAATCCTCACCTGTCTTCCTTCCCTTTCCCTTTCCTGCCACTTTCCTTGGCTCTCTGCAAGCCTGCTTAATTCACTAAAATCACAGAAAATTACTCAACCACAAAGAAACAAAAGTAGGGTGGCTTTTTTTTTCTCTGATTTTAATGAGTTAGATTTGTTCAGTGAAGGGGAGGAAGCAAGGCTGTGTAGCTAGAAGAAGGAAAGGGAGAAATGATGAGGAGTTAAGTGCTGGGATGGGGAAAGGAAGGTTGCTAGACTTCTCTCTGTAGCAACAAGATGTTATATCAGCTCTGCATCCTGTGGATGGTAGGCTCAAAGTGGATAAGGTGATGTCACTTAAGATGATGTAAGAGCTTCCCATCACTGAGAGGAGATAAGCTTTCCCTGCTCACATGATCCCCTCCTCTCCCTTCTCCTGTTTCGCTGTTGGCACTCACTGGACTTGTACAGAGCTCAACGGCTGTGATGATCAGGTCGAGTGCTTATGGGTAAGGACAAGGGGGAAAGCCAACAAGGCAGATATCCTACTGGGAGTCTGTTATAGACCACCCAACCAGGACGAAGAGGCAGACGAAGCATTCTACAAGTGGCTGGCAGAAGTCTCACAATGGCTAGCCCTTGTCCTCATGGGAGACTTTAACTTACTTGACGTCTGCTGGAAATACAATACAGCAGAGAGGAAACAGTCGAGGAGGTTCCTGGAGTGTGTGAAAGAGAGATAACTTCCTGACGCAGCTTGTAAGCAAGCCTACCAGGGGAGGTGCCTCACTTGACCTGCTGTTTACCAACAGAGAAGGACTGGTGGGAGATGTGGTGGTTGGAGGCCGTCTGGGGCTTAGCGACCATGACATGATAGAATTCTCGATTCTTGGGGAAGTAAGGAGGGGGGTCAGCAAAACCACTACCATGGACTTCCGGAGGGCAGATGTTGGCCTGTTCAGAACACTGGTTGAGAGAGTCCCCTGGGAGGTGGTCCTGAAGGGCAAAGGGGCCCAGGAAGGCTGGACATTCTTCAAGGAGGAAGTCTTAAAGGCACAGGAGCGGGCTGTCCCCGTGTACTGTAAGAGGAGCTGGCGGGGAAGATGACCGGCCTGGCTGAACAGGGAGCTTTTGCTGGGACTCAGGGAAAAAAGGAGAGTCTACCGCTGTTGGAAGAAGGGGCGGGCGACTCAGGAAGAGTACAGGGATCTCGTCAGGTCGTGCAGAGAGAAAATTAGGAAGGCAAAAGCCCAGCTAGAACTCAATCTGGCCACTGTCGTCAGGGACAACAAAAAATGTTTTTACAAATATATTAACGACAAGAAGAGAGCCAAGGAGAATCTCCCTCCCTTA